>SRMA01025356.1:0-113813 GCA_007224835.1 Danionella cerebrum
TACCCGGAGGCATTTCCTCTAAAGACCATTAAAACAAGGCAGATAGTTAATTCGTTGATGCAACTTTTCTCCAGAGTTGGTGTCCCACGAGAAATTTTAACAGACCAGGGGACAAACTTCACGTCCAAGCAGATGAAGGAAGTGTGTGGGTTATTAGGAATAAAATCAATCAAGACCACACCGTATCACCCACAGACCGATGGGTTAGTTGAGAGGTTTAATCAGACACTAAAAACCATGCTTCGCAAGTTTGTATCCAGCAGCGGCGATGACTGGGACCACTGGTTACCTTACCTCCTGTTTGCCTATCGAGAGGTGCCCCAGACATCAACAGGCTACTCACCATTTGAACTGCTGTACGGGAGGCGAGTTCGAGGGCCACTGGACATCCTAAAGGAGACATGGGAGAGTCATAATGGGCCGGAACGGTCAGATGTTTTATCTTACGTCTTGCAGATGCGTGAGAAGTTGGACTCTTTGACCGAGGCAGTGGCTGAGAACCTGGCAAAAGCGCAAAAGAACCAGAAGAAATGGTATGACAAGGCCAGTAGAGTAAGAACATTCAATGGGGGTCAAAAGGTTCTCTTACTTCTTCCAGCCCCTGAAAGCAGTCTTCTGGCCAAGTGGCAAGGGCCATATCTGATCAACAGGAAGGTGAGCGCAACTAGCTACGAGCTGCTGATGCCCGAGCGGAGGCGGAAGAAACAGATTTTCCACATCAACCTGCTTCGTCCATGGGTGGACCGAGGAGTCTCTGTAGCGGAGGCATTGTGGACACGTGTAGTGGAGTCCGAGGAAGAAGTTGAGGAGGTTTATTTCCCTGTGAAAGCCCAGTCGGTGTGTCTTGACCTGAGTCACCTGAGTGAGGAGCAGCAGCAGGAGTTGCAAAGACAGATACCCGCTGGGCTGTTCTCTGATAACCCTGGAAAAACCACCCTGATTCAGCATGACATCCAGCTGACTAACCCGGAGCCAGTCCGTTACACCTATGGAAGGATCCCAGCGCGATTGGTGCCTGCACTTAAGGAGGAGGTCCAGTCGATGCTTGATCTAGGAATTATAGAGCCCTCGAAGAGTGCTTGGTGCAGTCCGGTAGTACTCGTACCCAAGAAAGACAACACCTTGAGATTCTGTGTTAACTACTCCAGACTCAACGCAGTTTCTAAGTTCGACCCATATCCCATGCCCCGAGTCGACGAAATGATTGAGAAGTTAGGCAAGGCTAAGTTCCTAACCACTCTGGACTTATGCAAGGGATACTGGCAAGTTCCACTCACAGCCTCAGCCCGAGAACTCACTGCTTTTAGAGTGCCATCAGGGCTGTACCATTTTAAATATTTGCCATTTGGTTTACATGGGGCCGCCGCCACATTCCAGCGCTTGGTGGACCAAGTACTGACGGGACTGGGAAACTTCGCAATAGCTTATATCGATGATATCGTGGTGTTCAGTGAATCATGGGAGGAACATGTAAAGCATGTGAGTGAGGTGTTCCAGCGCATACATTCCGCGGGCCTAGTCATCAACGCAAAGAAATGCCAGATCGCACAGTTTGAAGTATCTTACCTGGGTTATCTGCTCGGGGGGGGTTCCATCCGTCCACAGAAGGACAAGGTGCAGTCCATTTTAAACAGTCCTGCTCCAACCTCCAAGCGACGAGTAAGGTCATTCTTGGGTCTCGTTGGTTGGTATCGCCGTTTCATTCCCAACTTCGCTGCCAAAGCAGCTATACTTACCGACCTTACTAAGAAGAGCTGCCCTAACAAAGTCAAGTGGACAGCTGCGTGTGAGGAAACTTTTCAGGAGTTAAAAACTTACCTGTGCCGAGATCCAGTTCTTCGGAGTCCAGACTTCCAGCAACCTTTCGTGGTACAGACCGACGCTTCTGAGCAAGGGTTGGGCGCTGTGCTCCTCCAAGGGCCAGAGGAGGACCGACGTCCCGTGCTCTATATCAGTCGCAAGTTGTTCCCACGAGAAAAGAACTACTCAATTATCGAGAAGGAAGCCCTGGCTATTAAATGGGCTTTAGGCTCCCTTAGGTACTATTTAATTGGTCAGGAGTTTGTTTTAGAATCTGACCATAGAGCCCTTCAGTGGATGCACAAGATGAAGGACCGCAACGCACGGATCACCAGATGGACCATCTCTTTACAACCCTTCAGATTCACGCTACGCTATTGTAAGGGAATCAACAACGTGGTAGCGGACTATCTGTCATGTTATTCTGAAGAGTTGCTGACTTAAGGTGGGGGGTGTGTGATAATGTGCATAGGCCCATTGTCCCATTTTGTTGTTTTAAATAATCTGCACACACAGAGTGTCCTTGTGTATGAGTTTTAATATTGGTGGAGTAGAAGCTGGTGTAAGCCATGTGGTGACAGAGTTGATGTGTCCTGTCCTGATTGGATGAGCCCGGGATGATCCATTCTGGAAGAGAGGGGACACATTTAAGTATTAAACTTAAAACATGGTCTGTATTTTGTGGGATATTTGTTTTGACCATTTATTTGATTGTTATCATTTGTTTTGTTTAAGTTTTAGGATGATTAAAACCTTATGATGTATAATTTAGTAAGTTAAACATTCTTGTTAGAGAATATGAGAGGTGGACTTACCTGCTGATGGTTTGGTCCAATTGGCATGCTGGGAAACCAGCCATATTTAAGGGCCTGCTGTCAGTGCTCGTGAGGACTCATTGAGGGAAGGAGAGAGATGAGCTGTGGACGCTGCACCAAAAATTGTATCCTGGCATCTGGGACCTTACTCTTTTGAGAGAGTTCACTCTTCTACATTTAGTTAGTTTATCTTGAATCCCTCACAGTTTAAGTTAAGTAGGTTTTGCTGTTGAGCATTTGTTTATTTGTGTTTTGAGCTCAAGTGTTTTGTTTGTAGACCCTTTTTGTTTATTTGCTGTTTTATGTCGGTTTTGTTTGATCACGGGTGCCACAATAAAGACCTGATTTGGGAAGAAGCCTTGTGTACCGGCCTCTCTCTGCTAATAGATCAACCCTCGGAAAACCACATTTACGACAGACACAGCAAAAATAATATGTCACTGACTCCTAAAGTGTCTGTTATTAGTTTTACTCACTCTTATGTTGATGTTTTGATGAACAATTTCAAATTATTTCTGCATGGACGTCGTAATTGGAGGTGATGTGAAGTGACCAATCTTTCAGCAGAATTGCTAACGCTAAGCTAATTAACTCAAATTTACCATTTAGAAGCATATATTGCAGGAGTTTAGGTATTTGGGGTAAACAGTCCAGTGCAACGGGGAGTGTGGAAAATAGGTGAAGAGACGAGTGCAGGCAGGTTGGAGTGGGTGGAGAAAAGTGTCAGGGGTGTTGTGTGACAGAAGAGTGTCAGCAAGAATCAAAGGAAAGGCGAGACACAGAACAGTAGTGAGAGCAGCTATGATGTATGGGTTGGAGACTGTGGCAGTGAGGAAGAGACAAGAGGCAGGATGGAAGTAGCAGAGATGAGGATGTTGAGGTTCAGTTTAGGAGTGACGAGGATGGACAAGATTAGGAATGAGCACATCAGAGGGACAGCTCAGGTTGGTTGTTTTGGAGACAAAGTCAGAGAGGCCAGATTGAGATGGTTTGGACATGTGCAGAGGAGGGATAGTGGTTATATTGGTAGAAGGATGTTGGAGATGCCAGGCAAGAGGTCAAGAGGAAGGCCAAAGACGAGATATATGGATGTACAGAAAGAGGACATGAAGGTAGTTGGTGCAAGAGTAGAGGATACTGAGGACAGAGTTAGGTGGAAATGGATGATTCGCTGTGGCGACCCCTAAACCAGGAACAGCCAAAAGTAAAAGAAGAAAAAGCATATATTGCACAACGCCTCCGAACAGCATCCATCACTCTTTTGAAAGGCTTGCTGTACCACAGATTTTGAGGCAATTGTGATTGAACCATAAAGAGTTGTTGCCATTTTGCCTTTGTGCCACAGTTGGGGGAAGAATCAGTCAATCTTGCACGGTTATTTTTGTCAGGCATGTCATGCAGGCCATCTTAAAATGTGTCTCTTGAGGCTTCGCATCAGCAGTTTCCCCTCCTCCAGCTTAAATCATCTCAGATTTTAGACGACTTGGAACGATGCTCTGCACTTTTGACTTTTTCTACAATGAACATTTGCTGATGTGGGGAAATGTGAGATGAAGGAAGTTCTGCTACTCTCTGACAAATAAACAGGGTTGAGATGGACTGTGATCGGAGTAGCATCACAGCTCTGTGTCTTGGATATTTGTTCAAGAATGTGTCATGACAAACACTTTTTAACATGGGTTCACACTTGTTTGAGAAAATATACACAAACACAGCCAGAGCTTTAACCAGAACTCAGTACCACCACTTGTAAAAATAGCTCTTTAGAGTACTACCACTTCTCTGAGCGTTTGAATGAATGCGTTTGTATTTATCCTGTTGCAAGTTCCCATCTTGACTTTTCCGAGCACAGTGCCAGGGTCACAACACTTACAGATAGATGAGTGCAACTTAACTGAGAAAAGAAATAGGCATCAATAAAAACGCAGCTATGCTCTCGGGATGCAGGGGGTAAATCCAACAAGGACTCTGAGATTGACACAAAGTAATACAACATTTTGATTTTAGCTGATATGTAAAGTTCACAAGAAAATTTAAAATAACTTACTTCCTGTTGATTTTTGAAACCCACTCCAAATGAAATTGTTCTGAATTGTACATAATGTACTTCAATTGTACCCATCAAACATGTTCTTCAAACACACTCTGAAATGGCAATATAAAACTGAAGAAAATGGCATATTCCATGTTGCCACTAGGTGGTGCTATGACTAACACTGCAGGTTGCTTAATAGATTTGTTCAGACATGGATTCTTAACACACATACCAAATTTCAGCATGATTGGACAATGCATGGCTCGGTTGTTAGCAACTTCCTTTTTGTCAAAACTTAGAATTTTGATGGACGCCATGGACACATAGTTTAACAAAGTCAAAAAAGCTTCGCAATTTAACATCCAATATTCCTCGGGATGAAACTGATAAAGTTTGCAGATGAACAGATAAAATCTCTAGGAGTTTGTTAAAGTACGACATAAGAAAAAGTGCCATTTTTAGAGATTTTTTCAAATTTTCAGGATTTCATGGACGATTTAGGAAACCTAGTCTGTTTATTCTTTCATTTTTCAACCCGCTTTTCCTTTTCTGGGGTCACAGGGGTCTTCCGGTGGCTATTTCCAGGGCACATTGGGTGAGAGGCAGGAGTACACCCTAGACAGGTAGCCCATCGCAGAACCTAGTCCATATTACTTATATTTGAGTCTTGGTACCCTACACACATGTACCAAATTTCATTTACATACGACAAACTGTTTAGCATTAGCTGGTGCGATAGAGCATTTTGCCACATCCCAAATCACAATCAGACATAAATTTTCACCAGTTCTGATCTCTATGGGAAACTTTTAAAGCACCTTTGGGCCCTCAAAAATGCATTGCAAAAAGAATTATTCTCTGAGCAATTCCAATAGGGTTCTACATACTTGGCAATTCCAATAGGGTGCTCAAGCTTCGTATATATTATTATTTTTTAATTACTTTTTTTTTTAAATGTTTTTATATAGGAGATTTGATCTGAACTCCCTCTCTCCCAAATCTCATTATGATGCAGAGAGAGACCAGGACCCCTTTACTGAGCCAATTTTACTTTCAGGAATTCTTTCAGTGCAGTGCCGCCACTTCTTGTCCATTTAAAGCATTGAGTCCAGCCTCATGAAACAGTCATAAAACCAATTTGTTTTTTCTATTGTCCTATTTTTGTAAATTCAGCTTTTTTGACTACCCCTTCCCACCGCAAAGTAATTGGTAAAAACCATGAGTTAAATGAACTCTACTCAGATCGCTTTTGATTTTAATCATCTATTTAATGAGTTTATTTTATTTTTTAGTCTGTACCTTTTGTTTCTGTACATTTTTAAATGGATTCTAACAACAACTGCTAATAATTGATGGTGAAAAGTACCTAAACAGTCTCATCGTTGCCTCATTAACCTCTTCTCTGCCATTAATAGATAATTTTTTTAACCTAAAAAAGACTCATTAAGTAGATAATTAACCCTTTCTAATAGTTTTTTTTATAAACTATTCATCTATTAGCTCTGTTAGCTTAGCATAGATTGTTAGATCTGATTAGACCAGCAGTATTTCTGTTGCAGATCTTTAGAACATAATTTTACTATTAAAAATGTAACTGTGTTTGAAAAATATTGTGTTTTAATGTGCCATTCCTGCATAATGCTCTATTTTCACTCTAATCCCCATGAAAATCCCTTTCTATGAGCTAAATGTGCTATACAAATAAACATTCATTGCCTCTTAAACTGAAATGCTCCTGGGTGATTCAGATTCAAAGATCGATGCAATGCTGAAACCCAAGAACATTCAACCTTAACAAGCATTTCTGTACCAAAAGGTGGAAGGGGCAGAGAGGGTTGGGTCTTTTCTTTAGGTTTGAGTCTCCTAGGCACCAGTCAGCCAGAATGGGGTAAGTGTTGTGGCATAGAATATTATCACGAGGTTGCTTTCATCCAAAGGCTGATCACAAACAGATCTTTGTGGCTGGTCACAGGAAAGCATTTAGTGTCTGTTGTACTTTCTATAAATAGACTAGCTTTACCAAGACCAAAGGAAATCAGATTTGAGCTGTTTTAAACTCTTTATGACATGTTTTGACTAGGTGTTTGGTGTACTGAATGTTTAATGTAGTTTAAATGGCCTTTATCTTTGTACAAATCTGTGACTTTTCATGGTCTAATAAATAAAGGTTCTGTCTGTTTCTTTTTAGCCATGTTTTTTTATTGTAAAATGTAGAACAAGTGAAGCACTATTGTATTTTTTTCTGTCCCAAAAATGACTAATGAATCATCCTTTTTGAGAATATCTTCAGTGATTTTGATTGGCCTTGATCTGTCAGATAAGTGTGGATGGCGCATGTCTGTTCCCGTCAAGAACAAACTGTCCTCAAGACGGCCACAGTGGCACTGAAGCAGCTCTCAATGATTCTTGACAGAGATGCCCAGAGATGCCCACTGCTATTCTAATAAAAGATTCATCGTGTTGTTTTCTCTCGAGCCACTTTCATCCTGGTTCTCCAGGGGAGGGGAAGCTTGTGAATGCACTGCAGGTAATGCAGTGACCACTCTACGGTCGTTTTAAAATCTTGTGAAATGAGCTTCTTATTAACCTACTCAACTACACAATAAAATTCAAATTAACAACTGAAAATGTTAAATACTTTTACACTGTGTTTTTGAGATCTTCCCACAAAATGTAACCATTTCAGAATTAAATCTTGAACACTGGAAAAAGTCAACAATTCAGACGAGGCTGACGCCAATACAGTAATATCTGTTTTATTTAAGTCTTTATAGTAAATGTTAGACTCCTCTAGACTTGCACTGTGCCTTGCATAAATTATACAGTGCAATATTTATGGAAAACAATTAAAACAATTTCTTATTTTCTGTGTCCTCAAAAGGCTTCACTTTCTCAGAATCAAAAAGATGTTTTTGCCGAGTGTGCATGCTTATACCCTTCATGCCCACATCTTCCGTGGATCTTTCAGTGCAAATATCTGTAGGCAGTCAGAAGAAATAACACTGGGGCATTTTATATCCTTAAAATGTTGAAGTCTAAAAATGTTAAAACTGCGTAAAGTTGATGCTATTTGACTATGTAACACTTATGTAGTGCCAAATGTAACTATGCAAGTTGAATGAACAACCATCCCCGTGTTAATTGTAATACTGTTAGAGTTGAATTAACCCAGTCCCAGTGTCAAATGTAACACTGAGTTAAATTGTCCCCATCCCACTGTTAAATATTAAATTATGTGAGTTTAATCAACACTGTTCTATTGTTAAATGTAACACTATGTGAGTTGAATTAACACCATCCCAGTGTTGCATGTATAAATGTGTGAGTTGCATTAACACCATCCTAGTGTTAAATGTAACACTGTGAGTTTAATTAACCCCACCTTTCTCAATCTCAACTGTTAACTCTGGGACAGTGTTTATATCAGCACGCACCATTGACACCCATACTGTTGATTTTTCTGTGTAAACAAAACTCTTATCTAAAATCTAAATAATGTGTATTTGTGCCATAAGTAGAACTAAAAATTACATAACATTCCAGTACTACAATATTTTAAAAAATCCAACATTTATTTAAAAGTGCCATATTGGTCAATGGGCGGTGCTAGGAACTATGGGTGGTGCTAAGAACATTGAGCCAATTCAGCCTACAAAAAAGCAATACAGGATATCACAAACATGCATGAAAGATTCTGAATAAGGCATGTTTTTGATGAGGGAACAACTCTAAAAGATGATAGAAACGTCAGAAAAGTTGAGTTTACGTAATAAGGCCCCAAAAATTGTAATTTAAAATTTGGTTTATTTCAGTTTCAATTAAAATTTTACAATTTAGTTTGAATTGTCCAATAAATTGTTTTATTTCCATTTGCTTCTTAACTTATTGAAAATGATCATAAAACATCAGATACAACAACATACATTTTGCACCTTTACTTATCAAAGAATCAGACTCAATAATTAGACTCAATTATCCACATGATTTGTGCCCTGCACTAAACGCTCCCGCTGGGCTGCGCTCTAATGAGTTGTATTCATCTTCAAAGGCACTGATCATATTGATCTGATTTAATAGCAGCCGGCAAACAGTGTACGTGTGTGTTTATAAAGCAAGGTCAGAGCTGTCTGCTGTGCACAGATGAGAAAATGATTCGTAGATTGGGGGAAAGTGAAATGGCAGGAGAGGAGTTGAAAAATCAAATGGCTTTTTTTCTTAAACTCTGCGGTACATCTTCACGGTCACAGATGGTAGTTTGAACTTTTATGTAAAATGGGAGACCACATGTTGACTGCCATTACGATGCTACAATCTGTATTGTGGAGTTTTCCCAGTTGGAAGGTTCTTTTTCAATCAATGTCAAAGGCATCTTTCTGATTGGAGTTTGCTTGTTCTGTTAAGAAAAACACTGTTGTCCTTATATATTGAGCTTAGGAGTAAATGACCATGTGTAAATAATATACAATAAACAGCATTTAAGTGGTGAAAAGAGCATGTATATCTAATAAGTTGCAATGCAATTCTAACACCAAAGTAATTTTGGCCAATCAGATGCTTCTATAATTATTTGTTCATTGTTCAACCACCATTCAGGTCTGGCCACAGTGCCATGCTGTAAAGTGTTCTTCAGTGGCAGGAACCGGAGGTCAGTGTTCAGGAAAAATGATTGCAGCGTTGTAAAAACCTCCTGGAGTTCTTGTATTTTAGATGTCCGTCTGTAATTAGTGTATTATTAGCGGATAGACCAGCCAGGATGGCATTAAAGAAGGTCTGACCTGATTTATTAGTAAATGTCGGCCTCAGCCGTGGCATGTTTCAGATGAGGTAGATTGCAACCCGTACAGCAGCATTAATTAGATGGTTAAAGTTTGTAAACAAACTTTGCTTTGAGAAAGTGCCTTTTAAAAGTATTTTTTATTTGCAGATGGCTGCCAAGGTAGCAAGTCAGTGATGTCATACAAAGATCGTCATTCCAAAAACGTTGGGTTGCTATAAAGGTGTCAGTGATAAAACAGGATGTTCCCCGTGTCACTATGAGTGAAATAAACCACCAATTTTGATGTTTTTTTTAAACCTGAGACAGATATATGTCAAGTTGGTTGCAATGATAAACAGTCTGGTTACTGTGGCGGGGTCAGGGACCCAATATAATGTTCCCCATTTCACTACGAGTGAAATAAACCAACCCCTGTCTTGATTTTCCAAAGCAGAGATATGCCAGGTTGATTGCTATGATACACATTCTGGTTGCTATGCAGGTGAGGGAGACAATATAATGTTCCCTGTGTCACTATGAGTGAAATAAACCAACCCCCATCTTGATGATTTTCCAAAGCAGAGACAGAGATATGCCAGGATGGTTGCTATGATAAACAGTCTGGTTACTATGCAGGTGCTGGAGACAATATAATGTTCTCCATGTCACTGTGAGTGAAATGCTTCCAAAGCTGAGACAGAGATATGTCAAATTTTATCTGACGTCACTTTGAGCCTTTTACAAAAAACAAAGCAATTATAGATGGGTTTCCTGGGGTTCAGTCAGTAGATTATTGTGCTAGCAACACAACGGTCATGGGTTCAAACCCCAGGGAAAGCAAGAACAGAATAACAGATTTTAGTCTTAAAATCTGCCAACTTCATAAATGTTAATGTAATGTATTTTAACCATAAAATAGGCAAAAACCTAATTATTTAATCTCCAAAAAAAAAACTCCTAAACACAGAGATGTAAAGGAAAAGTCTGCTGTAAAATCCGTTTAGCCAACAGTACTCAAGCAAAACAAGTATCTGAAATGCAGAAACTTACCGTTAACCTTGAGCACAGATTTGATTCCTAAAGGAAAAAGTTGAGTAATGTGCATGTCATTCAAATGGAGACAGTGGCGACAGCCAATCACCCATCAGCAAAACTGCCAGCAACCAATAGATGAACTCAGATCTTAAAGAAGCTTCCATTTATTGGCTGATTGTGCATGGTCTCTCTCAGACAAAGACGCAGGCTCGACACAGACTCCCAGAGATTGAGATGCAAATGCAAATCGATTATTTATCAAGTCTTTCTGTGTCAAAGGGGTCACATCCGAATCGAGTCGGAGTTCAAGTCGAGTAGCAGGTCAGTTGCCATATTTGTAGTTCGAGTCTCAAGTTACCAAATGAATTGCTTCATTACCCCATTGCCTCGTATTGGGTCTAAAAGTAACTTAATCGGTCGATTACACTGACATCTTTATATATTAAATATACATAAAACACAATTGAATAAAATGTGTATTTTTTGCAAAAACACTTTTTAAAACACATCGATGCTTAACATGTTCCTTCCACAAAGAACAGCAATAGCTAACGTAAAAACAAAAAACAATATTTGATAAATGAAGTAATTTTTTTTGCTTGTGCATGCACCATCGGCAGAAGTAGGATGGATTCATGGTTGGGATGAATTTATGGAGCATCGGCAGATGTGAGAAGGTTTGAGAATGCAAAGGAATTAATAAAGAATAACGGTGATGACATTAGCATTTAGCTTAGCACTAAAAATGACTAAACCAGGGGCTGGCTCTCATTAAAAGTGCCAAAGTCAAACTGCATTTTAAGGTTTTTAACACACTTACTCTCTCTAACACATTGAACGTTTGAATTCTTGCTTATTTTGTAAAGCAGCCCTGCTTTAATTTCATAAATTAGATAACACTGTAAAAGATATGCTTCATTTTAAAAGGTTTTTGAATTTGATTTGTCTTTCAAATATTGATTACACTAAGGCTACTTAATAATAAATTGCAGTAAAAAGTCGGACATTAGAATCTTCTGGACCTTCCATTCCAATAATTTATGAAACCGGACCTCTTTAAAGTTCAGACGTTCTTTTCCGCATCGATGTAGCATCCAAACTTGATGCTTCCTGTTGTTTTGCGAACACTGCGTGGAAGGGTTACGTAAGTAACAGCTGATGCAGTAAACCATTAGAGCTGATGACAAGAATGATTCATCCCGATTTACATGATTACATCGATTATTCCACAGTCTATTCTGCTCAAGGTAGCGGTCTGTGGATCCACTGAAGCTTGATGAACGCTATTCTGCTTCACCTTCAGCTCAGTAAGGCACGGAGGGCTAGAGGCACCCCAGGAATCAGTGAACCAAGAGCAGGCTAGAGATGGCGGAGCTGTCCTCGCTTCCCAGTGGTTCACTGGAGATCTCAGGGGCTGCTGTGGCCAATGGGAAGTGACATGAGACAACCACAGGCGCTGCTTGGCCATGCTGATCTGACAGTGCTCATTATGGGCCCTCGACGAGACTTTTCCCGCAAGCCACCGCATGTATTTTTAGTCTACATGGCCAACCTCGATGCTGTGGGGCTTGCTTGATGGACACAGTTATGCAACAATGTTTATTTAGAGGTTTTTCAAGTTTGAGCGTGTCTGTCAAAATGGATTTATTGTAACGTTATCTGTTTTAAACCAGTTTCCCATGAGCTCCAGCTGCTTCACCGACTTTCTACAGTTCAGCCCCAAAGCCTCAAATCCCACAGTGTCAGCAGCACTGCTTCCCAACATCATTACCTTTTATTAGGTGCACGTCAAAGCAGGTATGAGGAGATGTTGTTTACAAATGTTTATATTTATTCTTCCTTTTTTAAGCAACATTTCTGAGGCTGAAGTTTCAGACCAAAGCTAGTTCGTGTCTCTTTTGCACCTTAACTCAGAAGCAGATGTTGTGTGTAAAAGAAAACAAAACAACAGCAGATTCAGTATCGAAAAGTTTATCTTCTGCGATGTTTTTATGAAAACGAAATAAAAAAGAATGTAGAGTTACTCTGTTTGTCACATTTTAGTTTGGTAGTTAAGATCCAGTGCTTAGAAATGTGTTTTTTATTGTTTTTTCAAAACATTAAAATGCTATATTAGTTATAATAAATATTTGAGCCCTCTATACCAGTACTGCACCTTTTTAAATGTAATACATTTTTAAATGTAATATGTAAAAAAACACTTTTGAATCACCTCATACATTTGGTCTATGCAAAACACACCATTTAGCCCTGTTCTTCCAACAGTCATGCTTTCACCACGCCCCTTGGAATCATGGGTAATGTAGGGCACAATGGACGCCAGACGCAAGTCAAATACAACGTCATGAAGTTGTTCAAATGAGAATTAACCGGTTGGAAAGGACATAAATTAAGTCCAAAGTGTGTAAGTCTCCATCACTTCACCAGCGAATGAATCCACCATAAACATGTAGAAATAACACGCTTCACGCAGTTCAGTGCCGGTGTATGCTAACGAGCTAAACTAAAGCTGTTTGAGTGAGATAAAGTTTGGATCCGTTTCACGCAGTTATTGTTGCGATTTGAAATCAGGGATGTGTTTATTCTTTCTAATGGTGTTACGTTGACATTATTAACCGGCGTTTAGTGCAATGCTGGGTTGATTAGCATAACCGCTGATATTGCTGCTTCACAATTTATTGAGCGCCAATGTTAAACTCTAAGTTGTGATTTGGATGATGTTATCATCGATCGCGATATTTCACATTGGACATCGTCAATGACCAAATTTCTTGACATCGCCCAACCCTAAAGCCTTTTTAGACAAAAACACACTTTCTCTGTTCACTTGCTCTCACTTCCGGGTGCACACCCAATCTGCATAGAGATGAGCTGTACTAACGATTAATCTGGTCCGTGGGTGGTGCTATGATGATAGAGACGTTTTTAGCTCACAAATAAGAAACACGGGATTACACAAACATGCATGAAAGATTCCAGAAAAAAACCTGAGGCATGTTTTTGATGAGGGAACGACACTAAAAATATGTTAGGAATGACAGAAAAGGTGATTTTTGGTCTGGTACCAAGTATTTGGTCTGGCCTACACATGTTAAAAGTGTGCATAACATCTGGAACACACACAGTACAAACAATTGTAGTTGCATAAAAGAAATGCCCTGTCTCTGGTGACAGGGTGTTTTCCGCTGCCTGTATCCATCAAAACACGTGAATTAAACTTATGCGCAAAACTGGAATATTGCATAAAATATTTGTAAAAAAAGCGCCATTTCAATTCAACAAGTCCAAGAGAACACAATCATCACTTCCTAATAAACCAACACCAAATATCAAAAGAAAAATGGAGGTTCAGGAAAAGCCTTTTTTAGTATAAAATCATTTACTTAAAAACCTTGACGAAACACGATATGCGCAGTGATGTCATCTTGCTTTTGGATGCAGGAAACTGCTCTCTGGGAACGCCGTCGGTCGAAACAGTTCTGGGAGATGATGATCCTGAACCACTTTTATGACAGTCTTTAGTAATTTTTTTACACTGACCAAAATAACATTTCAGATGTTATGCAATGTCCTATTGCGGGTGGCGAGAGACACGAGGGAAACAGCATAAATCACCCAAACTGAGTAAAAATTCACAGTTCAATTCGGCTGTTAAAAGAAGAGTTAAAAGTGAATCCTGCAGGCAGCTCACAGGAGAGAGCCGGTCCTGCAGCTCTGCCCTCTGAGGCGAGGATCGATGGTGCACGGTTTTCCAAGGCCCGAGGTGTGTATGCCCGCGCTGCTGGAGCCTTGATCTCCCGGGGCTGCCGAGGCAACAGGGGGAATCTTCCGGCACTAGGGCTCAGACTCCTGGGGCAGGTGGTTGTCCAGGCGGGCCCAGTGAGTCAGTGAACATGTCGACGTCATCTTAGGTGGCCTCGTGGGTAGCGCCGCTGGAGGATCTCCCTCAGGTGTAGCTCCCTGCTCCCGATCACCTCTGGAACTCCTCTCTCTTCTAATCCGGTGCTGCTCCTTTCATCCGCAGCATCAAGGAGCAGCACCTGATTATTCTGTAAATGCTTTTCCATCAACGTTTCTGCACATTTTTTTATTTAAATACAAAAACTGTAATGTATCTTGGCTGTATCGAAAATGTTTGTGAATTGAACCATGATTTTGTGAACCGTTACACTCCTAATATGCATGTTCTTTGTTAGGAAGTTCCAAAAACAGCTGCTCTGTTCTCTAAATAAGTGAAAGTGACCCATACGAGGCTCTTCATTTCACCTATCTAAGTGCACACACACAATGTAGTGAGCAAACACACCGTGAACACACACCCGAAGCAGTGGGCAGTTATAGCTTCAGATGGGGGAAACTGGTGACTGCTCAAGGCCAGTTGAAGTCGTCACGGGTGGGAGAGAGTTTCAACACTCGTCACTTATCTTTATCCAAAAATATTGGTACTGCCGAAAGACAAGCCATTATCATTCAACCTCGAAATTCGTAAGATTTAATCTTGGATTATTGGACAGTTTTTTTTTTTTTATTTTTTTTTATTAAACTCCGTGTAATGGGACCAGCATAGCGGATGGTGTCCCTCTCCAGATGATGACAAGTATGCCATCAATGCTTCATACTTGATAAATGATAAAATGATAAATTACCAATATAAATGTATTTGGCAACTGATAAATGCACATTTCTGCTTCTACCTCACCTCAAAACAGAGCGCTACATGTCCTTGTCCGAGGACATGTCTGATGTATCAAGTCAAGCAGACACTTTTCACCATCACTTGTTTACATAATGCATACTTTTCGTTTGGGGAGCCTGAGGACAGTGGAGCAGCTGTAATTTTTACGAAAGGTCATTCAGTGCTGTAGAGAACACTAACATTCACGGATTCTCTGGAACGCCGCTTGGTTTGGCTTGGAACTGCCTTAAGGATGACTGAGTTATGAGCCGTTCACACTGACTCACTCTGGCAGTTTTCTGACATTATTGTTAGTTATGGTAAGCATCTCACCCACAGGAAGCTGAAACGGAGCTTCATTGCTTTTGTTCACCTGCGACTTCACTTTGTTGGCAGTTGACAGTTAAGCTGTTCCATATTGAGAAATTGAGCAACGAGCATTTATTGAAAACACACAGGAACCAGTAGCAGACACTAGTGTTAAGATTATAGTCCTGTCACATGATTTAGGTGTTCTGTATAGGAAAAAGTTATCACTAGATGTGCAAGCCATAATTATGGGATGCAAAGGCTGTTTTCTAATGGAACCCTCAGGACTTCAGGAAAGGAGACCATTAGGGCATTTGGCACGAGTCCACAACGGTACGGTTGAGTCATCATTTGGAACAGATTTTAGAAAGACCGACTTCTTACTAGTGATGGGCGGATCGATACTGTGGTATCGATATATCGATACTCACCTGCCATTTTTTGGGTATCGATCTAATGACTAAAGTATTAATACATTATTCAAAACATAAAAACAGGAGAAAGTGTTCTATGTTGTTTTATCACTACCTTCATTTGTGTTGCTAAACACCCCCCTGGCGCAGCTGAATGGACTCATCCATCCAATCAGAGTGCGGGAAACCCAACTCCATCTAGCTAGCTAGCCTTGTCAATAACAACTTTATGGAGGAGCACACGCTTGCCGTCAACAAAACTCTCCCTCTTTTAGACACTTTCACTTTTTCATTTTTTAGGTGGAATATCATCAGTGTAAATCTTGCCTCTAAAGTTTACTCCCATGAAACATTAACATTTATTTAATCTAATTTACAGTATTAGGACTGACATGCCTCCTTCTTGGGTAATTCTCCCTTACCAGAGGAAATATGTTGTGTGTGCATATGATAATTATATTTTCAAGGCTTTCATTTTTCTCATAATTTTTAACATATACATTTTTTAATACAGTGCACATTTAAGATGTCAGTTATATTAAAAATACTGTTTAAATCATATTACACATTGTTTACTGCTCTCATTCAGCTGATTTACTTTAATGAAGTTCATTAAAGTTGTTAAATTTTAATATTTGTTTATGGTTCGTCCATAGAATATTATTTATCTAAGATTTTTTTGTAGTATTGATATAGATATCGATGTTTATTTATTTTCTGTATCGTATCGAATCCAGAAAATGTGGTATCGCCCATCCCTACTTCTTACTCTTCTCTGTTAAATTTGAACATATAATGTCAGATTTGTTTTCAGGTTCAGATATTATCTCATTTGTTCAATAACTGGTGCTTTTATTTACAAAATGAAGTTCAATCCTACAGTAAGGTATTATTAGGGCTTGAGCACCAAGAGTAATATTGTAATATTAATAGTAATATTGTTTTATGTCTTTCGGTGCATTTTTGAGGGCCTAGACATGCGCACCTAGTCAGAACTGGTGAAAATGCTCTCCTCATTGTGTACAACTCGTGGGTTTCAACAGGAAGTTGGCTATTTTGCAAAAACTTCAAAAAATGGCCGCATTTGACCGTGTCATACTTTGCTCCTAAGAAATTTATCTGTTAATTTCCAAATTCCATTATTCTCATCTTAAGTCATCTGGAATGTTAATTTGCGAAGCCTTTTGAACTTTGTTAAACAATGAGCACCTGGTATCGAAATTCGAAATTGTTTCCATGTAAACAGAAAGTTACAATGTCTGATTAAGTTCAAGTTTGTCATGCTTGTCCAAGTGGCCACAGGAAATACAACATTAGTCACATCTTGACATATCTGACAAGAATATTGGCCCAAACAATACCATTTTCAGACTCATCCACAGCACCACCTGGGGGTCATGACACTTTATGATACAGTTTTCATTATATAATCATTCTGTATTGTTCAGAAAATTTGATTCTTGCTTAAATACATATCCAACCGAGATGTGATCACGGAGGTGCTTGAGCCCTTTGATCGCTGCTTGCAGCTTTAATTACTGTTATTTTGCTCAAAACACCACCATCACATGTTGTTGGCATAACTGACCACTTCACAAAATGTACCTGTATTAATTTGTTGTATTTTTTTATTACAAATAGTGTACATACACGCGAGTGTTCAACATAAACCAGTCTTTTGAAACACGTATGAAATATAGATTTTAGAAAACTAGAAGTCACTAAAGAAGAAAAATAATATAAAAAGGCAAATAATTGAAATGAAAAGTTTTACATGTGTTGCATTGAACATTTGAACGATGAAATGGTGCACAACTTTCCTATAAGTAGTAAAAAGTTTATTTAAATTGCTTTATTAATACAAAGCTTTGGTATAAAAACCCAAACTATGTCTGCAACATGTTGTAAAAGAATGTTTGTTTTTTGAGACTTTGAAGCAAGATTTTAGGTAGA
The DNA here is from genome assembly GCA_007224835.1 of Danionella cerebrum. Taxonomy (NCBI): domain Eukaryota; kingdom Metazoa; phylum Chordata; class Actinopteri; order Cypriniformes; family Danionidae; genus Danionella; species Danionella cerebrum. Next base: position 17,792 of record SRMA01025356.1, read on the forward strand.
TTTAACAGAAGCTGTGGCTTTATTTAACTTAAACATGTAGACGGGATATAGGCAGAAGCATGCAGCCTTTGTCTAATAGAGAAAGAGAGGGTGGGGCTGAAGGAGGGGAAAGGAGAAGTTCAGAGACTTCCTGTTCGTCATGTCACTTCCTTTTCAGTTTCCCATTTCAACCAATAGGATTATCATAACATTTGCATAGAGAAATCATGCAATTTGTATCTGTTACTAAAAACATAGGATGCAGTCACTTTAGTGATTTCTTCTTGTTGCCCATCTGTGTGAATTCCTCCTATCCTTCGATTGGTCATTCAGAAAGAGATGCTGACGAGCACCTTTCAGAGCGTATTTTGCAGATTCAAAGCCGATAGGTCACTAGACCAGGAATTTGTACACAGCAAAAGTCAACTATGAACAGCCTAATTCATAATTATGGTTAAGTCGTAGTTTTAATTATGAGATGATTGAATCATAATTATGGGATTATTAGGATTTTATTATGTCATCATCGCAGCAAAAGTTAGATAGTAGTTGCCAAACCAGCTTCTGGTGTTAATGGCTTTGGGAGTGGCATTCACAAACACTCTTGTAGTTGGTTTTCAGTGCTTGATAATAATATATTTGGCATTTACTGACAGCAGGCGCTTCATTGCCCTCATGAGTCACATCATTACTAAACCTCCAGAACACAAACAGGGTTTTCCAAAACCAGGTGCTTTCTGTTCTTCTCTCGTCAGACTATTAATTAGCTGCTGACAGCTCAGTGATTCCTGCTAATGAAGATTCTCAGCTTTGTCTTGGTGCTTTGCAATCAGGAACAGTGTGAAGTCGTATGAGATCTTCTGATAAACTGAGAGGAAATCCATAAGTGTGATGTCTCAATGCTTGGTGTGCGGCAGAGTGTCACATGATGGCAGACTGCTCCCTAGAGAAAGCATTAACGTACACATGTTCTGCAGAACATGGAAAAGAGATGTGAGCTGTCTTTAATGTGAGCCAAGAGATCTTTGAGCCAGGTTCAGGTTCTTGCTGAGCGGCATCAGGCCAGGCTGGGGTTTGAATCAGGAAGCGATTGTAAAAACCACGAGTTGACAATGGCCGAGAAGAGTTTTGATGAGTGAGAAAAGACAAGTGCATCACCTTCTACGTGTGTTCCGAAGGTATTTCACATTTCAGTGGGCAACATAGCCACCAACCTTTGATCTGGACTAGTGTAGTCATCGAGTTTATGGTCACGAAGTACGCACAGATTCAAAAAAACATCTGAATAATGGATTAATCCTCTTATAGTTCAAACCATATCATGCCTCTCTATAAACGTTTAATAAAATGACTGGTTTTTGAAGAACAACATATAAAATGAAGGTGATTTTGCAGCTATGGTGACGAAGAAGACTGAGATGATCTCTCCTGGCCCCCTTATTGATGCTGCAGAACGTTCTAAATCACGTGGTAAACAAGTATCTTCTCTTCAATCATCTCCTTCCTTTTCTTCATGAAGGCACAGGTCTTTTGTACGATATTTTCTGTCTTGAAATGAAGATAAATACTGTAGGGCAATACTGACCATTCAGCCAATGAGAGCAGGGGGTTTCCGTATCTAGGGCCTCTTTAGCAGATATATACATGGGATTTCAGCTCTTGATCATATCTGTCAAGTAGGCGCTGGGCGGATGTCAGAACTGGTGAAAATGTACTTCTGATAGGGTTGGCGAACCGTTTGCTGTAGGCGAATTTAAAGTGTAGGGTACCAAGACTTAAATAAAAGTAGCATGGATCTTGTTTCCAACTTTGACAGGAAGTCAGCTATTTTGCGAAAATTAAAAAAAATGGCCACATTTGCTCGTGTCATACTCCAAACTCCTTGTAGGGAATTTATCTGTTCATTTCCAAACTCCATCAGTCTTAATTTGCGAAGCTTTGTGAACTTTGTTAAACAATGAGCACATGGTAGTCATCGAAATTCGAAATTGTTTCCGTGTAAACAGGAAGTTACATGCAATGTCTGATTAAGTTCAAGTTTGCCATGCGTGTTAAGAGTGCATGTTGGAACATATTTACAAAACACTCTTGGCTATAGCGCCACCAAGTGGCTACAGGAAATACCACATTAAACATTGATTAGTCACTTCTGAATAGTGACCATTCAGCCAGCAGGGGGTTTCCATATCTAGGGCCTCTTTAGCAGATATCTACATGGGATTTCAGCTCTTGATCATATCTGTCAAGTAGGCGCTGGGCGAAAATTTCGATGATTTTCTCAGTAAGATAACATGGATGGCTCGATAATGATGCCGTGCGGCTTGTGATGCAGAAACATTTCCGGAATCCGCAGAAGTACACTTCAGCGCAACCTCAAAGTCAGTGAAGATGATCGATACAAGCCCCAAACAAGCTTAGTCACGAAAAATGGTTGAAAAAAATGGACATAACATCAGTTGTTGGAAATATTTTTATTTTTTTGCAATCCGCCAAAAAACAAAGCAACATGTAATGTTATCTGTGTAGACGACCCACTCGTACAAAAACACCACAAATCTTTTCTTGCGTTTAAAGCATCATCACCCTTCGAAAAATAGAGGACCGTGGAACACCAGCGAAAATGGGGCAGCATACACTCATTTTCGAAAATGTAACCTACGACAAATAGAAAAAGAATAGAGAGCAAAGAGAAAGAGGAGCAAGAGCGAAATAGAGAATGAGGGAGAGTGATGTAAAGTGCGCAATACAGAAAAAAGAGAGAATGAGAGAGAAAAACTGCTACATAAATAAACTATTTTCCTGGCAATTGAAACAAACAGCGAGAAACAATTTACATTTCTACTGATTGTATTGATGTGATCACATTTGCTAAATCTCATTTTGGGTAATAATTTCTTAATACGCAATTTGATTGGCCAGGTGCCAATCGCTGTAAAAAATACATTTAACATAATAATAAAGTAGTGAAGGTAGAAATTAGTACAGTAAAATGAGATACAGAACTAGAAATGTATTAAAATAATTACAGTAATTTGAATATTTATATTGAGCTACTTTACAAATATATCTGATATTTAAAAAAAACATTTTATTTTATAGTTGCTGCAACTTTTTCATTTCGTGGTCTGTTTTTGCTTAAGACCGGATAACTTTTAGTCTCTGAATAAAATGCAGAAGCGTTCTTGAAAGCTAATCAATAACATACAAATCCTGTTCTTTCTTTCTGGGTTTTAGAGCATTTGTGCTCTTTCATCGTTCATCCTAGCAGCGCATGCTTTCTAGATCTATTCAAGTCTGTTTTTCAGCTTCCTGCTGGTCTCCAGTTGTGTTTATTGAAAGAGCTGGTCAGCTTTAGCTGCAGTCAATACTTCTCCCAGATTCAGATCCCAGAGAGGGAGAAACCACATTTCAGTTTGCCACCCACTCAAACTGGGAACAGGCTGGTGGACATTCTGCTGGAAGATGACGGCAGACACCAGAACAACTCATGATGAGAGTAAACGAAAGGCGGGTGTGTATGATTAAGGGATTTTATCTTTTGAGTGACTTTATTTGTCATAACACACTTGTAGGGCGCTTTCACAACTGACTTGTTTAGTTCGAATCATTCAAACTTTAGTTCGTTTTCACTTTTACAACCAAACTAAAAATTGTACCTAAAAAAGGTGTTGGAGACCTGCTCAAGGAGGTGGTCTCTGTATGAATCTAAATGAGTGGTTTGTATTGTGACGGAGTGCAAGGCTGAAGGGAGGAGATCCACTCCTCGTTATGTGCCACTGTGGAGCTGCAATATCCCCAGGAGCTGCCCCACCTATCTGACCTTTGGTGCCGTCGCCAGGCTTGCGGCATCGGCACACCAGTCGCTGGGAAAGCAGCCTTCAAAGCGTTGAATACTTCCGTGTGCCTTCATTTACTGTACAGAACACGCGTGACCAATGATTGCGTCGTGTGATGTCACATGTTTTCATCTAGTGTGGACCAGAGCGATCCGTGTGGTGTGAATGAGACTAAATCTGGAGACGATTGCACTGCAACAATGTATCAGTTGCTCCTCTTGGTCCTGACCAAATTAAACGAATCAGAGGAGTGAAGCGCCGTGAGAAGCAATGCCCACCAGGAAAGATACCAAAACTGTCAGGGATTCACTCGTTTTACAGACCCTTTTAGAGACTAGGGCTTTGCGATATGACGATCATAATTACATTACAATCCACTTTTTCAGAAAAATCATTATATCACCCTGTGTTTTGGACAACATATTATTGTCACTTCGATAGATGCCGCCTTGACGCCGAGCTAATTGTATTTTTTATGCTGTACATTCGATCGAACACGTGAAGCCGTCAGTGACAATAGAGGGAGATACAGAGTCCCCAATAAAATCAACGTCTGTAAAACAGTAGTGGTTTGGTTTTTTGCAAACAGACACAAACCACCTCAAGAGAAAGCATCCGAAAGAGAGTCAAGTTTTAAAAGGATCTTTTAGTTTTGATAAAAAGAAGGGATAACCATTAGAAGCACAAGACCTCTGATATGCCTCGTGTTTTCAAAGTTCTTGTACAAAAAAGGAGCAAAAGTGCTTGGAGCAAGGTTTAGGAGAGGTTCGCCTGTTTTATTTATATTAAAACTGTTTATATTATTACTGTTTTAGATTGATATACCAGTATGTGTGTATATATATATATATATATATATATATATATATATATATATATATATAGTGAGATATATATATATATATATATATAGAGAGAGAGAGAGAGAGAGAGAGAGAGAGAGAGAGAGAGAGAGAGAGAGAGAGAGAGAGAGAGAGAACCTTGTATAAAAAAATTCTATTAAAAAATATTATAAAAAAAATTTTATAAAACAGAAAAACTGTTCATTCTCAATTTTTAAGATAGTTAAAAAAATAAAATTTTCTACTCTGCATTGTATTTTTTGGTACAAATTCTGATTTGTTGTAGATTCCGAATTATTGCGTAATGTAATGAGAAAATGTTAATGGTATTTTATTAGAGCCAAGGTAAAGTGGTAAAAAAAATTTCAAAGGGGTGGATTTTTTTTGTTTATTAATGTCCAATTATAAGGATGTAGAGATTTTTTAATAAAAAAAAACAGCATTGCTAATGTGAATAAATGCACGTCTTATCTGATCAATGGTTGAAATATTAATTCTAAATTAATACTAAATAGTACTACTTTCATTAGTTTAAACCATTTAAACTGTTTCATGACTTTCATTGTTACATCAGCTTCTATGTTTCTCAGTAAATCAGTAATTCGAAACATTCTGTGCTGCGCTTCACATGTTGACGTTTAAAACAAACATAACAATGAGATTAGAACCATTAGAAGCACAAATGTGAGAACTGTACCATGTGATGCTGGTTGAAAATGCAATTTTAAATTGTCATTTTCCTCTCGTCTGTGTCCTGCATTTTTATCTCTATTGACATTGACTCGACACTATTAGTTGTGCCGGTCTCATATGAATTGTGCTGTGGGTTTTTGCTTATTAGTTCTTCACCCCGGTGTGGTTTATTTTTGGCTCCAGACTTCAGACCAACGTTATTTGTATTCTGCACCATGGCCGGTAAGCCATTTCAGAGCAGGTCTATTTTTCAACCTCAGCCTAGAAATATCATCCCGTGCCACCCACTGCAAACAGGACAGAATACAGATGCGCCTGAAGAGATAATCCATTATTCAGATACGTGTATGAGCCTCATATGGCCAGTTTTAGTTCTCACATCGGCTTGTTATGATTTCTAGTTTATCACAAAAATGATGTTTTCTAAATTATCAAAATACGCAATTAAAAAAGTGTTCTAAAAATCTGTGCTGTTGGTTAAAAGCCCCAAATGTTGCATCTGGGTCACAATTAGCCTCAAGTTTGTCGTTGTTATCAGTTGCCGTGTGTGTATTGTGCAGTGGCATTTGCATTTTGGTCTTTCATAAGCAATATAAACTTTATCACTCAAAGCGAGTCATCTAATGTCATCTTAAGAGAATGTCTAGAGATGTTTAGAACTTAAAAATAATAACATTTTCAAGCCATCTGAGTGTCAATATCAGCATTATGTCATTTACCGGAAGATCGCACATTCGCACAAACAAACATGGACATGGAGGACCATGGAATTCAATGATCTGGAAGTATTTCAGCTTTGTAAAGTCGAGGGTTCGACTTCCCAAGAGTCATGCTGTGTGCAAGTTGAGTCACACAAAAATGTAGATTTCTGAAACAAAACTAATATGCGAAACCACATCATCTGTTTCCATAAAAGTGAGTGGAATAAACTGCAGCTGTATTATTATTATTTCAATATATCTTACATTCAAATGATGTTTCCTTTGAAAAAATAAAGCCTCTTACAAGAAGTTCTATTTTGCTGCATCTGTTTAAAAAGTAAAATAAGATAAATAATACTTCTTAGTAATGCATCGATAATAGATTATTAATCCAATCGTAACGCTTACTAAATGGCTAAAGTTTCCACACAAACTTTGACGTTGGCTTGTAAAAATGGTGTTTCAAACTATTTTTTAAAATGTTGTCAATGTCATTATGAGTAAAATAAACCAATGTCTCTATGAGTTCCTTAAGATAAACTATAGACAAACCAAATTGGTTGCTATGGTAAACAGTCTGGCTGCTATTGAGGGGTCGATGACATAATATAATGTTATATGTGTCAATATGAGTAAAACAAACCAACCGTCATGTCGCTATTATTTTCTAAAGCTGTATTTGTGATAAGCTACATTGGTTGCTAATGTAAAACAGTGCGGTTGCTATTTGGAAGTGACGTAATGTTTCCTGGGTCACTGTGAGTAAAATAAAAGAACCCACATGTCTCTATGATTTCTTAAGCTGGGATAGAGATAGGCAAAATTAGTTGCTATGGTAAACAGTCTGGTTAATTAAAAGCTATTTTATTTAAGAAAAAAGCCAAAACGTTCTCCATGTCAATTGGTTGCTATGCAAAACAGTCTAGTTGCTATGAAGGGGTCAGTGACATAATAAAAGTTATATAATACTCCATCATTTACCAAAACTGATATTTCCGAATTTTTGCTGGCTTGGGTAAATAGTTTGGTTGCTAGGAAGATGTAAGTGATGTCTTTAAAAATAAGTTACTATGATTAACATAAAAAAACACCATTTTATCCTGAATATTTTTCCCATATGTTATTATTTCCCATTTATTTTCAATAATAATAACCATTATAAGTCAATGGTAAACTGTTAAGCTTCTAGAGAGGGGGTTCTTATTAATTATTAATTCATAACCAAGTCAGAAAACTGGATGTTTAAGCAGTGTTTAAGAAGATTTAACAGAAAATGCAGGTTTATTAAACTAAAACAAATGCTGCTTTGACAACAAAAGTGAATCGGGGCCAGCTGTGTCTGCAGAGCCTTGTGCTGCTTTATTCAAACAATACGATTCTTGATATTTTGCCTACTCAAATAGTTTTGCACAGTACTTTCACGCCCTCCCCAAATGTTGCGAGTTTGAAGTTTCTACAAGGTTCTCAGTTTGAGTTAAAGCTTTACAAAGTTTAACCCCATGTTAAGTCGACGGAAAATTTCCCAGCATTCTCAGTGCTTCCCAGAATTCTTTTAGTGACCCGAGTCCAACCAATTTTAATGTCTTTGCAAAGTTTGTTGGCTTTAGCTTGAACTGTCTAGGAGGAGGTGCCTTTTTCTCCAAAGCAAATGCCAAAGTTTAGAAAAGACTTTTTCTGAAAAGTCATATCAAAGTTTTCGCGCACAAAACCCTAAAATGTTGTGTAAAAAGGAATAATATGAAATTATTGCTCCCAAAGTAAGAAAAACGATCAAATTTGTGAAAAATGTTTATTTTAATTTTTTTGCTCTTTCTTAGATGAGGAATTGGTAGAGTTGGTAGTTAAAGCAGAATTCTGGATAACGAACCAACTGAGCTTCATTTCCTATAATCCCATGCTCCAGCTTCCTGTCTGTATCATTATTTTCCCAGGTGTCTCATTACGTTGTTATCCTGTATGTTACCCTCTGTATCTGAGCCCTTGAGTTTGAGCGTCTCGTATGTTATATGGTGGCCTTGCTTCGCCTAGTTTGTGTTGTGAACTGATTATTCCATTAAAATAATTAAAACTAGCTTTAGAAACCGTTAATTTGCAACATATTGTCGCTATACTTCCTCATTCCAAATCCCTCAAAATCATGTTTCTTTATGCATTTAGTAGACGCTTCCATCCCAAGCGACTTACAAATTGGTGGTAAAAACAACAAGCAATTTGTCACAATGAGTCAGTTAATCACTTGAAGTGCTCATAGGAGAGGTTTTAGCCAGAGAAAGTGCTATGAATATAGATTTGTTTCATGCTTTGCGCTTCTGTTGGAAAGTAGTTAAAAAATACAATGTGAAATCTTTGCAGTCGTCTCCACTTCTCTCCTGTTGTCCAAACCTTTCTCATTTGTAAATGTCGACATCACACTCCCAGACTGCCTGCTCTAAATCCTCTTGCGTGGCTCAAGTCTTTTCTCTGGTACTTGCTGATCCCACATCATCAGTCGCTTGGATAAATTCGTTAAATACATTAGCCCAGTGGCCCGCTCTCTTTAAGGCCAGTCACATGATCTTACCCGTGCTTTAACCTGAGCTCAGGTTAGTCCATAGATCAGCTCTGGACACTCATCATCAATGGAGCCCTTACTGGGCACTCCACGGTACGTAAATCAACTTTTCATTGTTCTTAATGATATCAACTTCCACGGAATTCTTAAAACCGATGCCTAGCTCTACAACAAGGAAATAAGATTCTGAAATCGAGTGAGGATTTGGTCGAGTGTCTTGGTGAACAATAAGCAGCTTTCGGATGCTTTGTTGAACCTTAAATGGGGAATTTCCTCAAAGATAGAAAAATAGCAGCTGTTTGACTAAAAGGAAAAGCTGGTGCTGGTCAGAAGAGGTTCTCAGCGCTCAGATGGGAGTGACTAGATTTGTAGGGATTGGAATGGCTGACTTTGGTGAAACATACAAGATAAGCAATTATGTTTGGCTGCGTTCGATTCGCTTGTTCTTGAAAACACTGAGACACCGGTCTATTTGCCTTCACATCCCCAGCTTCCCCAAACACGCTGAACATCAGAGCATCAACAATTCCTTTACAACTGCCGGTTAACGTTTAATAGGCTAATAAGAGTTTGGTTAATAATCTCTCACATTTCACTTAAAATGGTTTGACACATTGAAAAAAAATCTTTTTCTGGATTACTGGTGATTCTAGAGACTTTTAACATTTAAATACTGTTTAATGATGATTCTTAATTAAACTAAGAGTCTTGGTTGCAGGATACAACTGCATTTTATACCAGGAGATCGCACAAACAAATGTAAATTTGGCGGACTACGAAATTCAGCCACCCCCTACATGAGAGCAACGGTGCGGTTGTAGTTCAGCTTTGTAAAGTTAAGACCCATGCCAAATGCAAATTTTCATTTCAGAAACAAAACTAATATCTTACTAATCCTCTGCTTCCATTAAGAGGGAGTGGAATCAGCCGCAACTGCATTATTTTGTCATTTTGTAAATTAAAATGTGATTTTATTTTGGAGAAAAAGCCAAAATGTTCTCCATATCAATTGGTTGCTATGCAAAACACTCTGGTTGCTATGGAGGAGTCACTGACATCACGTAATGTTTCCTGTGTCACTGTGATTGAAATAAACCCACCCCGCATATCTGTAGCCTTTGTCTAAGTTGAGAAAGAGATTTGCCAAATTGGTTGCTATGGTAAACAGTCTGGTTGCTATGGAGGAGTCAATGACATCACATGTTTCCTGTGTCACTGTGAGTGAAAAAAACCCACCCTGCATATCTCTAGCCTTTTCTAAGCTGAGATAGAGATATCTCAAATTGGTTGCTACGGTAAAGTGTTTGGTTTATAATATTTACTGTGTCGTTGTGAGTGAAATAAACCCACCCTGCATATCTCTAGCCTTTTCTATGCTGAGATAGAGATATCTCAAATTCGTTGCTATGGAAAACGTGGGTCTGAATCATTTTCAGCTCACAAAAAAGAAATACTGGAATACTGTAATGCATGAAAGATTCTGAAAAAAAATCATGTTTTTAATGAAGGACGACACTAAATGATGCTAGGAATGTCAGAAAAGTTGATTTTGCCTGGTATGGCACCTTTAAACAAATGCTGTCAATCACTTGTTCTTTTCACTCACTCAATCACTCAAATCTTTTTAATGAATCACTTTTTTTGCAATTAATTTTATGCGCATTTTACGCATAAAAACCATGGATGGAAACAGCAAGGTATGCACACATTATGAAAATGCGAGTTAAAAAAATGATGCACACAACTGAGTAGGATAAACATTTTATACGATGAGAAAATATGTGCATAAACTTTGATGAAAATGCATTTACCAAATAAATATGCAAATGTATTTTTCGGTAGGAACTGGGGTGCAATGGGGCGGCGTCAAAGGACTAAACCAACAAAGCCATTACACAATACTGTGTTTACGTCTGGATGAAAAACGTAACTATAAATAATTGCATATTCATCACTTGTGCTCACCAGCAGAGAGTGACAGACAGGGCTTGAAGCTGAGCGCTCATGACTATACAAATATCTCTTCTGACACTATGAAAAAATGTTCTTTTTCCTCAAAACTATGTCAATTTGCAATGTGCTTATAATTTGACCATTTTAACCCTTCGAAGTCTGGGGCCTTTTTGAGCATTTTTTACTACTTTATAAATAGCTTAAATCAATTACATAAAAAAATAGATTTAACTTTTTGGTACAACCCTATTGCTAACAATTCCGTGTATTCAATTTTGTATTTTTCTTTACTGCAATAAAAATATTTTAAAAAATTAATTAAATTGTTTTTGTTTTATAACCAAAATCAAAAGTGTTTGGACAAATAAAATTTTATAAATACAATATGAACATTGTTTCAAATAACCAGGTGAACATCTCCTAAACCTTATACACCATTCCAAGAATTGTTTGTAGCAGGTCTTGTACTTTCAAGGGTTATCCCTTCATTTCACCACTAGATGGCACCGATGTGGGGTCTGCAAAATGAAACCGAACGATGATGGTGCATTTTCACTCATTTTTATTTGATTTTACTTGCAAATGCTCTGTGTCATAACTCGAATCACTCGTACGTAATTCAAAACAGACGCTGTGATTGGCTCACGCACCGGTGCGTGCAGACACTTACAAGGGTTCCTTTGCGGAATAAAACCGTTTGTAGTTTATCAGTTACAAATGCCAAAATATTTCCCTGCCTGTGGAGTTAACGCAAGGATAACCCTTTGATACGAGTCCATAAACACGGCCGCTCTGTGGCTCTTAGATGGAATGATAAGTGAAAGTGAGCAATTGAAGATGTTTGTACAACCGTCTTAGGTTTACCATCAAGGCAAAGTGTTTGTCTGAAGTCAAGTGAGCACTCCAGGACACACTTTAAGCCAAGCGGTGGCCACGATAATCCCACTTGATCAGAAAAAGTGGATTTGCAGTTTTAACCGCAGTGTCCCAGTTAGCCCGGCTGATGAAAGCCTCCTGCAGCTTTTATCTTTCAGTCCATTCATCCATCAGTCCGATTATCCACCCGGCTCCCCCTTTCAGGGCATCTGAAGCTTATCACAACTCTTTTGCCTGTGGCTTGCAAAATAAATAAATAATCCACTTGAACTAACGATTAGTAACTAACTAATTCAACAGAAATGCACTCTTTCTCTGATCGTTTTGCTCATAAAATTGTCTGGTTTTATTGGTTTTGTCTGTAGTTTGTGCATTGTGTTAAATCAGTCACTTAATGCAAATACACAGTAAATGCCAGTTAGACACGTCTTGTTTAATTTTCTTTATTTGTGGGCTCTTAACCTTGACAAACACTGCCATCTTTGATACTGCCGTTGTATTTACTGCTGTAATCTCCGCCCCGTGCAGGCCTGTTATAGACACCCATAATAAATCCGACAGGAAAGGCATAAGTTTGTAAATCAGAATTAGAGCTCGCCATTTAATCTTTGCTCTGTGCGCAGCCACACAGATGGTGTTTCTTGATTGATATTGCTTGTCGACTGATGACATAAACCTCTTTCTGTGTTGGCCGGTTTGTCATGTAGTTTAGCAGAGGCTTAAGACAGAGAAGACAGGCCTGAATGATTCAAAAAGATGGAGCTGCTGGATGTCTTAACTCAAGGTGTGCACAATAAACTCGCTGCTTGTCTGTTAGTACACCGTCAGCTAAAGAAAAGACTAATTATCCCCTTGTTGATGTACTTTTTAATTAGCATAGCAACCAAACACCTAATGCATTAAAGGAACAGATGTTTCCTGTATTTTATTGGGTCAGTTTTAAGCTCAAAACAAGCTTTTTATGAACTTAGAAAAGTATAACATCACATGGGGTAGAACATTGCTCCTTGACTTACTTTAATTGTACCACCATGTTTACTAAAAAACTTGCCCATTTCAAAATTCTAGTTCATTCAAGCTTTAACGTTTGGTCTTCTGTTACTTCTTTGCTTTTTGTTACCTCTCTGTAACCACTGTGCAAAAGTATTTGAACTTTAGAAGGGGTTAAAAATTTACCATTTATAAGACTTATAATGGCCTTTGAAATAATAAATAAATGGGAAACTGCAACCAAACTGTTATTTTTTTTTTTTTGTTTTTTGGCTCCCTAGCAACCAAAATATTTACCTTAGCAACCACATTTTTTGAACTCTATCTCAGCATTGGTTAACAAAAGAAACAAAAGGGGTGGTTTATATAACTTTTAGTGAGAAAGGCAACATTACATTATAGTATATATCCCCCCCCCCCCATAGCAACCTGACTTTACCATAGCAACCATTTGGACTTAGCAAAGGAAAATCATACAGAGATGGGGGCTGGTTTATAATACTAATATTGTCATGGGGATACTTTTAAATGGCACGTTTACTATGTTTGTGCACAAACTGTACCTATCTATTTTTTTTTAACACCATCTAGGTTTTCTTGCATCATTTGGAATAACTTGAACCAAAAATGATGAAAACAATTTAGTCAGGGCCATAATGTTTGTCAAATTTTTGGCTGAATGGAAATTAATTAACAAATAAACCCTCATTTCTATATATTCTATACAGTATAATAAGTGAATTGCTGGCGAGGAGTGGGAGAGAGTTGGTCAGGCCTCAGAGAGGAAGGCGAAAGGCCGATTCCGAACATCATTCATTCCACCTGAGTGCCGCTCACTGGCTCTCATTCACTGCTCTGTTATTTTCGATAATCACAAGCTTTCAAACAGAACAATGTTCATCACGCCGTCTGTCTTTGCCAGAGGTACATGATTGCAGCTGTCACATGACGTGATGCGTTCAAATTAAAGGCTCAAAAAATGCACGGCATTACCACTGAAAGACCAGAACCATCAGCAATAATTCTATCGAGCGAAGCTCCGCCGTTCCTTTGTTTCCCCGTTGATATAAACACCCAGAGAGCTGTTTTACATGAGTGACAGCCATTCTTTAAAATAATCTTTATTACAGATTTTGAGATTTTTTGTGATTTCTTATATGAACACTATACAACCTTCCCTCTAATATAATAAAGCTACAATATTTTATCTAAAGATAAATTCACTGTTCTACAGTATTGTGTTGTAGCTACCTGAATCTTTCGTTGAAAATACAATTTTAAAATTAAATTATCTAATCAAAATAACTTTACAAATGTTTATTGAAAAGTTTATCATGGGAGGTTTCACTTCATGGCTTCTTCCCGTGCCTTCCTTTGATCCCCCACCTCTTCCTCAGTCTTTTTAACAAGACCCCTGCTGTTAGTTTATAACATGCAAATAATTCCTAAATCATCCAATCAAATGCTTCTGTTAACCATTAGAAGTCTACGGGCTTTTGAGTGGGTTTACAATGTGCTCAATTTAATTATCCTTAAAGTTTTTGTGGCATTGCTTGATTTCATCTGTTTCTCTTTTTAACAGATAGTTTTTCATTACATTACACAATAGTTCCACAATAGTTTTTTATGATTTATGAAGTGTTGAGATAAATTAATAAATCCCTCCAAAACAATGTGAAAATCTGTATTAAAAAAACAGGCAACCCTCTCCAAAACCTTATACACTGTTCCAAGCATTTTTGTTATTTTTTGGCAGACCTTTGAAAAACACATTCCATATTACAGTTTTTGTACTTCCAATGGTTATTTATCCCTTCTTTCCACCCCTAGATGGCACGGATTGCACAGATATGAGACTTTAAAATGAAACTGAGGGTGGCGCAGTGGGTAGCACTTTGGCCTTCCAGTTAGAAGGTTGTCGCTTTGAGGCTCATTGCTTCCTGGAAGGAGTTTGCATGTTCTCCCCGTGCTTACGTGGGTACTCTGGTTTCCCCCACAGTCCCAAAAACATGCGGTTAGGTTATTGAATAATCTAAATTCCCATTAGCTGTGTGAGTGAATGTGTGTGTTGCCCTGCTATGGACTGGCTTGACCCCTGTGACCCCAAATGGAATAATAGAGCAGGAAAATGAATGAATGAATGAAATTAAACTGAAAGATGATTTTTGTGAGAGAATGCCTTGATCTAAAACCATTGGCACCAAAAGACAGCTCACAAATCTGATTGAACGAGTGGTGCCAGTGAAAAATAGTTTCAAATATTGACTGTATACTGTATACAACATGGACAAAGTGTCAGTGATGTCACCAATTGGTTTCTGGCAAAGTGAAATGAGGCTCAAAGTGGGTGTCGCCAGTCATCGTAGAAATTAGAGTAATAGAAAATGGTCAAAAGGTTCTTCCTCGGTTTCAGATTGTCATATTGTATCCATTTTCACAAGGAGAAGAACCAATGAAAGCTGGTTCGGTGGCGCACATCCCACATTTTCATTTGTACAGGAAACAGGACAGAAACAGCCACAATTTTTTCTCTTCACATCAAACAGCTCCCTGTGATCAGCCACCAGGGTTTTTTCTATGTGTTTGTTGATTTCGGTCTTCTTCTTTCCTGTTTCCCTGTGTGCTGCGGATCTGGTTTACTTTAGACGCCATCTTCAGGCAGGGAGAGTCATTGCATCAATATTTCCTCAACCCATACGAACAGCACCCTGCTGAGAAGCCTCTGAAGATTTGTGGATCGGTGTCTAGAGGACTTAAAGCTAGTTAGCACACCTTTGGGCACATGTTTAAGCTTTTCATCTTTAAAAAAAAGCTATTGCTATAATTGAAATTCAACCATTTCTTCTCTGTAGCTACTTTTTGTTTTTTTCAAATCGGAATAAAATAACCTGCCTGCAGCTCCTGTTGTGAGACAAATGAAAATAAAGCATTCACATGCAGCTCTTTTCTCTCATCCATATGCTTGGATGCTTTTATCCCAGCTTCAGTTTTAGGAAGTAAACAGATGTCCCACCTAAGCCAGAACATGACCAGAATTTCAAATAGAAACCTGGCTTATGAGTAGGTCAAACTTCAGCATTCTCAGCACCTTAGAAGGATTACACTTTTGAACTGCAATTATAGACACAATATGTAAGATATTTGAAATCACTCGAAACGTGTTTGGGTTTTCCTCGCTTATTTCACCCATCACTGATATAGCTGACTCGGTCAGCATTGGAAATTAAAGAAGACAAGGTAACACCTTGTCTGCATCTTCATTTCAGACTTGTTTTTATGCAAAATGTGAACCAGGTGAAAGCCTGTGAAGTCCAGAATATATGTTAGCAGATGGTATGATGCTTTCTTGTGCAGGAAGGCTTTAAGGGTAAGGGACTTCACCACTGTATTAGAGTATTTGTTCTAAACCAAGTAAGAAGACTTTGAAGCCAGAGTTTAAGAAGATTCAACATGAAACACAGCTTTATTTAACTTAAACATGTAGACAAGATACCGTTTTAAGAATACGGCTAAGTGAGAAAGAGAAATAAGGTGGGTTAAGTGAAGGAGAGAGCTTGGGGAAAAGAGTGAGGGCAAAAGGGAGACCAACAAGTGGCTTGTGGGGACTGCAAAGCCAAACAGGGGCAGGATCAAGAGCTGCGTGGTATTTAAACGGTATGGTAAATTTAAGTTTGTTCCTTGTTTATTACACCAAAGAGGAGTATGAATCTTGTAATATCAAGTAATCTAACATAATGTTCCATTTGACACTATAAGTTGTATAATCCAACCCCCATGTCTCTATGGTTTTCTTAAGCTGAGATAGAGATAGGCCATTTGGTTGCTACGGTAACCAGTCTGGTTACTATGGAGAAGTCAGTGATGTAGGATAATTTTATCCACATCAATACAAGTAAAAAAAGTAATCCCCATGTCTCTATGAATTTCCTTAGCTGAGATTGTGATTTTCCAAATTGGTTGCTATAGTAAGCAGTGTGATTGCTATGGAGCGGTCAGAGATGTATATAATGTTTAATTTGACAATATAAGTTATATAAACCAACCATGTCTTTATTGTTTACCAAAGCTGAGGTAGAGTCCAGAAATTTTGGTTGCTATGGTAAATAGCTTGGTTGCTATGGAGCTGTCAGTAATATTAACAATCAACCCCCCTGATGTTTCATCTTGAAGATATGTTTGTTGCCTTTTTTATTTTTTTCAATGGCCTTTTTGAGTCAGGGGTAAATATTTAACCTCTTCTAGTTCCTATGGTTCCCTTTTTCACAGTGGTCCTTAAGTTTCTTTTAGGTTCTCAGTTGAGTGGTACCTTTAGTGGTACCAGTCTGAATAGATATAGCAATCCTAATGAGACCAGTGCGTAAGACAGAAAACAATGCTTACTTTGACAAGCCGGCCAAAAATGCTATAAATATGTACATTATCTGAAACTGGTCCAATTGGATTCAGTGATCTATGCTAAGCTAATGCTAACAGTAATGTTGTCGCATCAGCTGAATGGCTAAAAGTATTTAAGATTGTGAAAAGTCTTCTTAATATATCAAAGAGGGTTGCCGAACGAGCCTGCTGTATTTCAAAACAGATATTATGTGTTTTGTTTAGAGAAGGACTTCTTTAACCATTAGAAGTATTTGCAAGCACCGGATAGTGTGCCAATGACGCCGCCTGTTTTAAATTATGTAGGAATGACGTGATTCAGCTATTTGGCTAATTTTGATTTCAAATATTTTTTGTAGGTTTCAAAAAGTTTTTAGTTTTATTGTAGTTTTAAATTAACTTATTAACATGAGTTATGAGACCTGCGATGGACTTGTGGACTGTCCAAGATGTACCCCCGCCTCTCGCCTAATTTGCGCTTGAGACCCCCTTGATCCTGAAAGGTATTGAATGGTAAATGAATGTTGGTAAATGAATGAATGAGTTATGTGCGAAGAATGAAAATGTGCGATCGTCTTTCAGATTCATTTACAGACCCCGAATCAGTGCCATCTAGTGGTAAAACAAAGGGATAATCCTTGGAAGTACAAGACCTGTGAAATGGCACAAAATGTGCTTGGTTCATAATTTTCTCATTGTTTTGACCTTGCCTTGGGAAGTTATGAATTTTTATTTTGTCTCAACACATTTGGTTTTTGTTATGAACAAGAAAAACTGTTCGTTCTCAAGTTTTAGATTTCACAGTTAAAAAATTATAAGATGTAATACTCAGAATTCTCTTTTTTGTACAATATCAGGATTGTTGTGGAATTATTTAGCAATATAATGAGAAAACATTTGTTTAAAAAAAAGAACCTGGGGTTGTACAAAAAAAGTTATATTAAGCATTGGTAAAAAAATGTGACTTATTAGTACGAATTGCCAGACTTCTAGGGGTTATTCAAGTACAGACCAGTTTCTCGTGTCGTGGCGATTTGCTCCCAGCCCAGATTGTGCACAGTCACACCAGCATGTTGCCCGCTGCCTCCGTGTAGCAGCTGATGAGATGTCAGGGTGACACTTTCGTGCCAGATGCCTAGTGAGAGCGCAGACTGACTGTGGATGGGAGGTGTTGGTTTGGAACGTGTGAAAATCCGTGGTTCGACCCAGAAAATGAAATGCCATGAGCCCAGACCACCATCTGAAGCAAAAGTCCACCCATATGAGACATTAACGGCCTTGCTGTAAAGCTCTTTTGAAATCCTCCCATTGCCTGTCGCTCTCAGCAAATGTTTGATAAATATGTGTGACCTGGCCCCTCCATGCCAGCAGTTTTAGAAGTCTGCACAGATGTGCAAGGGTTTGCCCATTGCTATCTGCCAGCAGCAGCAGCAGCTGTCTGGCCATACCGTCAATAAGTCATCCCAGTAGAACAGATACCCCGTAACTAAATGCAAACATTTGCATCCATCTCTCTATTAGAGGCAGTTAGTGAAATTTTTTGTAGATTGTGATCTTCAGTCACAGCAAACAGTGATGACATGAATCCTTCCATTCTTGGCTAATCTTGGTTAAACAAGTTTCTCACAAAGGTCACCAGTTCATCCCAGAGCCACATCCACTCACTCTTCACTCTCAACTTTAACTCCTGAGGATAAGTTAGTGGCAGCCATTGCATAAATGTAAATGTTATCGCGTTAATCCCAACTAGAGTCTAATCTCTAGAGTCTAAAGCTAAATTTATGTCTAAATTTATGAATTTTTATTTTGTCTCAACACTTTTAGTTCATAGTGAATTATATTATATTATTATATTAAGCATTGGTACAAAAATGTAATTTATTAGTACGAATCGCCAGTCCCACGCACATTACTGGATCCATGCCTCCTGTCATTGCCTCCTTGTCAGAAAAAGGCCGGCTTAGTGCCCAGCACGCTCCTCCAAGGGAGGGGAATCCTGCTGAGCCCCATTGAGACTCTAGACCCAGTCAGTGGGCACCTCCTGGGCTCCTTTGGCTCCCAGAGGCTTCCGTAGAGTTCGTCCACTCCTCCCGGCGGAAGGAAATAGTCAGCTTCTCCTGGGCTGCATTTTACAGCTTTCTTATTTATCAAATGTAATATAGATTTTAAATACCAGATAAACTCAGATTCTAATATGAGAAATAGAGGTTGATTTACTGCTGCTGTGGTCTCAGCCTTAGATGCCACGCACATGGAACGTTGGCTGAATGTCTAATGCGTTTGGAACAGGCAGTTGAGGTATGCTTTGTCTTTAGGGGTCCTCTGGCAGTATAACGGTGGCCCCCTGGTGGTTAGTGGCACAGACCTGGCCAGCTATCCCACCATATGTACAGTCACTCAACATTGTGGAAGGTACCTGGCCCTGAGATTGGTGGAGATGGAGGTTTTTGGGCTTCCCCTCTATCTGTCCTGGGGGTGGGGCCACTCCGTTTTAATTGTATATTAGACCCAGACCCATCTGAGTTAAAGTATAGGGAGATCCAACTCATTACCCAATATTTTGAATCCCTTACATACATACATTAAATAAAAGTTAATTAATTAAAAATTTACTAAGGTTTTGGAGTCAAAAAACTTGTTTTGACCTGTTTGTGGAATGGATTTCCGTGGTGACATGCCCACGCCCCGAAACATGCGATTGGTTGTTTGACCAATAAACGTCCAGCTCCGCGAGACTACAGCTATATGATTGGACGTAGATGGCGCAGTTAAAAGAAGTACAATCCTCAAAGATTTATATTGCAGAATCACAACTGCGCATTCCATTGAAAAGGATTATGATTAAAGTAGCATGTTGGTTTTGGTGTCGGTCCAAATTTAACCATGTCTGGGTCCAGATATGGACGTTAATCTGCCTATTGAGTACCTTGGCTCCAGATTATAGTCCCAGTGGTCTTCGTCTTTTTCATTATGGGCTCTAGCAAAATGTAGGGAGGCTTCCTTCATGGAAGATATCCCTGCATGCCATTCCTCTTCAGTGAAAGTGCAGTGTCATGGGAAACGCCCGCTCCAGTTTAGCTTGGACGCCTCCGTAAAATGGTTGCTTTCCTCAATTTTTGGATCACTTTTGCAACAGTACGTACTGATACGTAAAGCTTTGCTGATCTTGTAGCTCTCACCTTTTTATATAAAGAAATGATTTAAGTTCCCAGATTTTGTGACATTTTTCTTCCATGGGGAGTCATGAAATGGGAGGGGCTTTTGTTAGTTAAGTAATGCCTTTGTATCAAGTAATACCTGTCTGCTGGACAGCTCTTAAATGAATTATTAGATTATCCTGTGGATGACGCCTGTTCATTAGAATGTTGGAGGATTTTATCTTGAGACTATAATTGCACTCACTTTTGCAGCATGGGCTTGATTACTTGATTTCTGATCACTGTAATTGCATTCCTAACCCTGTAAAATATCACACTGTGTACATTCTATGATGCTTTGTCATTCAGCGTCCCACCGCTGCAAGACAAACAATATAGTTCATCCTCGCTTTCTCAAGGACAGCTGCTCTCTTGACCCCGGTTCGTGAAATTAACGTTGGTTCTTCTGCAGTAAAGCATCACAGCTCTCCTCTCATTCTCCAGTGTGTTAACATTCAGCTCAGCTTCCTGCTGAAATCATCAATGTTCTCCTCCAATCATATTTGCCCTCAGCTCTCGGTCTCCACCAATGAGAGTGTTGGCGAGAAGGAATGTGGCTAGCAACCGGAGAGTTGTTGAGAGACTGCAGTTGAGTCAAGGCCTCTGAGTGAGTGTGTTTGAAACGAAACGTAAGCTTTCCTCCCGGTTTTCTCCTTTGGTTTATCAGTCACTCTGTTTCAGTAATATTGATGCTTTTCATGTTTAGAAAGGAGCGGCGCCTCTGCTTGTTCTGGATGATTTACAGAGGCACTTTGATAACTGCTGCTAAATGCTGCTTGAATGATTAAATTCCACTGAGGAATGTAATGTGTTCATGGTGTTTGCTTTATTTATTGGCTATTTGGAGAGTAGAGAGTTGTGGCTCCTCTGTTCTTTGCTCAGTCCGTGGAGCTTTTTGCATTTTATTGTCTAGACTCTGTGTCCAGTGGAGCTGAAATCTTTTATGTTTAATACAAAAATGTGGATTTCATCAATTCACTTGTGGCAAAAACTAAAAAGTCCATTAATTTTCAATCATTTTTTTTAAAAGTGGAATTGGTTTATGGGGGAGGGGGGTTGTGGTTGATCTATAAGCCGGAAAAAGTTGTTTAGTTTTTTTTTGTACTTCAAACATGCCCGAAATATTTTTTATTCGTTGTTTAATTTGCAAATATATATATATATATGTTCTATTAGAATTGCTGCACCTTAAATGATCATGTGTGACCCGAAAGCATCACTTTATATTTTCATATAAAAACTCAAACATTTTAATCAGGAATTCTCTGATATTTAACATTTCCATGCGAAGATTTATTTTTTATAATTATATTAACCATGCCTTATTAGAACAGTAAAAAACGAATTGACAAAACTTATTCCTTGTGTTCGTATCAATACTAGCGGATACAATATGGCAGTGCGAAACTTTTTTTTTATTGTTGGCACCCTTCGTTCGGTCTGAGTGTGAGCTCCTGTTGGCGCCCATGGTTTTTGATCAAGGGCAATTAAAATTGTTTTCTCCTTTAAATTAACGATCAAGGAGGCATGGCATGGTCACGTTGGTAGCCCAAGTTTCTTGGATACTGGCCTTCTGCAGTTCAACGATACCACATTTTCAGACTCTAGTAATTCCTCGTAAACACCTCTATTGGTGGATTTAATAAAATGCAGTGGACCCACACCAGTATCAGCTGTTTACAAGGAACTTTTATAGTGACATACTACCTTAAACCATCACATAATGTGGAAAGTCACACTGGACTTTAAGAACCTTGACTTGTGCCTCTTCAGTCTTCTTCTACACTCTGAACCTTGATGTCCAAATGAAATGCAAAGTTTGCTATCATCTGAAAAGAGGACTTGGGACAACTTGGGACCTTCTGATGTTTTATTTTTCAGGAAGGGCTTGATGCATGGAATGCGACAACTGTAGCCCAGGTCATGCAGATGTCTGTATGTGCTCGTTCTGTATGCACTGACACCAGCCTCAGGTCACTCTTCATGAAATTCCTCCAGATTTCTGAACCACCCATGCCTGACAGTCTTGTGCACTCATGCGTCACATGTGCACCTTTACCCTTCTTCTTACCTCTGATTTTAATACCTTTAGCACTAATCATTAGAACTCAAAATTGGTTTGGTAACATCAGTGACCCTTGACCTCCATACACAGGTGAATCCAATCTTGAGAAAGGTTTTAAAGGAGGCCAATTGTAAGTGTTTCTCCTTTTTGCATCTTCTCTAAAAAGTGCCAAGATGGGAGCATCAAAACACCTCTTAGATGAGCAGAAAACAACTATTATTTCAACAGTGTGGAACATTGTGCCCAATTGGAAGACCAGCATTACAGTTCTAGTTAAGGCTTTAAGTGCCAGAGCAAGAAAAATCTCAGATGAGCAGAGGCACAGGATGGTGAGAACGGACAACCCACGGACAACCCACAGACCAGCTCCAAAAACCTACAACATCATCTTGCTGCAGATGGTGTCATCACTGTACACCATTCAACTTTTCAGCACACTTTACTCAAAGAGATGCTGCATGGACGATTGATACAGGAAAAGCCTTTTCGCCGCACATGCTACAAACGGTGTCGCTTGAGGTTTGCTAAAGCACATTTGGACAGGGCAGTTTCATTTTGGAATAAAGTGCTTGTGGATCAATGGATCTAAACTAGAGTTATTTGGGCAAAACAAGGGGCAAGGTTGAACTTTGTCAATAGAGTCTAATTTTCATCATACTCCATGATGAGTAAAACTGAAAAAAAAAATATATATTTGTCTTGAGTAGTGAAGCAAATTAACACACCTGTTTCACCATAAATGCATTTGCTCTTGATTAATAAACATTTTTTGGCACATTTCAGTAGATGAAAGTACTTGTTTAATACAAGGAAAGGGTTTTAGATGAGTTAAAGTGTTGCTCTGGGCATTTGTGATTTTTATAAATCAAATACATCTAAAAACACCCCGTGAAGCCGCTGGTGTTGAACTTCATCTATGTTGAATTTTAATGTAACTCCTGCCAAACATTTGTTCATGCCTGGAGCTCTAGTGCAAAGTTGGTTTTGTTTGCTTTTATTATGTAACGTGTATTTGTTTAATATGGAGCGCTTTAGGAATGTTAACCAGTAATTCCTGATGGTGCCATGCTTTTACTAATGGTGTATCTGTGTGTGTTCAGGTATTGCCTTCATCAATCCAAGCCTATGAATAATATTTTTTTTATTAATTTTGACCATTTTGGAAGTGTCGTTTTTAAAGGACTGCTTTAGAAAATTTAGTTTAGGTTAAAGGCCAAGTAGCAAAGCTTCGACGGCACCTATTGTTTCCGTTGGTTTTCTTCTTATTATTAATGGCACACAGTTGGCCATTATGAGTAATCTGACCCATTACTTTGTTCCATTTCATCGAAAATTTGTTCCAGATCATCCTGTGACTATACTGTATGGAATTAAAGTGTTTACTGAAAGGGGAGTGAACAATTAATACGGAACTCTCACCAAATTGGTCATAAGGATTTATATTAGTAACACTTTTTATTATATTAACATCCAATTTGGTGGATGCTATAATAATAATTGGAGGTTGCATACGGAGTTTCAGCACAGTGCCCCCTAGAGATTGGGAGAAATAAAAAATGGCTTTTTGTCTAATAATTATATATCTGTTCATAGTAAAATCATACAATTGGTCTCATTACATTCAAACACATGTCCATTTTAAGTTTGTCAGCAATTTTGAATGTCGGCCATCTTGTTTTTTGTCAAAAGTTGTGTTTATATGCAAAAGCATCAATATTTTTACAAAAATTTGCTTGCATGTTTGCAAACATGTCCTAGAGCGCCCCTTGTGATCTAAATGTATAGTTGCATTTAAAGAATGGAAGTAAATTTTAGGGTCATACATTTTTAACATGAATATGTTATTATAATTATAACTGATATAATTAGTTTGGTGATCGAATTTCCACACACTGTTCCCTAGCAGTCAGGAGATAAAAAAAAATGGCTCATTGCCTTTTAATTCCATATCACTTAATTATAAAATCGTAAAGTTGGTTCCAATTTGTTCTGAGTATCATGCAGTGTCTGGCCATTTTGAACGTCTTCTGAAAAGTTTTGTGGCTGTGCCACCTTGTGATAAAAATATATAAACAAATTCATAAAAATACTACAGTCAGCCATCTATTCTATACTTTTTTCCTATACTATAGCGAGAACACAGGTTAAAAAAAATCTAATTTTTATTTTATTTTCACCTTCAATGGCAACATGCTGAGTGGAATTTGAAGCTGTATCTCAACATCATTTAAATCCTAAATCTGACCCTCAAAACATAAGTTACTAAGAGCGCCATCTAATGGTCAAAAGCCTTTAAATACCGGTCTGTTAGAATCTGATTAGAATCACATCAGTAAATCTTTGTTTTTCTATTTGATGCTGTTTGTCTCACATTTTGTCTTCTGGATGCTTGGCCCCGTATTACTGCTTGCATTAATATTTATATTTTGTTAATATTTAGTAGGTTTTTGAGATTGCTGAGGTTTATGTAACTGGTTTTAGCGTTTTGCTTCCTTATCTGTAAGTGAAACAAGCTAAAGCCAGTGAGTTTCAATGTTCATTAACGCTTATTGTTTTGTTAAATCCTTTAGAGAATATAATGTATTGGTTTGTTGACTGCAATGGTTTGTGGCACAACTCTATAATAAAATGTCTTTGTTTTCCATCCCTCTCTTCTACGGCCTTGATTAAGACATCAGCCAAAGTCTGCCAAGGCTAGCGTCCTGTAATAATTCTTTCGAAAGGGCCCTGTGTGGGCCCACAGGAGCGTCTTGTCGCCTTAAATGACGTGTCTATCTCATCTCATCATTTAGTTTCAAAGCATGAAGCCCGGTCGAGGTAATGGCACCCCAGAGTATTTATGCATCTTTCACAGCAGACACCGTAGTGCTTACGTCAACCCAACTTTGAGTTCCCACCACACACCAGATTGAAAGTCACCTAGGGTCAAATACATCTTTTAGAGTGAGATGAGCACATTTCAGCTTTAACCAAATTCCCTGTTGTTTTGCATTGTTCAACAAAGCACGGCTTTCTACCTGATTTTCTGGCAAAGTAACTCTCTCTGTTGGGAGCATGACCAAGGACAAAATCCCCTCCCTCTCTTTCAAAAGATAAGCATCGGTGGTTCTGAGCGGTACACACACAAACATGTCTTCTGCCCTCCACCCGCCGTGTTCTATCAAACTCTGTTGGTGTCGATAAAGAGCAGCCAAGCTCACGGCTGCCATCAGCTGCCAGCCAAAGCGTTTAATCTCCCTGCAGTTTCCCACCACCCTATTTTCCGCTGATTCTCTATTCATCCTTTGGCTGGGGGTTTGGGAGACTTTTAGGTGTTTGCCGGCGCAGGCCGAGAGAAATTAGTATGGGTTTAAGTCGCTAGACCATTGTCCCCTCAACTAGAGGAACAAAAGACGGCAAATAAATGTTGCTGTGTGTCAATAATATACTGACGCAAACAATTTGATGTACAGCAAGGTTTTCCAATGTCCAAACTATGGGAGGCAGGTCAGTTCTACATGTAAACACACTTGAGTGCAAAGTCTCTCTCTCTCTCTCTCTCTCTCTCTCTCTCTCTTTCTCTTTCTTTCTCTCTTTCTTTCTCTCTCCCTCTCTCTTTTTGCTCTCTTTTTCACTCTCCCTGTCTCTTTCTCTCTCTCTTTCTTTCTCTCTCTCTCTTGCTCTTTTTCTTTCTCTCTCCCTCTCTCTTTTGCTCTCTTTCTTTCTCTCTCTCTCTCTCTATCTCTTTCGCTCTCTCTCTCTCTCGCTCTCATTCTCTCTCTCCTCACACTTTGACGCTTGAAGGATCAGTTTGTTAAATGTTTTGATCGTAATTAACTGTTTTTACTCAAGGAATTCAGTAATTAAATTTTAGATAGATTAGACTTGTTTTTGCCAATGGAGTGCGCTCACTGACTCAGCGGTTTAATGTCCTGGGAAAACATCAAAAAAAAATATGGTGAATTAGTGAAATGAGATTAATTGTACTGATAAAACAATTATTGATAACCATGTGCTACATTTGAATTCTACACTCTTAAGTAGTTGAAAACAACCTGATTTTTGGGGGGTTTTGAGGACAAACTCACATTTTCTTCACAAATTGACATGTAACACATACAAAAACCAAATGGCCACCAATTCCAGTTTTCAAAACTCAAAATATTACAGTAGGTTAGAGCAGTCACAGTTAAAATTAAAGCTGCAAGCAGCGATCAAAGGGCTCTGACACATCTGGCAACATTGCCTCTCCGTGGCCAGTTTGTTGCAATAGGTACTATGACCAATCTCTATTTAGTATATGTATTCAGGAGAGATTTCTCAAAATTACTGAAAAATACAGGTATATTAAATAAGGAAAACCATATCATGACCCCCAGGTGGTGCTGTGAATGTTTTTCTGTAATTTTTTGGGCTAATATTCTTGTCGCATATAGCACAATTAGTAAAAAGAAGTCCCTTATCAATGTTAAATGTTGTATTTCCAGTGGCCACCTGCTGGCACTATATCCGAGGGAATACATTGTAGATGTGTTCACATATGAATTGTTAACATAATTGGTTAATTTTGGGACCAGCATTCCCATGGAGTTTGGAGATGACCAGATAAAATCTCTCTGAGGAGTTTGATAAAGGACGTCACAAGCAAAAGTTTTTGTGAAATAGCCAACTTCATCAATTTTGTAATTGCAATTTATATTTAAGTGTTGGCACCCTACTCATGTGTGCTGACTTTCATTCGCCTAAGACAAAGAGTTAGTCCACCATGAGCAGAAACACATTAGTCATAGAGCCATTATGCCATACCCAAATCAGATGTACATTTTCTGATGCTTTTGCGAAAATTTGTGAGCCCCTCAAAAATGAGCAAGTTCTGATTTCAATATTTATGTTTAACATAACTAATATAAGGGTTCTAAGCAATTTTGGTGCTCAAGCCGATTTCTGGTAAGATTATTGTATTTGATTTCAATTTTTTTTTCTTTATATTAGGTATTATACGTCATATATGTTTTTCATGTTCATCGATGCTTAAACCTTTTGTGCTTTTGATTGTATTTGAGATCTTTAATTTGCTAATATCTTGCTACAGTGCCTGACAAAAGTCTTGATTCTTGTGTATAAATTGACCGTAAGTGCCATTGAAATTTATTAATAATCAAAATTTATTAATAAGCAAGGGCTCATTTTAATCCCAACAGTTTTGTATTAATGGTTCAAATCAATACTATCAAAAAGTATTACGTCAGTTTTTCCAAAGTGTTGTCTCTTCACATAAACTGCAACTAAACCTCTGCTAACATGCCTCAGATTCACCCTGAGACTAAAGTGTCGATTATCAAGAGGCTGAAGACCAGATCTACTGCTGTGTAGACCTTTAATGTGCCTCAGCGTCAAGTGCAGAAGCTAAAAATTAGTTTGAAGATACCAGAGACATTTTTCACAAGCCCAGGTCAGGCAGATCCCCAAGATAACTGCTCTAGAGGAGTGTTTGTTGGGTCGAAAAGCCAAACCCAGCCCATTTTCCTCTGCAGCAGAGCTTTACGAGACCTAGTCACCTGAAGTCCCTCAGTCAACCAGAAAAGTCGGACTCTATCTCGAAATTGCCTCCAAAGCAGTGCCCAGAAGCTGTTGAATAAACATCTGGCATTAGCGCATAATCTGCTAAAACGATGAACGCTGGAAAAGTTTCAGAAGGTGGATTTTTCAGATGAATCGTCTGTTGATTTACAGCATAGCCACCGCAAACATTGCAGGAGACGTACTAGAGCCACATGGATCTGAGATTCACCCAGAAAACATTAGGGTTTGGTGCAGGAAAAAATCATGATGTGGGGTTCCATCCAGTATGGGAGTGTGAGGGAGATCTGCAGGGTGGAAAAAACAACAACTGTCTAAAATACCAAGAAATCTTAGCTACTTTCTTATATTCCATCATTAAAAGAGGCCGAATTCTGCAGCAGGATGGTGCTCCACCACATACATCCATCTCCACATGACAGTTCCTCAAGGTGAAGAAGATCAAGATGCTTCAGGATTGGCCAGTTCAGTTACCAGACATGGACATCATCACTGAGAATGTCTGGGGTATAATGGAAGAGCAAGCAAAGAATCTTGATGAACTCTGGGGGGCATGCAAGTCTGCTTTCTTTGCTGACTTCAACAACAAATTGTATGATTTCTTACAGCCCTTCAAACTCATGGAAGTCATACAAGATATTAAACTTGAATTTGACAGCATCACGACTCAATTTTCTGAAAGATTTTTATATTTGCAGTATATGTGTTAAATTCCTGTGCAGACTAACAAACTTTAGTCTTGCCAAATTTTCTTGAATCAAATCTTGAATTAAATGATACATCTTTTTTCAGTAAAACAAATTTATTACAGAGCACTAATCATTTGAGAGGGTTTTAGCTTTTTATAAGAACTATTTGTGACTCCAATTAATTAATTAAAAGTCATGTTCACAGTATGTGTTTCTGCAAAATAGACTTTTGTCAGGGACTGTAGAAGAAGTCCACTTGTTTATAATGAAACCTTGATTCTGGACCTTGAACAGAAAGGATCTTCGAAATTGAATAATTGAAAGCCACTGGTTTACATCATGCACGCTTTGTGTTCGGTTAATGTAGGTTGCAGCATATTTGATTAACCATTTATGAGTTATTTTTTCAGTTAATTCAAATTTATTCAGAAATTATATGCGGCTAATCTTTGAAAGAACTGAAATAGCTTTCGATGTATTGCTTTAAAATAAATGTATTTAGATAACAAGATATTTTGTAAGCTTTCTTTAAGCTATCAAAGTTACTTTTTGAACGTCTTCCATGTCAATAAACCTATTCAAATAATGTCTTTATGTTTTAATGTCCAAAGGTCATTAGCCATCAGATCCCCCTTGAACAACAGCCATCCACCCAGCCTGCAAACCAGAAGTGATACCAAAAAGATTGTTAAAAGATTACACTCTGGAACAGAAGGGCATTCCCCAGCTGTTGCCGCACAAAGCACTTATGAGGTTGTTTACCTGACTATCATGTCTGGTACAGCTTTTCTTACTCTGTTAAAACCCTTGCAGTGGCATTTTGCACCGGCTTATGCCAGTTAAATGTATGTCATTACTGTAGTTACTACTGCAAACTGATAAGTGTGGGGGATCACCAGTTACTGGGCTTACCTATCCAGGAATGCCCTCACCTTTCTGTGCAGGCACAGCTGGACGGATGAGGCTATTAACCTGGGCAGCAAACCTGAGCTCTTGGTCAATCCAAATCCTAGATTTTTCCAGGGAAAATCGCTGATTTTGCCGGGAAAGGTTGATGGCCACATTACTTGGACCAAACACTTTGGGGTTTTTTTAGTCCTCGCTGATTATAATTAATTTATCTTGGTAAAGCAGAATAAAGTAGGACCAAGGATGGAGCTCTGAGGTACTTCCCATCTCAGGAAACAAAAGGCTATTATTCATATTAATCTAATACAAAGTTCTGTTTTAAATATGCATTATACAGACAACTGCTTAAAAAGACACGCATTACTTTTTTTTTTTGTAAATTGTAAATATTTTTGTGTACTGCAGCGGGTTGGTGAGATAGAGACTGAAACACAGACATGGTTCAAAGCTGATCAGGGCATTTTTAATTCCGGCACTTTGGATTCCGGACCAGAGGTGTAAGATCTCGCTATGGTTGGGGTTTCAGCATGACCAGGACTCCAAGCTAATTGGCCCGGTCTCCACTGCATCGGCCACTGAAAGAATGTGGGTGGGCCAGTGCACGGCATGCTGTCCAGGAGGAATGAGTATTCAGCTGATCCCAGTGACTCAGCTGGCCTGACGCAGCACTCTAGATCCGGTCGGTGGAGCACGTCCTGGGCTCCATCGGCCCCCAGTGGCTCTCATGATATCCATCCCTGCTCCTGGTGTGAACGTTAAAAAAGAGTGAGCCGCACCTGGCAAAAGCTGATGTCACCCCATACCCCATCACAGTACACTTAAATTTTGAGTTTCATTTTTATTCTACTTTCATTTAAATTCATCACAACCATTTATTGAATTTAACAGTATTATTTTAACCCGTAGAAGTCCAGAGCTTTAATGTTAATATGGCATCTGTCTACTCAAAGGTCACAGAGAGTTTGGTTTTATTCTCAGGCTTTTACATGGTTTCCCAGTGCAAATCGTTCTGATCCGCGAGCCAAGTTTCTAATTATAGCTTGAGCAGTAAGCCTTGTTTTATAACAGATGTTCTGCATGGACTCTTTGCGTCTGTCCGTCACATAATCTAACCATTAATTGAAGGGAAATGTTGTTGACATAAACACGGAGCAGTGACTATAGTGGCTGATTGTTAAAGTATAGATTCTGCATGAATGCGTTCTTTAATCAGAGCAGAAGTCGTGCGGCGAGGTAGAGGCTGTGCTTATTACTGGTTGAAAGAAGGCTGGTCTATTG
Organism: Danionella cerebrum; assembly: GCA_007224835.1. Classification (NCBI taxonomy): domain Eukaryota; kingdom Metazoa; phylum Chordata; class Actinopteri; order Cypriniformes; family Danionidae; genus Danionella; species Danionella cerebrum. The sequence goes on from SRMA01025356.1 coordinate 48,284, forward strand.
TTTGCATCGGCGGTCGGTTGTAAAGGCTGGATCCTGGCCAGAACGCAACTACAATCCCTCCCACCCACTTGTTTCTGAGCTGCAAATAACAGATAAATGTGTTCAGATGATTTGGCAGCACATATTTTCTGTATAGAGGAATGAAATAGGCTGCAACACATCATTGTGACAGCAGGACCTTGTCATTTGGCCCTCGTTTTCATCCAGAGCTACCCTTGATCAGAGAAACAAATTAAAAGTCTTTCTGACCAAACAAATCAGGCTCGTTCACACATGAAACTGTAATTACAGGAAGGTAAACAATCTGTTTTTAACATCCTGGCACCAAGATATTCACACATTTCTGCCATGTTGTTTTTGTCAACGACAACGATAACGAAATTATTTGGCGAACCATTTTCTTGTGATGGTATTGAGATCTTGACGAGCTAAACATGTCTCTGTTATGATAAAAACTTAACGAGACGCAAACAAATGTTAACGAAGTGAGAGTGGATTAAATTCATGATATAAAGTATCCACTTCCATTGCACACTTCCAAGCAATAGTATCTGCCTATAACTTGAAGGGGCGTAACTTGTCGTTGGTATAATAGAGGCGTAACATGAAGCTGATAGTACAGTGGCACAATTTGAAGCTCTCTCACACAGAGATGTCTACTGTAACTAAAAACAACCAGAAGACAACACGACCCAAAACACGCGAAAGTGAGGAAACTGGAAGTTGTCAAAACCACAAATTCTGAGAGACTCCTTTGAAAATCATGCTTTCCCCATGTGGTTCTGGGTTTGGGCTGCAAAACACGCATGGTTTCCTCACTTGGTTCTGTCTGAGTCGGACTAATACCAGTTATGCCCCAATACTTCGCTTAACCTCTGTAAAATACTCCACTTCCGGCAGGTTACACCTCTATCTTACAGCCTGCAGACAGACCTAACTCTTCCCAACTCCCTAGTGACATGTAAGAGAATTTTGAGGATTACGGTGGAAACGAGGAAATGGTATACGCTGCTAAGAACACAACTCAGTTCTGCTGTCTTTTACATGCCTGAGGAACAGAAAAATGGTCTGAAATGCTGCGTTTACATCTGTTTCAGGCGTTTCATAGACTGAAAAAGACGATTGCTAATAAAGTTTGCGGACAATTTTGGCCTAGAGTCATGTGCAAAACTTTAATCTTGCTATGAATTCATCTCGCTAATTCAAATAAAATTGTATCTAAACAATGGTTTTAACTTACCTTTGAAAGAATATCAGGGTGGTGAGCGTCAGGTGCCTCTTGACTTTTTCTTGATTTAATTTTTTAAACTTCAATTGCCATATTTTCTTCATACTTTTAAAAATGTAAATACACATTCTTCCCCCATTGCTCAGATTGTATTGTGTTAACACTTTATTTTGCATAATAGCTAGTGGATCATCCTAATGTGTCATTGCATTTATTATTGAAAAGTCTATCAACAATCTTACAACAAGAAATGGAGCATTAATACATGAAACACATGCAAGCACACAATTTCTAATATTTAAAGAGTTAATTTGAACTTATTAAAAGAGATTTTCAATCAACTAAATATTATTCTACATTGAGTAAAACTAAAACGTTTTTGATTTTGCTAAAATGGTTACATATTTAAATGACTAAAATAATTTTTTGCAAAAAGACTAAGACTTAGACTTAGACAGCAATCAAAAACAACACTGCACTTCTGTGACATCATGATTCTGTTTTACTCAAACTGTGGTCTCCCTCATTTTTTGTCATATGCTGTTTACAAAGTTAAATATCCGTCATAACAATATTTAATCCATAACAATGCCATCTACTTCTAATCAATGAGGTAGTGGTAAAACAGATTCTTTATTTTATTTTATTATGAAAAGTCTGTAACATGTTACATTTCTTAAAGGTTCCATACCATTTTCAAAGCATTTATAGAAAATATTTGAACCCTCTTTATTAGCAGTTTCTTACCGGAAACTAAGTCTTTGAATAACTTTGTATTTTTAGCCTCTGCAAAACGCGTCGTTTACCTCCGTTTTATTTTGCGACATGAAATTCATGAAAGTCTTATCTTTTTTAAGACTTTTTTAATTGACCTAAACTTCCTTTACCTTAAAACCTACTGGTTTTATTGTTTCTTGAGATTTTCTATATTGGAATAAAAAAACAAACTGCAGTGTGGCAAAGACTTAAACTTCAATATTTATCCTTACAGAAACTCTAGCATACAAAAAAGCATAAAAAATATATTATCAACTTGCCTTTATGTAGAAATGAAGTCCATGCTCTGCTCCTTCTGAAGAGAATACTTGATAACCTGATTCTCCGGTGAAGAAAGCTAATCCAATACGCCTCAATCTATCATTCTTTAGCTGATGTGTCCATAATGAATCACCTCTTGAATCATAATGTTCATCTCTTGAATCACCAGCGCCCCCTAGCCTGAGGCTTTTTATACCAACATGCAGAGAGAGAGCAAAACCGTCCAGTTTCCAATTGACCAATTCGGCAATTCGATGTGATTCTTATTTTTATAGTTTCAATTTGGTTCAATATTGATTAGCTATAAATATTTCATTTAAAATGTTAGTTTTGCAAAGAGGGATCTATATTTTGATGTAAATGCTGGTAACTGAAACTCTCCTACTTAAATGTATTACTGAAATACATACACAAAGAATAGGGTGTGTATTTTAAAAAACTTTTATTTTAACCAGAGGTGAATGTGGCAGTTGTGGCCTAGTGGATAGGGTAATTGACTGGAGATCAAACTAGGAGTCGAAGATGGGATGAGTGTTGGAACTCTCTCCCTTCTGAGACAACCATTACTGTGGTGACCTTGAGCAAGTCACCAGTTACCACAGTTCCCCTGGCACCGCAGCCATGGCTGCCCACTGCTCCCAGTGTGTGTTCACGGTGTGTTTATTCACTGCTGTGTGTGTGCACTTGGATGGGTTAAATGCAGAGCACAAATTCCTTGTATGGGTCACTCCATACTTAGTCGTAACATCACTTTCACTTTCAGAATATTCATATCTGCTTATCTGAAGTACATGTATTAATAATAAATTCTGGGATTTCCCGAATCAATATTGTTTCGTTAAACTAAAGTTCGATAAAAAAAATCTGAGAATCAATATTTTTTATCCACCCCTAAACAAATGGGAATTTGAATGGAAAATAAATAAAAAGTACACACTACTGAACTTTTTTTTTCTTCCCATGATGTCATGTCACTGCTTTAATAGTTAAATATTAATAAACAGCCTTATTTCAGCTAGTGTTTTTGGCAGCATGAGTAGGGCCCTTTTGTGTAAAGCCCGAGAGACTGCCTCCATGCAGTTTTCTGCTCGACTTCCTGCTCTATGTTGTCTATCTAACTAGTTCTTGTTGTGTTTGAGCTCCTTTAACCGTGTAATGTTGCCAGCCAGTGCTTGTCCTCTGGCTGATCGCACATGTTATGCAATGTTGAGCTGTTGAGAGAGAGAGAGAGAGAGAGTTTGGTCTGTCTGCCGCACCTGCGGTCTGGTAGCATTACGCAGTCAGAGCAGACTTGCTCGAGGCTCCACATCAGAAGCAGGTTCTTCTCACTGGTGTGTGACATGTTCACACGAAACTCTGCTATGATATGTTCAGTTCTAGCTTGTGGATTGTAAATAAAAGAAAAGAGGATTAATTCAAAAATAAAACAAAAAAGGGGAATCACAATAGCTGGCAACAGATGACACCAAACCAAACACATTAAAATAACATTTTAATTTATTAAAGTACAAAAAATTTGTTATAAATGAAACAAAATAAAATAAAATAATATTTAAGGAAGAAATAAAAATTTGACCAGTTCTTGCTTTTTTTGCCAGTCAGTCGCCATGTTTCCATCCTAAAATGTGAATTAAATTTATGCGAAAAAATAGAATATTGCATAAATATCCAAAAGAACAAAATCATCAATTCCTGATAAACTGGTGGCAAATATCAATATAAAATGAAATTTGTTACGTTACAAGAAGGAGTTTTCATGTCTAATTACGAACCACTCAGTGATGTCATCTTGCTTTTGGAGGCGGAGACTGCTCTTTGGGAACACAGCCATCAAGACGGTTCTGGGAGGAGATGATCCTGAACCACTTTAATGACAAACTTTAGGAATTTTTGAATGATCAAAATGTTGTGCAATGGAATTGCTCTGTTGGCTAGTCTATTTTCTGTCCCCAGTTCTGACAGAAAAACGCATTGTTATTTAAACAGTAAACGCGTTTCCATCTTAGTTTATTTACATTTTTTTTCTTATCGGATAACAAGCTCATTTTATTCAGTTGTGTGCATCATTTTTGACGCTTTTCAAAACCTGTGCCCATTTTGCCGTTTCCATTCAGGGTTTTTATTCAATATTTGAAGATCTGAGCTCTGGTCTGAACCTCGTTAGCTGAATATAATGCAATATTAACGAAACTCAACCTCAAATATTTCAACTCCAGCCCCTCCACGCTCAACTAATTCAACCAATGCTTTTTATTCAAGGTTGAAAAGTATAAACGTGGTCAAAAGTACTTTCAGAAAAAAGAGATGGATCTGTAAAATTGAACATTAACATTTCACTTAAACAATTCAAATTGAACACATAGAGTAAAGTGGTTTACAACGACAGATTTAATCAAACAATGTGGGGATATTTGGACTTGAAACTTGAAAAGAAAGGGAAACGTGAGATTCAGTCATCACTCAGTGCTGTCACTGTCTAATGGAATCAATCAGAAGTATATTTAAGTGACCACTAGAGGTGCTGTGGGTGGTTTTCTTCTTTGTGTGTTTTTTGATCTGTATGGGTGGAGTTTTCTATCATTTATAAGGCATGCGATCAGCCCGCTTGATTTAGAACCGTAACCTGTCAACTGAAGTGTTCACAATGCCAGTTTCGTGTTTAAATCAGTGCCTTTCAGTTAAGCGGAGCGAGGAATGTTGATTTATTGAGTTGATGCAAATATGGATATGTTAAAACTTCTGTGGTCGTATGATTTATAGATGGATTATTTGTTGTATCTATAAGTTGTATTTATTTGGTGTTGTTGTTTTTCTGTTTAGTTTCAAGAAGGGGAGCTCTTCGGCGTCTTCGCGTTCAGATCTGCTACCCTCCAGGGTCGCACCTGAACCGGAGCCCGAAGTCACGGTGATGCTCTCCAAGGGTGCGGCGGCGATCGGTTTAGAGGTGCCTTCGCCCTCTTTATCGGCTCCCTTGTGGCTGGACGACTGGTACTTCGGCAAGCGCCGGGACGCTGTTCCCTGCCCCCCGCCGGTACCTTTCTTCCTGGAGGTGCATGACGAGCTAACGAAATATTGGCAGGCTCCCCTGTCTGCAAAAATCCATAGAAACCAAGAATCGACTTGATGACGAAGGCTTACTCAGCCGCGGCCCAAGCTGCAGCTGTCCTGCATGCCATGGCGACCTTTCAGGTCTACCAGGCCAAGGTCCTCCATGACATGCACCAGAGTGGTGGCGGCCCCGAGTCCTTGCAGGACTTACGCTCGGCTACGGATCTCGCCCTTCGGGCAAAGAAATCCACAGCGCAGAGTTTAGGCCGCACAATGTCCACCCTAGTGGTCCAGGAACGCCATCTCTGGTTGGAACAGGTGTCGATGCTAAATGAGGACCACTTTTAAATGTGGATATGTTAAAACTTATGTAGTCGTATGATTTATAGAAGGATTATTTGTTGTATCTATAAGTTGTATTTATTTGTTTAGTTTCACGGTGCATAGGTGCACAGTGGATGGAAAAAGCTGCAAAAGCACAAAGTGCAACGATGAACTGAGGGATTTACCTGTGTGATGCACAACGATCAATAAAAAGAGCCGCCTCAGTTTTTATTTACTGGTCAGAGTTTTTAAAATATTCTTGTAATCAGGTTTTGCGTTCTGTTTTTCTACTGAGACATTTGCACATTTATGCCACTAATCACCCCAGAAATAATCACCAAAGAACCCTGTGATCAAATGATGCCCTTCAGTGTCACTAGAACCTCTGTGCTGAGTGGCAGTTGCACTGAACATGGCACCCCATGCTACCCCTGATGGGCGAAACAGGACACAGTAGCCCTCACACAAGCAAATAAAGTGACAGGTCTTACTATCGAGGAGTTACCCAAGACTGCGATGAGAGGTTTGAAGCATCAGTTCTTGACCTCTCCTACTCTGTTTCCTCTCAGGCTGAAGAAGAAGTCGCAGTCGGTTGACATTGGCTCTCAGGGATTTCCAGCGCGCCTCATCCCAAGTCTGTCCTTGAACAGGTCTTCACCGCCGGTTGCCAAGACAACTGCATCAGAGGTGCAAGAGAACAGCACCAATTCTCAGCTGCGAGGTACACGCTGCAGTGATCTGAAGAGAGGATACACCATAGGTAAATTTGCTTCGTCATTTGGTGCCTTCAGTGTTTAAAGGGTTTGTGCATGAACATGAATGCTGAGTGCTGGATACGCCTTCAGAAAGTTCTTGTTCCTGTTCGTCTCACATCACACTCTCATTTTCCTCACTCACATCTCTATATCTATTTAGTTTATTAGGGGCCAAGCAATGAAGGTGTGATGGCATTTATTGTTTTTGGTGGCGTTCTTCTTCTTCTTCTTCTTATAGCTCTATTTACTAAAAACCTGAGCCTGAAAAAAAATTAATTACTGAACAATCTTAATGCATTGCCTATTGAAATGATCATAAATGATCTTTAGTGTATGGAAACAAAAATTGGTGGATGTTATATAAAACCATATCTGAGTTTGTCTGCTGAGTTTTAGCTCAGCACCCCCTAGTGGTCGGAAGATATGAAACATGCTTTTTTTGGCTTCTAACTCTATTTCAATTTGTCTAAAACATAAAATTAATCTTATTATGTTCAGCGTGTCATGCTAAGTCGGTTTATGTACATTTTTACTATGTCTGTCATTTTTTAAGTCTTCCATTTAATTTTTTTTTGCCCAAATGTATTACTTTTTTATTTGGTCACATTTTCAGCAACTCACTGATGAAAATTAAAATGTCTTTTTACCTCTTTTTCCGTTTGGCCCCATTTCACTGCTTGCAGTTATGTTTTACTATAATTTTTTTTACCTAATTTTAAGCATTTCCAAGTCAGATTACATTGTTTTGAATTATATATTTATTAAATAAATTTATATTTAATTATATAAGTCTGGTCCCATGAATCAGTATCTATGTTTCCATTCAAAGATGCTAATTAAATTTATGCGCAAAATTGGAATGTTGTGTAGGTTATTTGTTGATAAAGTAGTTTATTAAAGTTTCCATCCAACGAGTCCAAGAGAATAAAATCGTCGCTTTCTGATTAAGTGGTGGCAAATATCAAAAGAAAAATGGAAGTTGATGCGTTACGAGGACTTTTTTTCTTGTGTGATAACCAGTGTTGGGCTAGTTACTTCAGAAATGTAATTAAATTACTGATTACTCCTTTGAAAAATGATCAAGTTACTTTTTGATTACTTTACTCGTCTCATTCGTGTGAGTTTCTGTGATTTTGGAAATGTATTGGGGATGAGGGCACTAGAAACTTTCTTTTGGCTGAACTTTTTCTGGTGCCACAGCTGATCTGCGTGCTTTTGAGCTGCTTTCAGTTTGGTTCTGAAGGCTTAGCAAATTACTAATTTTATATTAATAATCATTTGTATACATCCTTTTTTCTTTTAAATCAAACATAAATATATGTCTTCCAAATTAGATGCTTTAAAATAACCCACATAATGATATACACAAAATATTTTTTTCATTAATCATAATAAAGTTAAGGGCAGCATGGTGGCGCAGTGGGTAGCACTATGGCCTTCCAGTTAGAAGGTTGATGATTCGAGACTCGCCAGTGGCCTTCCTGGAAAGAGTTTGCATGTTCTCTGCTTTTGTGGGTTTCCTCCGGGTACTCTGGTTTCTCCCACAATCCCATAAACATGTGGTTGGGTTAATTGACTAATCTAAATTCCCCTTAGATTTAAGAGTGAATGTTCCCCTGCGATGAACTGGCAACCGGTCAGGGGTGTACCCCCGGCTCTCGCCCAGTGTGTGCTGGAGATGGGCACTGGCAGAACCCTGTGACGCCAATACGGAATATGCGGTTTGGAAAATGAATGAATGTAATAAAGTTAAAATGTTAAATTAATCAAGATTAGCCCAAATCGCCCTCGTCTCGATACTCTCCAGTCTCAGCTCTTGGTCTCAGTAAAGGTAGTCTTGACTACAAGACTAGTCAAGAGAGAGTTTTGTTATATTTCGTTGTCGATTGTTAAAGATGGAGTGGAATGAGGGTTAGATGGTTTGGTTGAAATATTTCATGTATTATTTATTGATTCCTTCAAGTGCATTTTAAATGGGAATTTTTAAACATCAGCTGTAATATTGATCGAGGTTGAATTTGATTGGTAAGAAGTGCAAAGAAAGACGTGCAAACTTCACTCTGATGGTCATAATGGAACCCTGCATGTTGAAATCTGATCCAGAATAAAGTATTCATGCGCGTCTGGTTTTAATGAGACATGTTTTATTAGGATTCCCTGAGGACTGTCACTCTTTAGTGTTATCGGTGATTCTGAAGTTCTCATGGCTTGCCTTTCAGAGGTCGTGCCCTTAGGCAATCTCTGCGAATCACAGCACAGTTTGCCTCTTCTCTCTGCTTATAATTGGTGCAAAGGCCAGCGGGAGAGACAAGTGTTATCGATGGCCACGTGCTGGGTGTCTTTCCATGGGGTGTCAGAAGCACCATTAAAACCACACCACAGCTCCTGCTACATTTTAATAACCTGCCCTCGTGTCTCCTTCCAAATTACACTGTCATTTCCAGCATGGTGTGAGCGAGGGTTTGTGTGTTTTAATGGTTTGAAAACAAAATGCCCCTAATGGATCATTTGATTTTCTAAATGAGAGTAATGTTACGGCAGATGATCGTACATGTGGCATTAGGTGCCTGCTGCAGAAGGGTCAAGGGGAGGCATGTTTTTGGCCATCAAGAAATTAGGTCATGCTGGAAAAGTGCTTCAGATCACGAGTGGAGAGTAGTCAGGTCCACAACAGCGTTAATACCCATCTCACCTAATTCTGTTAACAAGATACTGTGTAGACTCTTACATAAGCTTCCTTTATCTGATGTTTATCCTCTGCTTCTTTAGGATGACGTGATCAAATCAGACCACAATGATTCGCTGGGAACGTGAACAATGCTTGATTTAGAAACTTGTATGGGTCGCCAACCTGGTGCCCGCGGGCATCGCGTCACCCGCAGTGCCCATATCAGTCGCCGCAAGCCAGTTCTAAAAATAGAACTAATCATGAACTATCACTGTCTAAATTTGATTAAATGGTGTTGCCATTCTTTTTGAATTGCATTTACAGTGATGTAAATTAAAACAAAACGTATAAAAAACCTTTTAAAAAAAATCATAAAGTAGCAGAGTTCGCTAATAGGAGAATAAGGCAGAGGTCAGTCTGGTGCACATGACAAACTTAGCCTTGGTCTTGAGCGTTGCAAAGACGAGGATACGAAAGCGGTTTCTACCCACATAAAAATTGCGGGAAAAATGAAGCAAACGTATTATTTTAATAGTGAATTGGAGGAAAAACTCTTTTTTACTAATGTGAAAGAAAAGTGTGTGTGAGTCTCATTTGCGGTGCAACTGTGGCAATGGCAAAGCGACATAATGTTGAGAGACACTTCAGCACTTGTCACAAAAGCTACGATGCTAACTACGCACCCGGCAGCGCTCTACGAAAAGAAAAAGCTTGCGAGTCAAAGGCAGCTTTCGCCAAACAGCAGTCTTTTTTTACAACGCCGGTGAAAAACTCTCAAAAAGCAACTGAAGAGTTGCAGTATCAACTTACATCCCAGATTACAGTACTCTGGTGAAGAGCATGCAATGCCAGGCTTCCCACTAACACGCAAAGAAACAAATGACAGATGTCAGTCAAATGTCAGTGCCATGGCAAAGATAGAATGATATAAATGAATGATAAACTGTTACAGATGTGTTACTAAGTTTAACAGACATGATTTGTTTTAATGTAGTGATTAGTAAAAATATGTTTATTCTAAAATTTATTGATTTTTGTTAAATCTTAGATTATTGATTATTTGTACAAACATGGTGCAGAGTTCATTATTTGATAAAAACTGAAACCGTCTTGAAAAATTGGACGTGATTTCCTGCAAAATGTTGTGGAAGTTATCCTTTGAAAATTAAACAATTGGAAAGGTAAATAAGAAATAAAATATTGCATGTTTAAGTTTATTTGTTTCCTACCTTGTTGAATGATTCTGAATCTTTATTTATAAATTATTAATCATTAACAATCAGCGTCCTCAGGTAGAATGTCATTAATATAAAATTAAAGGTGAACTGTGCAACTTTCTGATTTCAGAAGTTATCAAAGTGGTAGCCCTTTCATTACTCAGTGCCCTTGAAGTAGCTCTCAGCTTCAAAAAGGTTGGCGACCCCTGGTTAAGAAACGGACAAAAAAAAGTGCTCATTCATTAATAAAAGTAAGTTGTTTTAGATAAATGTGTAATTTTTTCATACAATGTTCAAAAAAGACATGTTTATTTGTTGTATAGAGCACTTAACAGATTCAAATATTACTTTCAAAACAAAACATTCAATCAATGAGTTCAGTCACTAAAAACACATTTAATTAGTGTCTAATATTGCGGATCTAATCTATGTTCCGTCTCAAGATTAAGTTTTTCTGAGGCCCCCAGATTACAAAGGAATTGTTTTATTCAGCTTTCAACCACTGGTTCATTGGTGTGAAGGTCTGCCACTTCGGGCCTTAACCAGAACTGTGCTTCTGGTCTTCCAATTCCTCACAATGTTCCTCACAGTTGAAACTGAGAGCTTAAATCTCCGAGACTACTTTCTGTATCCTTCCCTTAAACCTAATCTTCCTGGATGTAAACATTATGAGAATGTCTAAGATTTGTATGTGTTGAAAAGTATTTAAGAACATTCGATTGTCTGTTACGTTTAACTGAAGGGGAAACTGGGTAATTTCTAGTTTTAATTTGCTATTTATGATTTCCTCGTGTGACATTTTATTTATGACTGTTTCTCATATTTACTTATGAGCTCACTTAACCAAAGTGAAGACGTATTGTCATTCATTCATTCATTCATTCATTCATTCATTTTCCAATCCACTTATTCCCTTTTGGGGTCACTGCCAGTGTCTATCTCCAGCCCGCATTGGGCAAGAGGTGGGGGTACACCCTGGACAGGTCCATCACCAGTCCAACACATACTCACACATTCAAACCTAAGGTGAATTTAGATTATTCAATTAACCTAACTGTATGTGTTTTGGGATTGTGGGGGAAACCGTAGCACCAGGAGGAAACCCACAAAGCACAGGGAGAACATGCAAACTCCCTCCAGGAAAGTCACCGGCAAGCCTCGAACTGACACCCTTCTAACCGGAAGGCCACAGTGCTACCATTATCACACAAACTTTGATATTGGCTTGTACTGAAGATGTTTAAAACGATAATTTTAAAATTAAAAATATAGTTTCGTAATTGGTAAAAATAAAGAAACCCCCATGTCCCTATGTTTTTCCTAAGCTAAGATAGAGATATTTCAAATTGGTTGCGATGATAAATAGTCTGGTTGCTATGAAGCCGTCTGTAATGTCATAATGTTCCCCATGTCAATAAAGCTACCTCCATTGTCCCTGGTGAAAAACACTGGTATGCAAAAGTTTTGGCACCCCTGTAAATATTCACGGTTTTTTAATCATTGGCTGTAAGGTAAAAAATTCTGTTAAATATATAACATAGTAGACAAACACGGTGATCCTTGAGAAGTGTAATAAAGTTTACATGATTTATGATAAAATAACATTTAGCACTAATTATTAGAATTCAAAATTGGTTTAGTAACCTCAGTGACCCTAAACCTCCTTACACAGGTGAATCCAATCACGACAAAGTATTTAAAGGAGGCCAATTTTATTTGTTAACCAACACCAGCATCTTCTCTAAAGATATGCAACATGAGAGCCTCAAAACAAATCTCAGATGATTTAAGCCCTCAGTTTCATCTGTGAGGAACATTGTGCAGAATTAGAAGACCAGCAGCACTGTTCTAGTTAAGGCCTGAAACTGCAGAGCAAGAAAAATTGTGACAACCGTCACAGACAACCCACAGACCAGCTCCAAAAACCTAAAACCACATCTTGACGTCACAGTACAGCGTTCAACTATTCAATGCACTTTACACAAAGAGATGAAATGAAAGAGATGGATGAAAAGCGTTTGGACAAGCCAGATTCATCCTGGAATAAAGTGCTGTGGACCGATGAAACTGAGATTGAGAGTTGTCTTACGATCACCTTCCTTGAGCTTTCCCAGAATTAGTTATTCAATCCGTTTCCTGATCGTTCGATTGTGTATGGCATCTGTTAGAATTGCAATAATAAAAATTATAATAACTTCATTTCACAGCACCTTTTTCAGCTCACTGGGGAATACAATACACAGATCATAAAGTGAAAGATGACGAAGCACATTTTAAAAGAAATATTACTCAATTGCTTGGAATGAACACACCACTGAGAACGGTTTGGGTCACTGCAGTCTCTCATTTAACGGTACAACCTCAGGTTAATGAGTTTTTCTAAACGGTCTGCCCTTCACTCAATGTGTTGCATCAACCTCTAGCTGTTAAACGGCAGCGTCATCCTCCACATGTGATCTACACACTGTCACCGTTAATGCCTATGTATTTCTTTTCTCATTAGCTGCCCAAGCATGATTTGCTGTCTCTGTGTTCGGCTGAACTGTCAGACGGCTCAAGACTGATGGCACAGTTAATGGCGGTGGAGAGGTGGACGCTGTGTCCTGCTCCGCTCAATGTTTTCTGAAGGTGCTGACCTGAGGGGTCAGGAGAGATGCTGGATGGGATGAGGATTAGCTCTTGGGATGGCATGCTAATGTCGTCATGATCTCTGAGCTGGGTTTCTAATGAGTTCTATATAGACAGATGGACTCCTGGTTTCTGCCCTTACAGTCCTTGTGCACTCAAAGTCAAGAGAAAAAAACCTGTGTTCATGTATAGCTTCCCAGGGAATGGAAATCAAGTTCTTGCCAATATGCAGAAGGAATGATAATATGTCGCTGCATGTGCACGGACCAGTTCCATACTGCATTTTACACTGACCTTCAAATCTGTGGAGCTAGAGATCTGCCAAAACAATTTGTTATTTGCTGATTTGAATTATTGACCATTATAATTGAATAAAAACTGAATATTATAGGCTGTGAAAAAAATGTTCGAGTTTGAATTTTGTAACTTGATTAGTAAACATCTTAAGAACTTCAAATTTCTATAATCGTATTTATTAAAAAACGTAGACTTCACCTTTTTTGGGTTTGCATGTATTCGTTTTGTAAAAATACATTTTTAAGAAAATTTTGAGTATCAAATATTTTAAAATTCAGGTTGTGAAAATTCAAGTCTTGCGGAAAGTAGGTCAACAGGGAAGAGTAAACCATCACCGCACGGTCGATGAAGCTTTTTGGCCAATTCTCATCACCATGAATCAGTCAGAAGGGAGTCTTAACATATATTTTATGTCCGAGTTCCTAGCATATGAATCATATGTCTAAGAGTTTGGAGTATTTAGAATAACAAAAAATCGGGAATCTGTTTCCTCTTGGTTAATCAGGCGCTTCTCTGCTATTGCGTATTGTGTTTAATTTGTTTTTATTTTGTAGACGTGTCTTGATGTTTGATTTAGCAAAATAAAAAAATGAATTCTATAAAATTTTCAGCTTTTAAAAACTACAATTTGCTGAGGTATCAGAACCAAACCGCAAACTGGTTAAAAACTAAGGTATGTTCCGAACCGTGACCTTTGTGTACCGCTGAATCCCAAACATTCGCTTTTTCTTTGTAATTTGCATGCCTGGGGTTGTAATTTCCACTCATGCTCATGTCCCCACTCTCATTTTCTTCTTGGATGTGCTCACACATGGAACGATGCGTGTAGTTTATTCTCAAAGGGGAAAATGCTGTATATATGATGTGGGGAAGTCTGGCACGTTGTTGTGGTGTAAATGCGCCTCAGGTGCATCGTCTTGATGTTAGGAACCCTGACCTAAAATATATGTATAATCCATAAAAGGTTAAGAATCACTTTTGACTGATTTGTGGTGTTGAGAAATGGCCACCAATCTTCACCGACCGTACTGTGATCATTTACTCTTCCCTATTGATGACTGCTGACCTCCTATCTGCAAGATTTGATTTTTCACAATGTGAATTCTAAAATATTTTTTACAATATATTTTTACAAACTGAAAATATGCAAAACCCCAAAATGTGAAGTTTAAAAATATGATTATATAAAAAATTGTCTAAAATATCAAATGTGTACTATTCAAGTTACAAAATTCTAATTCAAAACATTTTTTCACAGCATATAATATTCAGTTTTATTAAATTACAATAATTCAAATCAGCAAAATTCAAAGTCAAATTGTTTTGGCAAATTATTAGCTCCATATAAATCTAATGATATTGAAAAGCTGTGTGTAGCACTGGTGCCTCTTCTCAAGAAGGTCCTGGAGCAGCAGGATACTTTTCTGAGTGACGTTTGCATCTTGTGTGGGCTCCCTTTTTCTCTTAAATGTCATCTCACAGTTCACCACATGATTCAGTTGTGTTTCTGTTCTGTTGTGTTGCTTTGCATAGCGTTTGGATTGCATTGGTTGGTGTCATGTTACGTTGTGTTTGCCCAGATTCACCTGGAACTGTCTGCATTGTGTGCATTGCATATTTTTTCTGCATTCATCCATCGCCGCAGCACTGTGCCCACAATGTTTTGTCGATTACTATTTGGAAAAACGCAGCACTGCATTGTGCTTTGCATAGCTTCTCAACCTCATTCTCTACTCTTTGGCTGTACTTTATTTCATATGTATTTGGATGAAGGTCTAAAAGCATCATGAGTCAGACCAAGGTGACGCAACATCCTGTTGATCACGGATTGGTTAGTTGTTAAGTTCACTGATTGGCCAAGTACAACTGTATAGCTTCATGACCAGCCAATCAGTGTTAAGGATAATGTTAATATCTCTTTCCTTCTAACGACTCTGGAGTCAAGGTGATTGGACACAGCAATAGTGGCAATTTTATTTCAATGTAAACAGATGAGCCCCGTCTGTTTCAGGTCTCATCTGCCTGAGATCCTTTTTAAAAAAAATGCAAACAAAATGGCGTGTACAACTACTCAACATACCTGCACTGAAGTGGGATCGAAGCCCTCTGAAATCAGAACCACGTCACCAGAATGTGTTGATTTGCAATGTCCAGGTCCACCGTTCTCCAGTTCTTGTAGCTTTCGGAAGGAAAATGCTTGCTTCAAGTCCATAGATGTGTTGGGGCGGTGAGAATCCTGCAGTATCTGTTGTACCGCAATCGCCATCTTCAGGCAGGGAGCCTCATTGCATCTACACACTGATCCGAATTGAGATTCACAGGAATCTACAGATGGCTTCTCAAAAGGGTGGTCTTCAAAGAAATATTGAGGCAATTACGCTCCCTGCCTGAAGATGGCATTTGTGGTACAACAGATGCACTCCATGAAAACGGGAAAACAGGAAGAAGAGGACGACGACAGAGGAAAAAAAATCAAAGAACACATGGTAAACATCCTGGATGTCAAGCTGGATTTATTCTGTTGGCTGATCACAGGGAGCTGTTTGATAAAATGTGGGAAATGTCGGAGCTCCTTTAAGTCCTACTCATGTCAAAAAAGCCAGCTTTCATTGGTCATCTGATATGGCAAGCTGAAACTCTTTTTTCGTTGGCACGACTTGTTCGGTCCAATGTGTGATGTCCCATTTGCACCCATGGGTTAATATTGAAGCGCGTCGTCAAGGGTGGGTCGGAATAAAGATACGATTTTTTTTTTTTAAATACTATTGACTGACTGATCAGATACCATTTTTATGACTAAACTATTCTGAAAGCAAAGAAATTCAAAGAGCTTAGCAAACGATGTTGCGTTGTTGCATTCACTGCATTTGTCGTGTTGTTTCATTCGTCGTCATTTCATTGCTTAGATTTATGTCGAATTAATTTCCAATGCTTGTCAAATAACTTTATGTTTTATCCATTGTCTTGGTGGCAATCACAGCCCAACAATACCACGTTTGCTCTTAGCAAAACATTATTTGTGAGTCGAGTATGACGCATTTATGGGATTGTGCCTTTCTGCAGTTAGAAGTATTGCAGAAAAGAACTGGTTACTGTACACAGCCTGCGGTCTCCACCTGACTGCAATTCAATTAGCACCAGTTCAATAGATCGAGTAAGTGCAGAGTGCGTGCATGGATACTGCAGGCTTCTCTGGGTCCGTTACGGAGGTATATATATTATACAGGAGAAAATCCTGTGACATTTACTCTCCCGTGTTTTCAAATGCACAAGGCTATTGAACCAGAGTTTATGAGAGCTCCGTTAGGCCTTAGGTTAAACCTGACAGCTTCTAGAACTCCATTTTTTATGTTTGTTTTCTCAGGCTAATGCTTTCTTGTGCGCACCTAATCTCCAGGAGTGCCTGTGCATCCTTGTGGTCATAAGATACAGTAAATGAAGATTTTGCTTTCAAATAGAGACTTAGTGTCTTGCTAGCATGGAATGTGCCCCCATGGCATCAGAGTTGCTCCAACATGTTATTGACAGGCCTGTGATGATTAAACTGCAGAATTATGTGAACCCTGTGGCATTTGGATCAATCGCTTCCCAATCAGGTCGCAGTTGCTTTGATGGCGATTGATGGTGTCATTCATTACTAACTCCACTCTTTGTGAGGCCGATGTGGTTTGAACGATTGACCTGTGGCGAACTTGTAATCGTCGGTAATGCGCCTGCTCTTATGGATCTGGGCTTCTGGGTCATGCACAGATCAAGTGTAACACAAGGGTCCCAGGGCCACTTGTAGGAAAGGTCAGGTTTGGTTTCCCCATAGTGACTTCTGCTGCTAGAATGAGGCTGTTTTTCATGTTTTTGTATTTGCAAGTTTACAGGAAACTGCTTTTATCACTTCACTGTGAAGGAAAAACCAGCTGGTCATCTGTTGACTGTGGGATTTTCCCTTTTATGCAAATCTGCATAAAACACTCGCTGATTGCTGCTTTTAGTTATGTTTGTAAAAGAATACTTTCACTTTAGCATATCTTTGATAGTCTGAGGGATGTTTTGTGCAAAACAAAATACATTTATTGTATTTGCTCAACAAGGCATTCAACAGTTGTGGTGTATTTGTATTTGTTTATTCATTGATTTGTGTTCTGATAAATCACGTAATTTTATAAAAGCACAAAACAACAGATGAGAGAAATCTTCCCTTTTTTTATGCTTCTGTTTTTCAAATTATGTTCTTATTCTATTATATCCCGTAAGAATGTAGCAGTGTGATCAGAAAGAAATTCGGGAGTCAAGAAAAGGCAGAACAGCAAAGTGGTTGATGAATTAAATCAGAAAATGGTCAGTCCATTACACAGAGCTATGCAGCCATCTTTATACACATTTATGTGTCAAGAAACTCAAAAACATGTTGGAATGACGTGACCCAGCTATTGTTTCATTTTTGTTTCAAATATAACGTTTTTTTTTTTTTTTTAAAAAAGGTTATTAGTTTTATTTTTTGGTTTTAAAGAACATTACAAGTTATGAGTTATGACAGATTCATCTTTCAGTTTCAGTTTACAGACCCAAAATCGATGCCATCAGTGCCATCTAGGGGTGGAAGTACAAGACCTGTGGTGTAGCTTGTGTTTTTCAAAGATAAGGTTTAGGAGAGGTTCGTTGTTGATTTTCACATTGATTTGACCTCGTCTTTGCATTTTTGGGGGGATTTATGAATTTTTATCAACAGTTAAAACAGTCAACAGTTTTGATTTGTTATTAAACATAAACTGAAAAAAAAAATTTAACATTTAGTACTCAGAATTGTACTTTATGATATCAAGAATAGCCACAAAAACAGTTTTAAAGGTACTTTACTAGAGCAAAGTGTAAAATAGTAAAAATACTCAAAAAGGCGTCAGACTTCTAAGGATTATGCCAAAGACCTGACACCTCCCCTCTGTAGTTTTCCTAAAGATAAATGGAGAATATAAAAGGAAGAGTATAAATGGTGATGTGCTTGATGTATGTGGTGTTAAAACAAGAAATTCTGGCTTTGGGTATATTTGCATTTATCAGACAGGACCGTTATAGAGACAGGAGGCTATTTATTCACCTGTACTCACTCCTCTGCATATACTGTCCAACACAACACAGGACTAACTATTATTTAATGATTAAACAATGGCATTTGTGTTTAAAACTAGTCTTTTTTACATACACAGGAATGACGTACACAGGAAAACTTAAATCAGATATAACTTCCTTGTTTTAAGAATTTTGTTCTTGTTTCAAGAGTTCTTACCAAGTTTTTTAAACATTTATTTCTTGTTCTGAGAGGGGTGTTTTTATCAGAACATAACACTGATTTCTTAAAACCAGACATCTGTAATATTCTTAAAGTACGAACATGTTCAGTCAAAATGTCTTGTTTTCAGATTCTAGTTATAGGTTTTGGGGTAAAATCAAAAGCTTGTTTCACAAAGTTTCTTAATTCACTGAAATAAATGATCAGAATAAGCTTTTTTTATCTGTTAAAGCTTCTATTTAAGCTAAATAATATACACCCGACACATCTAAACTACAAAATTCTTTTAAAAATACGAAAATCTTAAAAAAATAATAATTGTTAACGCTTTTTTAACTTTGCACAGATTTTCCATTTTTCAACTTGAGGAGGATGCAAAATGTTGTTTTTTAGCGTTGAGACACTTTTAAAAGTGTTTAATCAACACTTTATGGATTGGACCCATATAGAGCTAGTCAGCTAGAGTATTATTGGAGTGTGTTTATTGTTCTGTGCATGTAAATATTACAAATGTGTAACTTTTAAAATGAGCTTAAAACAGCTTTGACTTGATTACTTGTTTGGTTTTAAAACATGTATAATTGGCATCTGTGACTGAGCATCATATGCTTTATTTGTCACTCTCTTCAGGTAACACACAAGTCGCAAAATGCAAGCAACATAACGTGTAGTGCAAATTTGACAAATAAAATGTATCTGTAAGAAATAAAGTTACTAAACTTATTAAACTCGAATGGCAATTAAGCTATACAGAAAGTACATAGTAAAGAATTAAATACTTACTTTTATTATAAATTAGAGAATAAACATGCATGGAGTTTATGTAAGTTGTAGTTTGTATTAAATCCAGCAGCAAGCACTGTTGACCACAGTGTCAAATACACATCTACAAAAAGCTCTTTTAAATTCCACCACAAGATAGCAGTAGACAACCAGGGCTATTATGTCTAGAAAAACTGAAGTTTATAGTGAGAAAAACTGTCGACCACTGCAAACATTTCAATGAGAGTGAGTTTATTCGAATTTGTGTGATGAAAATTGAGAATTGAAGAGGTTTCATCTGAGATTAAGAAATAGTTTATTTTTATTGGTCGTGGAAAAATAACACAGGTGCATCAGATACGGATTTATTCTTCCTTTGGTCTAATCCAATCAAGCATATATGTTGTTTTTAAAGTTTTGTCACTTCATGGAATCACTAGCTTTCATTGGTTGCTTGCACACCTTAGTACATAAACAAGACTGGCACTGCCAGTTGCTCCGCAGATGAAGTACTGAAGATTCATGGACAAGCTCTTGGGGCGTAAATGAAATCTATTTGCTTTCCTGGAGGTGCTTCTGCATACTGTGAATTTACTGCAGAGCCCCGTCCAGAGGATTGCCATCACTGGATTTATAGCCTCTGCTCAAAATTGACCCCCGTATTCATCTCTCTCTTTCTCTCTCTCTTTCTCTCTCTCTCTCTCTCTCACTCTCACTTTCTCTCTCTCTCTCTCTCTCTCTCTCTCTCATTCTCTCTCTCTCTCTCTCTCTCTGTCTTTTTTCTGCTTATTCATTCGTCTTTTAAAAGTTTAAAAGGTCCTTTAATGTTCAGATGCCGATGAAAGAAAGAGAGAGATAGAGAGCTTGTATGTCAGGATGTAACTTCCTGTATGTGATGTAACTTCCTGTTCTATCTCAGAAAATATTTTTGTCCATTAAAGGACTTTCTGGCATGTTTTTTTGGGCCACAAAGGACCTCTGTGTTTCGTCCAAAGTACATTGTAACATCAACAATTCATCAGTCAAAAGCAACACTGTTTTTAACAGAATAAAGCATTTCATTATTAAAAATTAAAATAAAACTTCAAAAACAACCATGCAACAAATAAATCATAGAATGATAGAATAATTATTACCAAAATATCTCTAAACTCTATTAACATCTAAAGAGAAAAAATTATTTTAATCCTTAGAAGTCTGGGAATTTTTACTACTTTAGAATTTGCAAATACTTTTACAATGTTACAAGCACTATTTGTTATATTGTGGGTTTTTTGTGCCAGACCTTCAAAACTACAAGCCATATCACAGATCTTGTACTTCCAATGGTCATCCCTTCTTTCCACCACTAGATGGGACTGATTTGTGGTCACTGACAACTCCCTAGCAACCAAACTGTTTCCTAGCAACCACATTTTCAGAGCTCTATCTAGATGATGGAGACAAGGGGTTATGTTTATGGAACTTATAGTGACAAAGGCAACATTACAGCAGGTCACTGACCCCTCCATAACAAGAACCATAGCTCAGGTTTGGAAAATAGTGAAGACTTTAGGTTTGAATTATTTAACTCATGGTGACGTAATGTACATTGCATTCTGCCACTAACCCCTCCATTGCAACCAGACTGTTTATCCTAGTAACCAAATTGGCATTTACATATCTCAGCCACCACAGAGAAAAGGGGGTTTGTTTATATTAATCATAGTAACAGCTTAAAAAAATTATGAAATCACTGACGGCTCCCAAGCAACCAAACTGTTTACCCTAGCAACCACATTTTATGAGCTCTATCTAAACTTTGGTAGACGAAAGAGACAAGGGGGTTGGTATATATAAACTATAGGTACAAAAGCACGTCATAGCATGTCACTGACCCCTCCATAGCAACCAGACTGTTTATCCTAGCAACCGAATTGGCCTATACATATCTCAGTTTATGAAAACAATGGAGACATGGGGGGTGGTTTATGTTGCTCATATTGATATTACAACATTTGTAAAAAAAAATGTTTAAAATGCACTTATACAAGACAACTTTAAACTTTAGCCAACTTGTTTGTTTGTGCTTTGCCAGGGTTACAAATAGATGATGTTTGTGTTGTTGGCTCAATTCTCCAGGTTTGTAACTGGTAAAAGGTTACTGCAGTTGACATCGCCTTCCTTTACCAAATGAAATACAATCAGTGCATAGAGGCACTAGGACCCAACTAGGTACTAACCAGTCTCAGACCGGTTTGCTTTAAGTGGGCACCAGTCTTGAGCTGCAGAGTGATAGCTGACTTTAAATGGGCAAAATTGTCTGTAATTTCACCCTTTCAGTGAAATGGAAGCTGTAAAGATTTTGTACAGTCTCCCTCTCTAAGCTTCTCCATCTGTGGTGCCAATCACATGGGCACATCACATACTTTGTGATGGTGGCCTCATTGTCTTGATTATCCTCGGGCACCCAGAGCCTCACACCGCCAGCTTCCACCTCCATTCTCTTAATCACAAGCACTTGTCTGTTTCTTTTCTCTTAATCAGCGCAGGAATGAAAGGAGACAGGCGTTTGGCCATTATCTTTCATGCGCCGGCGCTTAACATGATGATGAAAAATATGAGCATGTCCTTATGAAAGGGAAAGCAATTAATTCCCCCTGTGGAGCTGAGGAGATGATATTGACACAGTGGTTAAAGTAAGATGGAACGTGTGTTGTTTACCTCACCCTGATCTCCGTTGTTCTCAGGGCTTCCTGCTGGTTATTACTGGACCGACTAACTCAGGCTGTGATGTTTTAATGCTTTGGCCAGCTTCTCGTGCATGACTTTTTTCCAGTTTGACATCATTGTAGTTAAGAAATAGACCTGTACATAAGTATCTACATTTTCACTCGATGCAGAATTGGTCGCTTATAGCTTTTTATTACAGGGAGAGCTGGGTTAAAAAGATTAATTGAACAGAACCAAAACACAAAAGACCGGCGATGGGGAAAACCTAACAAACTAAGAACTTGGCTCAGAAAACTAAACTAAAGAGCGTAGAGTAAATACAGCGATCTGGAAAATGTGCGTGAGAGACAAGGGCTTCAAGGAAGTACAGGTGCACAATGATCCCGTGCCTGCACAGGATATAAATACATGTGATAACTGAGGAGAAAATAAGAAAAGACTAGGTTGAATGGAAGGCCGTGGAGAAAGAGCAAAAGAGAAGCACGATAGAGTGTAAACAAGTGCCTCCTTTAGTGTTAATCTACTTTCCCAAATCAGAAACAACTTTAAATCCTTAAATGGTATTAACCTAAACATGTTATATAATGAAAGCATATGTATTACTGTATATTATATTTTAAGTGTGTTAAAGAACACACTGACATTTCTCAAACAAGAAAAAACAATTAACATAATTCTACCAATTTTTAATACCATGTTCGTCCGTGTTTTACTGTCTGACTTTAGCTACTATGTATAAACTATAGTGAAATAATTTTGAATCAATTTCTGAAGGAGAATGTTTACAGAAATGCTCTTTAAAACATGTTAACCTAAAGAAATTAGGTTAAAAATTGTATTTTGAACTACAAACTAATTGCAGATATGCAGTGCTTCATTTGTCCATGATTAGGTCCTGGAGCACTATGAAGCAGTGTCAAAGGGAGAGAAAATGTCCAAGGTCGGGCTTTTTTTCACCATTTTGCTAAATGTCATGATCTCAAATATCCATCTCAATTTTGATGCATTGTAAGGATTAAAAACAAACTGAAAATAGTCTTTGAGCTTCTTTGAACTTTTTTTTGTCAATTTTGGTTAAATTACTAAAATGTTGCTTATTTTAAAGAAGTATCCCAGAGAATCATGTGAATTTTAAGGTAAAATACATTTATTTGAGTCATTTTTGGCTTAAAAAAATGATCATGGAGAAAATTTTTTTTAATACTCACATCTCTAATGCTTTAAAAGGTCTGAGCAGTGGTGGATGACCTGATTTGGGTTATAATGGAGCATTTTTCAGTGAAATTATAAATAATTTTCTGGTCAAAACATATTGTGGGTTTGGACTTTGCAGACAGTCCCTAATCGATGTTGTATCAGTTGCTTTCTCACACAAAGCAATTTATTTCGCCGAAGGTGGAGGAAGACATATTTTGACAAAAATAGCATTGTAACTTGTCGGCCACACAACACAGATTAAACAAGAGCGTTTGGATTTCATGCTAATGAGAAGAGAAACTTTAATCTGTAAATGTGCTGCCAAGTTTACTGAACTCTGTTGTGCTGTGGCCACCAGATGATCTGTTGAATCCAGAACTTTTACCTGAACAAAAAACGTTTGACCGCATCTTTGACACTTCACCAAAATGCTAACACTGGCTAGCTCTAGTGTCTAGACAAAATCTAGATGAGACTGAGACTGCTTCAGTAAAAGTAAAAGCTCGTAAAAGTGCTGTTTAAAACTATTTTGAAAAATGTTTCCAAAGTCACCATGAGTAGCATTAGCCATTTATCTCAGACATTTTGGTTGCTAGGGTATACAGTTTGGTTGCTGGGGAGCTGTCAGTAATGTCATTAAAAAAAAACAGATTTTTATTATGTTTTTTTCTGAAGATTTTTTGTTGTCACTGGTCATTATAAGTCAGTGGTAAATATTTAAACCTTTACAGAACCTTGGGTTCAAATTATTTTACACAGTTGTTGGTATGATCTTGCACAGACTGATTACCTTCAAAAGTGTGGTCAGTTTGATGTTTCTATGATGTTCTCAGTTTAAGTTACAGTTTTACAAAGTTCAACCCCCATGTTGTCAATTAGGAAATCCTCAAAATTCCTTTAATGGTACCAGTCTGAAAAGATATAGCGACACCAGTTTGTACTGTTTATTTAAAGTTAGGTCAACACTTATTTATGCTTGTGATGACACAGGAGGTAGATGATTCAGCAGCTGCCTGGTTGAATTATCCATTACTTTTATGTAGATCATGTTTTCTCTGCTGTGCATCTTCCAAAAGAACAGTGCATGTGTTGTGAGATCTTCAAACTCGGTTTCTACTTTGATGAGCCAGCAGCCAAACTTTCCTGAATCACAGTGCTTTTCGCAGTGAGATGCTGTCAGCTCAGATGACCTTATTTCTAAAGCACCCTGTGGATTCTGAATCAAAAGCTCTGTACGCAGGACAGTTATGACATAACTATATCAACAGCAAAAAAGGAGAATGGAGAAAATCCTGATGCCAAAATGAACAGAGTGTGATGAGAGGCTTATCCTCTAAAAATAGTTTTGTCTTCCTGATTTGATTTTCTATTATTTGGGCAGGCATTGTTCTCCAGAAATGGTATGAGGAAATGTAAAAGTTGGATGCCTCCCGTCGGGTGAGACTGTGTTTAGTGTTGCCAGTCTCTTGTTTAGTCTGATGGTGGATGTGGAGGCTCTCAACCTACAGTCAATGTCAACAAAATCTATTTTCTAGAAACACTATTAATTAAAATCACCTGATGTTAGAAATAGCTCATATGAAAAGCCAAAACACTCTCAATTGACGTTTAATCCACTGAAATAAATTAGTTTCACATCATTTAGTCAAGAGAGAAAAGTCCTATTTTGGCTAGAAAAGTTTTGTTGCCTAATTTTCTGCAAATACAAAAATAAGTCATCAAATTAAGTAGTGCCATGAGATCCAAGTTTAATAATTGAAGGACTGCATCCATGCAGTTTGGCAAGCATTCATAGAATTTATTGATGAAGTCATCAGGAAAAGCAAAGAAAGCAGTCTTGAGTGCCTCCCAGAGTTCATCAACATTTTTCCATGCTTCCTCTTTCATCACACCCCAGGAATGCTCAGTTATGTTCATGTCTGGTGACTGGGCAGGTCAATCCAGGAGCATCTTTATCTTCTTGACCTTGAGGAACTTTCATGTGGAGATGGAAGTATGTGATGTAGCACCATGCTGCTGTAGCATTTGGCATCTTTTATGTTTGGGGATATAAGAGTTGCCTTCCACCCTGCAGATCTCCCTCTCACCTCCATACTGGGTGTACCTCTGCCACTTTTCGAGCTTCTTTCCTCTAACCAGGCCTTGGCAGGTGCCTATACTGTTTGATTAAACAAAATCTGAAATGTTGTTTTAGTGGTTTTAAAATTCCTAAAGTGGTTGTGGTTCATCGATCGGCAATGTTCCTAAAGAGCAGCCGCCTGCCTCCAAAAGACACGAGTAAGTCATTATATACGGAAAAAAGCTTCTCCTTATGCAGAAACTTCCATTTTTCTTTTGATATTTGCAGCCAGTTTATCAGAAAGTGATACTTTAGTTGGACACGTTAAATGGAAATGGTGTTTTGTTCTCAAATAATTTTATATTCCAGTTTTAAGCACACATTTTCTTTGCATCTGAAGATTGAAACAAGGCTAATGACAAAAGCCTGATTGGTAGCTGTGGTTAGAAGCTACAGCTTCTTCTTGAATTTTCGGACCTGAATCTGTAAGTTTTTTTTTTTTTGTGGTAAAGCATCACACTCATTTCATATTCGGGGTATAAATGTTAAATATAAAAGCTGAGAAATGTCGACTGTGACTGACAATATAGATATAAAATATCATTACAAGGAACCCAAACTGGGATCGTCAGGCCCTGACTTTGAATTTGCACGTTTCCCTGATTTGGGAATAGCTGCTTTTTAATGCATCAGTTTAAAGTTTTATTACACAGTCTCTGCAACTCTGCATTTTGGGTGATTTGCATTTCCCTTGTGAATATTCATGCCTTCCTGTCGGGTTTGGACAGCTGATCATCTGTTATGTGCGGCTATCTTCACAGACAACGGAAAGCAGTCCTTTTGTTTTTCAGGGGAAACATGCACTTGACCAGAAGAGCATCATCCCTGAATAGAATGTTTACACCTGTTTCAATAATGGCAACAAACCACTATAATGGGAGTCACTGGAAAATTCCAGCTACTGTCTCAAAAATAGCATTTCATTTAAATAATCCAGCAGATTCTTGCATTGCTGTGTGTCTAGAATAATCTGATGGTGTTTAGAGCTCATTCATTACTGCAGCAGAGCTTCACTGGCTTCTCAATTAGCTGCATCTGCCCAGCCAGAGTCAGTTTGTGCTCAGTCCATGTCTGTCTAATTGGGCCCGTAAACTGTGAGGCTTCGGGTAATGTGCAGATGTTTGTCCTTGTGTATGACGTGTCATCTAATGCATGCTCGGTGCATGTGGTTCTCATGCTGGTTTTGTAATAAAAGGTGATAGAGAAGGTTGATTGTCACTTGAAAAATCTGACCTAAAGTATTGTCGGGATTTCATTTTAAAACACAAAGATGACTTCAACTGCTGCAAATGCTGTCTTGCTAAAATATTTAACATATGTAGACATATGCAGCATTATAAAAAGTAAAAACAACTATAAAGCCTTTTTGAGTATTTTTTACTACTTTATAATGTTCCTGAATAAATTATTTTTTGTTTGTTTTTAGTACAACCCCAGCTTCTTTTTTAACTAATATTCATTCATTTTCCTACCCGCGTATTTCCTTTTGGGGTCACTGGGGTCTGCCAGTGCCTTTTTCCAGCGCGAGAGGGGCGAGAGGTGGGGTACACCCCGGCAGGTCAACAGTCCATCACAGGACAACATTCCCTCACACATTCACACCTAAGGGGGATTTAGATTATTCAATTAACCGCATGTTTTGGGGATTGTGGGGGAAACCAGAGTACCCGGAGGAAACCCTACACAAGCACGGGGAGAACATGCAAACTCCTTCCAGGAAGGTCACCGGCGAGCCTCGGACCGACAACCTTCTACCTGGCAGGCCACCATGCCAGCTTGCTCCCCGATACGTGTTATATTGTGCCACTATTTACTGTTACGCCTCAGAATTTAAAGACACCCAGAGGGTTAAAAGGTTATTTATCATAATTCAAAATATTAAAAACATGTATTTAATAGTTTTGTAGGTGTAAAAGAATAATTGATTTCTTGTAGGACAAGGAAATGAAAGTGTGTATGGTGGAGAAACCGTCCCTGTTCTCCTTTAATTTCTTGATGATGTGCTATAAATATCTAATGGAGAACAGATGAACTAATTCGATGTGCTGCTTATTATTTCCCCAGACTCTGTTCCATTCTGGAAATTGAAATGGAAGCAGCCAGTGAGTGAAGCTGATCTCTGAACAGAGGAATAATTGTTAGAGAAAATCCTGCATTCATCTCCCTCAGTAATGAGACTTATTTTATGTGTGATGAGGATAATAGATCTTGGGTAGCGGTCAAATTAAACGGTTTGTTAATTACAGCAGAGCTCCTGGAGATCGTACGATTGTAGCTTTGTGAGGATTCACGTGATCTGCTCCACTGGTTTGGTAGTTAGTGTGGCACAAAGCATGGCATCCGCAATAGAGAAATGAAAAATATATGTTAGGATAAGTGTATTCAGTGCTTTTCTGGATCACTGCAGACCGGTCATCTATTGTTATGATCGTGGTGGATTCTCCGCAATAGGTAGGTCCCCTAGTGGAAAATCCAGAATGACTGGGTCAAGCTGTGGTGTTAACATGGTAGTTAGATTTCCTGGTCTATGCCATCTTTTAAAACATTCCTCTCTGTATCTTTTGGCTTCATGTCCTCTAGTGATAACCGCTTTAACAATTCTTTAATCAGCAGCTTGCTTGTATGCTTTTCATCTTTGTTGCCAACTCAGCTGGGCCTGAGCGCTTTATAAAAGCTTAGAACTGTATGCAGTGACTTCTCAGACCAGCAGAGGGAGCTCCGTTAATGTACTTTTAGAATCCATTTGAGATTTGGCTCTTGTACTCTTTTGGATTTGTTTGATTAAGAGGCAAAACGATTAAATAACTAGAACTGTTTTCTTTCATCTTCTAGGCTGTGAGTGGTCTGGTGCCAACTTTGGGCTCCCATTAAACAAAAGGAACCATGATTTTAAGCAATGCATGCAAACACAGGGGATATACCAAGAAAACACCTCGAAAAAATGTAACACTTCTCTTTAGTGCTGCACCAAGTTTCCTTCACTTCCACAGACCCCATGGAAGATCTTTTTGCCATTTGTGATGCAGTGCTTATGATTATGTTGATGTGCAACTAGCTGTGTGTTTTGATCAGAAGTAAGCCAGAATCAGGGCACACATAGTATGCATATTACGTTTAGTTAATGTTATATTATGTTAGAGAATATGAGGCTATTCACTGATTTTGTGATAATGAAATCCAATTTTCTATTGGATAAAGCTGTATTTATCTGATATTTTTAAAGGAGTCTACATTATAATCAGTATCATTTTCAAATGTGTTCTTATTTTTGTTAAAATGAGTAATCATTTCACTAAACTCCATCCATTGACTTTACCCAGTTCTTTTGGGCCAAGCAGAACTAAGCAGAATTTAAACAGTGGTGTAAAGTACAGAAATATCATACTCAAGTAAAAGTACCATTTCTTGCCAAAAAGGTTAAGAAAGTAGAGTAAAAGTATCTGTTCTTCAACTCAAAGTGAGTTAAAAAGTAGCTTTTCTAAAACTACTCGAGAGTAGTGAGCATTACACTGATAAATTATTTCACCTTATATCCTACAAATCAAAAACGTAGCTCACATCAGAGCCTTTATCTTGAGGGTGTTTCTATGAAAGATAGAAATAGAGGAATGAGAGAGAGAGAGAGAGAGAGAGAGAGAGAGAGAGGAAAGAAAAATAGGAGAGAGTGAGAGTGAGTGAAAGAGTGAGAAAAAAGAGCAAGAGCGTGATTTTACATTCAACTATTTGCCTGGCGATTAAAATTATAAAAGAAAATAAAGAAGCTGTTCTTCCAAAATAATTTCTATTTCTCCAGATTGATTTGTTGTGACAGTATTAGATCAATTACATTCGCTAGACCTTGTTTCTGGGGGATCATTTCTTTAAACAGGATAGCTGCCTGTAATCACTATAGATAAAAAATACATTTAAAAATATTTATAGAGTTGTTTAGGAAGGTTGAAGAAAAGTAGTGATTAAAAGTAAAATTAAGTAAAATTACAGATACAGAAATAGAAATGTACTCAAGTAAAAGTGTATATTTTTAAATATACTCACCAAATTATAGTTTCTGAGAAAAAAACTGAATACTCCAATACAGTAATTTGAGTATTTGCAATGAGCTACTTTTCAAAACTTAGTTTAGAACAGCTAATTAACGTGAAGCACGTGTTTTGGCTTTTGGGGTGATCGACCAATCAGCAAACGGGAGACAACGAGGTGGTCTCGAACCGGGGACCTATTAATGGAGAGGAAGCAATGCACTCAATTTCTTTTTAAGTTTTATTCGTTTTATTTTTTACATTTTTTTTATTATTTAAAATTAAGTTTTTTGTGGGTTTTTTAAACTGCTTTTTCATCTCAAACGCAACGCTTATTTAGCGCGTACTGTTCATACGTCTGTTCTGACGTCAGAGAGAGTCGACCAACCAGATTGTTTGTTTATGTCCGCGTTCCTTCACTTGAAGGCTGCGTTAGGCTCGCGTCGCGTCACGTTTTCCTGCGTTTGTACCGCAACATACGTCGAAAAGTTCCGCAGCAGCTGTCAGTTTCAGTTCCTCAAATCAGACAGCGGCTCCGCGCCTTCTTCGGAAAACTCGTTGTTTTGTGCAGTTTTAACACTTTTTATAAATGTAAACACCGTCTTGATATGGAGTATATCCAGTCGTTCAGAGACGCGATCGCTGGTAAAATCTGGCCTGTCACCGTGAGGGAAATTCAGTTTAGAGACTTTTCAGATGCAGAAACGCCTCCGGAGAGCGTGAGTGGAGCTCCCTCGGCAGGTTTGTGTTTTATCAGAAGTTTTGAGCAGTTTGAGGAGAGAGCAAAATGGCTGCAGCACTTCCACAGCGAGTTATATTTTGACATGTCTCTGTCTGTAGTTCTCGTGCATTTGCATTGATTTGGCTCTTGTGGTTTTGTTAGTCGAGGTGAGGGAGTTCACGTTTTAGCTTTACAACAATGTTTTTGCACCATTTCGTAACTTACTAGTAACAATGCAGTGTTCAGTACTGTAACTGTGTTTTAAAAGTCTTTATTACTTAATAATGTCAAAATGTAAAAACCTTAAAGCTAACTGTTACCCATACGTAATTGTTGTGTATGAAAAAATAATAATTTTTTTTAAATATATTTTTAGGCGTTGTTATACTGAGTTTACTACTTGCACATTATCACAATTTCCTCAATTACTTTGAAAAATATGCATGAAACGCTTGAAAGCATCTCAACATTGTCTGTAGCCCAAACTTTTTGCAAAGATGACTAACTTCTATTAGTAAAAAGGGGTTGGAGCAAATACACAAATAACTCTAAACAAGTTTTATCTATTCAAGAAAACGTGTATGGATAAAAATCTTGGTCAAATTTGATTTGAAACATTTCAAATGAAACGTGTTTTTTCTTCTAAATTCAAAGCATACTGATTGTACTATAATGCTGACAGAAAAGTCTCAGTGCATATCTTTATTTTAGTTGACATAATGATTTAATTAGCATGTTTGCAATATTTTTATATCACTTTTTTATGGAAACACAAATAATACTTGTATTTCACCTGTATTTCGTTTTTAGTAAATTTTTATAGTGCAAGTATCAAATGCCCTGACTGCCATCTTCTGGTGGATTATAATACAGCTTTTTGTATGCATTTATTTCACATTGTGGTCACCATCACTGGTGGGCCACATGTTACTTTTTTTTTGATGAAAGCTGAAGGCTACAGACGTTTAGTGCCATCTATGGGAATACAAAATAGCTTTTTACACAAATGCTTTGAAAAAAATCTCTTTAAAATCACAAAAATGTACCTGAAGGCATACCAATTTGTCTGCTAGTGCTCTTGATGTTTTTTGTTTCACTTAAATACAAGTAATGCTTGTATTTCCACTTGTCCTTTACAATCAAGTTTTTAAGTGATAGTTCTTAAAAATAGTGTCAAACACTTAGATTGCGGCCATTGGTGTGCCCTGACATCTACTGCCATCTGCTGGAGGTTATGTTAGGTTTTTTGCATGCATGTATTTCATACTGTGATCACCATCGCTGCCTGTTTGGCGTAGACTGGTTGAATCGACCTGGAAGTGGTGGCTCTGGCTATCAACTTTATCTATTTTTTTATATAGTCATCCCAGATGTTTCTGGCATTTTCTGGCGGAATACAAAATAGCTTTTTGCATGCGTTTGTTCCATACTAAAAATACTGTGAAAATTGATCGTATCTTAAAAGGATCAAGTGTCAAGCGCAAAGATTGCAACCTATGGTATGCCATCTTCTGGGGGAATGTAATACAGCTTTTTGCATGCATTTATTTCACACTGTGGTCACCATCACCAGTGAGCCACATGTTACTGCTTTCATGACGAAGGCTATAGGCTGGTTAATTCGATGTGGAAGTGGTGGGCCTCGCTATAAATGTGATCTTTATTTAGATATAGTCTTCCCAGACGTTTACTGCCATCAGGTGGAAAACACAAAATAACTTTTTGTATGCATGTATTTCATACAAAAAATACTGTAAAAAAACAGACAAGTCTCAGAGCATTTTTAACACATTAAAATTGCATCTTTAAATTTTAGTTAGCATGATGACATTGCATCGATTGCAGCCTATGGTGTGACCTGACATCTACTGCCATCGTCTGGTGGAATATAATACAGCTATTTGTATCTGTTTATTTTATACTGTGGTCACCATCACTGATGGGCTACATGTTACTGCTTTTACGGCTGGTTGACCTAACATTTAACAGCTTCTTCTTTTTTATACAATCGTTCCAGACACACACTGCAATCTCTGGTGGAACATTAAATAGCTTGTTGTATTTGTATATTTCATACTGTGGTCAATGGTGCTGGCAGCCACATATTATTGCTTTTTTGATACAGGCCTTGGACTAATAAAAATGTGAACATGGACGGCACTTTGTACATGTGTGATCTAAACAATAGTTGTTTAAAGGAGGCACAGATTACAGTTTTTCCAAAGACAATATGATTTTATAATAAGTGTATAATGTACTAAAGTTCTGTTCTTTGGGTTATTTTGGTCTGGTCTATGATTCTGTCTTCACGTACCCCGTTATTTTGAAACCTGAGTTCCTCCACATACAACTCTATCGCCAAAATGATTTTTTTATTACCTACTGTAGAGCATGGATTGAAAAATTGGGTTTTTTGCCTGTAAGGAAGGTGTCAATCACTGTTTGGAGGAGTCTCATTGGCCAAAGGGACTCAGATTAGGATAATATCCTGTACACAGGGTTTTTGGACTGCAAGTAGGACCAGTGTGGAACACATTTTTACCCTTGAAGTCTAGACCCCAACCAACCCCTTTTCAACTTCTGCGGAACCTTGGTAAACGACGAAACATCATATATTTTTTTAAATGCATACATTTTAAAAATAATTAATATTCATTAAACATTCTTAAATAAATCAAATGTTGTGTTGCAGATTTTTCAACAAATTTACATTGGTACTAGGGGTGGGCGATATGACCTAAAATTAATATCACTGTATTTTTCATCTTTTGAACGGTGACTGTATAATATCACGGTATAAATAATACAACTTTTTTTTGTACATTTTGGTAAAAGTAGCTTCCAGTCATCGTCAATGAAGTGGATGGTGAGGCTAATGTATGGCTCAGTAGTTCGGCTGGACCATAAATCAGCAGTGGTCGAGTAGGCTTCAAGGTGACAAATTTCGTTCATGACTCTGTCCCGTACCTCCGTGTACAGCTCTGGCAGATACTTCTGACTAAAAAATTTCAGACGAGGCAGCTCGTATCTTGCGTCCAGAGTGTGAACCGCATGTCTGAAGCCATCTCTCTCTATGGTTTGAATGGGCACCATGTCCTTTGCAATATATAGCGCAATTGCCCTGGTTATATCTTTCCATTTCTTACTACTCTTGTCGTAAGGTGTAGCAGCCTGCAGTGAAAGCTGTGTAGTCTTGGGACGCGCTCCACGGGTGCAGCCGGTCCCACTTGCGCTCGTTTTTGCCCGGGTTGCCTCTTCATATTCACGGGCGTGCGTGTTTTTAAAATGTTGAAACCGGTTGCTTGTGTTTCCACCTCTTGCCGAACCAGTTCCAAATAACGGAGGTTTCTCCTCTTTTAGGAACGAGAGTTATCTCTACAGCGGCCTTGGTCGCTCCGTCTGGTTCTGACACTTCACTCATCTCTTTTCGGATATAATACAGACTACAGGCCCGACCATTCTTCAGCGATCTTTCACCAGTCGTTCAATTGGCCACTCCGCTTTTACCTACCGCGTGCAAGGCTGATACGAATGTGTTTTACTTTTTTATTTACAACAAGATATATAGTATAAGGACAGGTATTCAGACCACAACTGAACTTTTGAAGAAAATTTAAGGCCTTATTATTTAGAATTAGATATTTTTGTAAATGCAGCTGTTCAAGGAACTTAATTGATTTATTACGGTGTTGACGGTATTAGAAAATCCATGTCGTGGCGCAATGTCACACCGGTGATTACTATGACACCGGTCTACCGCCCACCCCTAATTAATACTAAACCACACAAAAGTTAATGTAGTTTAAACCTTTTGGCTTGCATGTATTGCAATATTTTCACAAATCTTTATTTATGCCACTCAACTTTTGACCAAAAGAGAAGTACATTTCAGGGTCTTGACCGCAGTGAAATTGCCACACTTCTGGAAATGTCATTGCACCATCGGTTACAAACCTTTACAGTTTGACTCTTTAAAGTCCCACAATAATAATAAAATCACGTAAGCCCTGCTTAGAGAGATGGATTAAAAACACAGAGCTAAAACAAGTCAAACACATCCACCAGCAGAAGGTAATCACAAATCTTTGTTGTTTTGGACGTAATATAAAAGCGGGAATGGGAGTGTATTGGAAGCCAAGTATTATTTCAATCCAAAGGCTGTAATTTTCTCTTCTGTTGAAGTGATGGGCTAAAGTCTGTACAGTGAGAAGCAGCGCCACAATCAATGCATACATTAGATTTTTTTAACAGTCCCCATTGCTCAGCAGTGCTGGAATTTCAGAATTGCATTTAGTTTTTAAAAATCTGCATTGAATTCTTAAACAGAGCATTTTTCTGGTCCTTCATTACTTAGGAAAGGTGCAGGTTTTTTTGAATGAGTGGGCTGCTCTGATTCCAGGCTGGAAGTGCAGCCAGTCCATTAGCGTATATCTGTACTGGCTTAATACGAATGTGGGAGGCACAAGACACGTCCTGCTTTCCTTGAGATCCCCCCAAAGATGAAGGGTGTGTGGGCGGGATTTCAATACTCAGTTAAGACCGTTTCCTCTGTGCATTAGGCGGTGTTGAGCCGTGCCAACCATAGCGTGGATGCCAATGTAGCAGCTGAAGCTAGAATGACAGGACTCCTAATGTGGTGGATAAATAATTTTATTTTCTTTGTGGACATTATTGAAACTCTCTGAGGAATCCTAATAGACCCTTTCCACATTATGCAGCTTCTGCGCATCCTCTAGAACTCATAGCTTTATTTCTGCCTCACTATAGGGCGGCTGAGAGACTGTCACACCCAGGTGAACACAGTATAACACTAAAATAAAGAAACACCCTCTATCTGTGCCTGAGAAAATAACTATTTTCATACTTTTCAGCCATTCTCTAGATCTGCTTATAGCACTTTTAGCTTTGCTTAACGTGAATCATCGAATCTCAAAAGCATGTATTGAAAAACACTTCTGTACAATCTATAGTGTAAGTAACGTTATAAATGTTCAATATTGTTAGGATCTATACAATTTCTGGTCTAATAATCTAGGATCTTTGCTGGCAAAAAATGCCCGCAAGCAAATGGAGGGAAATAACACTCTGAGGAAACTTCGTGTGACCAACGTTCTTTCAGTTTTCCCCGCCTTATCAAATTTCTCTACTGTAGAGTAATACAGTGGTACCCCGAGATACGTATCTCAAACATTACGTGTCTCGAAGCAAGTTTTTATAAGTAAAATGCCTAATCCCTGCAATGACTCTCAGAAACAATAGTATAAGTTGATAAAAAAAGGGAAAACCAGAGAAAAATCAAGTAACGTTTCTTCAATCCTTAAATCTACACATTGTAATAAATGATAATAAAACACAAGCAAAAATGTAATATGTACACAAATGTGAAACCTTGAGTGAAGCGATGTGTCGGAGGAGGTAAAACGGATGGCAGAAAACATTACGGCACCACGAATGAAAGTTAATTTTCTTGAGATATTTCACAAATTACTAACAAAAACACGGTTTCAAGCACAAGTGCAGACAGATGGAGATTTGCTTCTGAGAACGCGTCACATGGTTTCTCTAACTTGCACTACAGAACAGCACTTTCCACGTTATAAACGTTATTTATTTTACGACACCTTGACTCTAACATTTGTTATATTACATTATTAGTAATCTATACGTAATGTTTCTCTGTGTTGTTGAAGTGTTTTGAAGTGTATCAGACCCTTTTTGCACTGGGAGATAGAAGCGCCTGGACCCGGAAGCCCAGCGCAACGGCAGACTAAACAAGTGGATTACTGAGCAGAACTGCTTGTAGTTCTTCTTATCTCGAATGTTTCTTCGCATCTCAAAGCAAAAAATTTCCTGCGAGACGTTTCATATCTCAAACATTTCGTAACTCGAAGCATTCGTATCTTGGGGTACCACTTTATTATGGTTATTGTGATCAGGTTTTGCTTCTTGAAATCATACATAGCATCAGGGTAAAAATGTTTTATGGGCTAAACTTGTCTTGAAAAAAATCTTTACATGTATTAAATGTTCAACACAGGCGTTGCCGCTTTATTTTGACTTTACACTTTATTTTTATTGACTGTTAAATTACAAATGAAGTTATCATTCAAAATACATATAAAACAACACAGACACTGTGAAGCTATGAACAAAGTGCAAAAGTAGCATACAAGAAGAGGCCCCTGTGTTTAACATAGTATTGGGCCCCTGCGACCCATGCAGGTTTTGATACCACAATACATTTACCTCACTAACCATAAACATATTTTTCCTCAAAATGATGAATATAGTATTGTAATAGACCTCTAAATCAAACATATACATTTCATCTGTTTAAACGTTAATACAAGCCCTAAAATTACCTTTTTTAAAGAGAGTTAATCTAATGTATTTGTGTGCCGCATACTCTAACCAATCAGGTTAAAGTACTGCCCTAACCATCCCCATGCAGAGCTAACACACCGACCAGTAAGGGATGTAAATGATTTAAACTTAAAACAATATACTATCATGGCAAAATATGAGCAGTTGTCCAAAATATTACCAAATATAAGTCTTGTATCATTAAAGTTCATTAAAAAGTTTACATTTTTTTACACTTTTAAGTTATATCTGCCTGCAAAGATTACTAAGAAGGGGGCATGGTAGAAGCTTGTGCTCAGAAGACAGATGGTGTCAAACACTTATTATAAAGGCTTTCACATTTGCACTTAGTTTTTGTGCAGTTCATCACTAATTACATTCTTTCGCTGCATCCAAAACACAAGTAAATTTGGATGTGAAATGATGCAATGGAATCTCTGCTTGTTCTCAGCCCTGGCTGCGTATTACTATTGTTAGCAAAGAAGTGCATTGGTCGACACAGTGAACTGACCTGGTGCAACCTGTGCAGGCATTCTAAATAAATAAACACCTGCTAGCCAAACAGTATCCAATATTTAAAACAATTCACCTCCCATACTGTCCTTCAGGCAGGGCGGGGTGGGGGGGTATATACTTAGACATAATATTGCAACAGGGAGCAGCAGCCATCTGTTTTTCAGCAGGTCACAGACCCGCTCACCCACAGCGGGGGGTAAAACCAAATGAAGGCGTTGGTGTTCTTAAGGAGGAATGCAGAGCTTTTCATTATCTTGTTCTCAGGGGGATATTGTTTTGTCTCCAACAATGGCCATCCTTTTCTGAGGCCATCTTGAAAAAGTGAGGGAACCCTGAGCGAAAATAGTTATTCTTGCCAGTTTTGGGTAAATATCTTCATATTTCACAGATACCCAATGTCCACCTATCCAACATCTGATGCATGGCTGTAAGTTTCTCCACGATGCTATCCGATTTGAGTCCCAAACAGCTCTGCCCAACTCTATTTCAATCCTGCTGGCCAGCAGCTTCTTGGGGTTTTGAGCTGCACCAAAACCTTTGCCAGTTATGCAAGAGCACCACCTCATCCAATGAGCAAAAACCCTGTCATCAAATGTCTGAATAATTAAGTATCTTCACTCTCCTCCAGGGACATCTCTTCTCCCATCATTGCATCATGTATCCACCTGCAAATGGTCCTGCAAAACAATTGGGTTTCCCCAAGCCCAGGTTTGAGAAGATGGTGTGGATTGCACTCAGAGACCAGTTGATCAAATCCATAATTCCTTCATTTGAGGAGCTGGGCAAGGAGATTAGACAAGGGGAGCGAGCAGGAGAGAGAAAGAGGTAGCTGCCTATTGTGAGCCTTAAACTTGGTGACCTTGTGATGGCAGAACAGGAGCAGACTTTAGCTGCTGTTTTATTTGATTTGCAAACTAAATAGTGCTCGCTAAAGCAATAAACACGTGAATGGCAGGAGAGGCTCTTGGTGCGATTAGTCACCCTGGAGTGAGTGCTAATGAGAGGCTCTGCTGAGGCTGACACAGAGTTGCTGACAGCATCAGGGTTTGATTCATTGACCTGGCTCTGTGTTAATGAAGGAGAGGTGCAGGCTGGCAGGAGTTCAGCGGCTCCCCTTATGGAGCCTTCTAAATGCAGGCCAAACGAATGTCTACACACAGCATTGGCTGTGGTACGGTGATGGTCTGGTCTTGCTAAGCATTTTTGGTGTTTTTTTCTCTTGCACTCTTACACTCTTTTAAAGCATCAGTTACATTCAAGAGACTATATCACACTTACTTTTTTATTATAAATCTGTAAAATATATGGGCACTCTGACTGCAATACTCTCTGATAAAAATGGATTTGGTATGTAAAGAGAGAGTTTTGTTCCTGATACGATATGATACCTTTATTAGCACATAAATGGCCTCTTTGGGTTTTGAACCTCAGTACTGAGATTAGGGACCCGACGGTTCCTTTGATGCATTTGCCATTCACTGTTTTGAATTAAGTAGGAATGATGTGACCCAGCTATTGTTTCATTTTGATTCCAAGTATAATAATATGTCTCAACATTTTTGATTTGTCAGTTTTTTTTATTTTTGCAGTAAAAAATGACTACTACTGTGATTTGTTACAATTTCAAGTTTGTTGTGGAAGTATTGTGTATTGTGTAAAAAAGCTGGAGTTGTGCTAAAAAATGTATTCAAGCATTACCACAAAAAAAATATTTTAAAGAAACTGTATTAGAGCACATAGTAAAGTAGAAAAATGCTCAGAATGGCCTCGGACTTCTAAGGGTTAAGGTTTTTTTTTCACTGCAGAGCTCTGCTCTCCAATTGGCCAAGATTTGCATATTAATGAAACTTGTACTTCAAGCACTGTCTGTCTGATGAGAGAAAGTGAACTTTCGGAGAATGTGCAAAATATGCATTTTTAACATAGATTCTATTCTAGACACTTTCAGATTATTTGTAAAAGGGACTTGCATTATCCCCTAAGAATGTCCACGTCATATTTTAAACACTAGATACAATATAAATGCTTTTTATGGTGTTAAATTGTGCCTGGTATGTAAAATCCGCAAGAGTCGGTTTACCTTTAAGCTCATTTATCAAGAGTAAAGAAACATCTAAGTGGAAATCAAACAATACGCGAATAGTATTTTTTTTCTTTCTTTGCTAGCTTTCCAAAACGTACGGCACCATGCCGTGTTGTATTCTGCAAAGAACCGTAGTATTTCAGGCTGCACTCACAAATAAAGCGGAAACAAGCGTGCTCTCTCTCTCTCTCTCTCTCTCTCTCTCTCTCTCTCTCTCTCTCTCTCTCTCTCTCTCTCTCTCTCTCTCTCTCTCTCTCTGTCTCTCCCACCCTCTCTCACACTGTCACAAGTGCGGTACCTGTTTGCTGATGGATGCTGGAGTTAATGTGTAGACGGATGGAGAGCCTGGAGCAAAGAGAGCATGTGGAGGACTTGCTAACATTACTGTGAAGCCTCTGAACACTCAAGTGCCCCCATGAGACGCAGATGTTGTGTAGACTCTCTGTAGTTTTCAGCTCTTCTTACAAATGTTGGTGTAGATGTTAATTGGTTTGACCCGCATGAGTTGTTCTTCTATTAGTTAAGCAACTTTACTGGTGAAACATGTAAATGCACCACCTTACTTTCATTTGTGGTCAATTTATGAATGGTGATTACAAAGCAAAGTAAATTCCTCATGGGAAAAAAATCTGGAAAATGATTTTCTGGAAAATCTGGAAAATGTCTTTAATAGAGAACTAAGACGTGTTTTTTGTATATTAGGGACCCTAAACCATGTTTTTTTTAAATAATATGGACACTAAAGCATGTTTGTTGAATAATAAGGATATCAAACATGTTTTTGTATAATAGGCATACTAAAACATGTTTTTGTTTGCATAATAGGGACACTAAAACATGTTTTTGTTTGCATAATAGGGACAGTAAAACATGTTTTGTTTTGCATAATAGGGACAGTAAAACATGTTTTGTTTTGCATAATAGGGACAGTAAAACATGTTTTGTTTTGCATAAAAGGGACAGTAAAACATGTTTTTTGCATAATAGGGACAGTAAAACATGTTTTGTTTTGCATAAAAGGGACAGTAAAACATGTTTTTGTTTGCATAATAGGGACAGTAAAACATGTTTTGTTTTGCATAATAGGGACAGTAAAACATGTTTTGTTTTGCATAAAAGGGACAGTAAAACATTTTTGTTTGCATAATAGGGACAGTAAAACATGTTTTGTTTTGCATAATAGGGACAGTAAAACATGTTTTGTTTTGCATAATAGGGACACTAAAACATGTTTTTTGTTTGCGTATTAGGGACAGTCAAACATGTTTTTGTTTGCATAATAGGGACACTAAAACATGTTTTTGTTTGCATAATAGGGACAGTAAAACATGTTTTTTGTTTGCGTATTAGGGACAGTCAAACAGGTTTTTTGTTTGTGTATTTGTGACACTAAAACATGTTTAGGTTTGCATAATAGGGACAGTAAAATATGTTTTTGCTCTGCATAATAGGGACAATTAAACATGTTATTTGTTTGTTTGTATATTAGGGCCACTAAAACATGTTTTTGCTTTGCATAATAGGGACACTAAAACATGTTTTTGTTTGTATAATAGGGACATTTCGAAAACCATTAAATCCAGTAAATACCGTAATTTCTGAGGATATAATTTTTAAATATCTGCTTTTTCCCAAAGATTTGTATTGCCCGGAAACCATTCTGCAACCTTCACCATGGGGGCGATCGCCACGGTTTTTCTTCACACCGCCGGCCATGTGAGACAAACATGGCACAAAGCAATAAAAAAAAATCACAAATCTTTAACTGATCTCACGAGAAAATCACTGCACACATCATTGAAACTGACTAAAGTGGCATCACAAAACAGCAGATCGGAATGTGATGGTGTCAGGTGGCAGGATACATCTCTGTCACAAGGAGGTCAGGGTGGTCTCTGTCTGTTACCTCCTTCACGGCAGAGAGAACATTGCAAGGTGAAGACACATCGGATGTCATTGTGCAGAGAGAGAGAGAGAGAGAGAGAGAGAGAGAGAGAGTGAGAGATACACAGCGGGGAAAGGAGGGAGGAAGACGGGGAGGGCAAGAGAAAGAGAGAGAAGCAGCGTATTCTGGGGCTCTCCAGAATCGCTGGTTCACACTGGCGCTTGACTGATGAGGCTGAGCGCTCGGCAGCGTGTGTGTCAGGCTGAGGGGAGACTGGAACATGAACGTAATGAGGACCTTCCCTCGCTTGCTTTCAGATACCGGGCAGAAGAAGACGCCGGAGAAGAAAGATGCGAGACGGATGTCATTCCAGAGACCGAAGGGCACAATCGAGTACTCTGTAAGTGGCAAAATCAACCCCTTTTCTTATCTCTGTGCTGTGTTGTTGTCATAGCGTGTTCCCGGGGATTTTCACACATGCACCAGGGAGATTTCTGTGAGAGTCTCAGCATGTGATGTTTACATCAGAAGGTTTGTTTTGGTCGGTCTGTATGTGAACGTCCTCTGTGCTTATCAACATGCATTCCAGCAGAGTATTGCTGAATGACCTTCCGCGGTTTCATTTCTATTGATTTCGACGTGCATGTGTGCAGAGCCAGAGAGAGAGAGAGAGAGAGAGAGAGAGAGCTTGGATTGTCTGTCTTAACAGCTTGTTGTGTTCTTGAAATGACCCTCAAAATTCCAGCTGCGGGCAGAGGCTTCGTGTCTCTCTCCCTAGTAACAGAAGAACTGGCGGCTGGAGTTCAGCTGGAGACTGCTGGTGGTTTGGGCTTTCGTTTAACCTTGAACTTCATTCAAACCTCTGTTCTTCCAACGCATGCTGCTTCTACCCAATGAGAGTCAGACATCTGTTTGCATCAGAGTAAACATTCTGGGACATTTCAATGTACTGATATGCGGATAATGCAAAGTCAACAGTTAATTGGACACTAGTAATTGATTTATTTATCTATAAATACATATAAAAGTAGGGCTGTCAATCTTAAAAAATATTGGGTTTCACATGGCCCTTAAAGAAATAAGCAACTATGATTACAAATAATTTGTGGTACCACTATTTAATATTTAAATGTAAATGAATTGGAGGTAAATACATAGAATCAATATTTGAGCCAAAAACATGTTTATTTTAAAACAAGGATTGCCGCATTATAACAGTTTGCCTGGTATTCTTGTTTTGTTTTCCATCATTGTAGCAGAAAATAGTGTTTGTATTAATTTTTTAATCCCGTTTTTCTTTTAAGAGGAAAAAGAAACAAAAAAAATTGGGCAAATATTTTTATGTTATAAATATTCAGAACAGTGTGTAATAACAAGAAAGGTTAACACCATTGGATTTTCATTAAGTTTTTCTTCTAAACAACTATAAATGGGCTGAAAAGGGCTTTTAGTGTCCATTTTACATATTGTTTTATTTACGTCCAGGCGTGTTTTTGTTTGTTTGTTTGTTTTGTTTTTCAGCTGTTGAATATTGTATTCCTGTCCAGCTGAAGGCTTTTTTCCCCTTCTTCAGAAGAATCTCTATAAATATAAATATATTACGATTTATATGGATTAGATTAAATTTGTCCAAAAGAAACCCTTGTGTTTCTATACAAATATTAGCAAAAGAAAAAATACAAATAATTAATGAAGAAATGTGTTGTTGAATTTAAGAGCATGAGCAGTAATAAAGCAATGTTATATTATGTCAATTACAAAAAAATAACTTTATTGTTATAAGGCTGGGTATAAAACAAACTTTATTACTTACTGTGATTGAGACGATGACAGTCTGCTGCTGCTTTCCATTCTCTTCCACAAATCTACCAGGGGCTTGACGGTCATCTTAACATCTTCGTACACTATTTACAAGTTTTTTTTGGCACTGAAATCGAACACTCTCTGCTGAAAAAGGCGAGGAAATAAGAAAAGATGTACTTGCGCAAACGAGGAAGAATCACGGACATAACCTGGTAAAAAAAAAAGTACAATCTGACAATAACAAACATATTACTACTAAGCCAATGCTTATATTATTATATACACATTAAATATAATATTTACAATGAAATCTCTGCTAAAGCAATCACAGGTAATCTCATATCTGTCACTGCTCTCATACGCTCCACAAACTTCCCGCCCCTGGCACACACACAATGTCTCAGTACCTCAATAACTGTAATATAATGTCAAATATATAAAATGCAACAGTCATTGTAATATAGAATATGTTGATATTTTTTTCATTTTGAGTACTTTGATGAACATTTTAATTTGAGATTTGTGTCAGAAAGATTATCACACCAGCCAGGGACAGTGAATGAGAATGTTCTGAAAAAAGATTAACTGCCTTTCTGAGACTGGACCACTAGAGGCTGATCATTTGGGCTCAAACACCTTTTTCTATAAAAGATACGCTATTGTAATTGCTGTGTGCATTATATTTTTGTGGCATTCAGTGCATTTTTAGGCCTAAATGTGCTCAAAAAGTCACCATATTTCACTCACGCATCAGAACTGGTGAAAATGCATGAGTGGGTGAAGCAAATATAGCCACACCTGACGTTTTTCAGCTGGTGTTGCATTCAGTGGGGTTTTTTTTGTGTAGGGTACAAGACTTAAACATAAGTAGTATAGTTCACCTTTTCAAAATTGACAGGAAGTCGGTTATTTTGAAAAAATCTCTTGCTAATTTCATACTTTAACAAATTCCTCCCACAGATTTTATCTGTTTGTCTCCAAACTCCTTCGGTATTATCCAAAAGCATATGGAATGGTAAATTGCGAAGCTTTTGTTAAACTATGTGTAGACATCGGCCATCAAAAGACAAAATTTTGACAAAAACAGAAAGTGTGATCGGGCTCAAATTTGTCATGGGTGTTAAGAGTCCATGGCTGAACAAATCTATATAGCAAACAATGTCAGTGTCACCTAGTGGCAACATGGAATGACCCCTTTTCTACAGTTCT
The DNA here is from genome assembly GCA_007224835.1 of Danionella cerebrum. Taxonomy (NCBI): domain Eukaryota; kingdom Metazoa; phylum Chordata; class Actinopteri; order Cypriniformes; family Danionidae; genus Danionella; species Danionella cerebrum. The sequence goes on from SRMA01025356.1 coordinate 92,157, forward strand.
ATACTGCTATATCAGACTGTGGTTGAAGAACATGGAATATGGCTTTTTCTGGTGTTATTTTTTTACTTTTCAAACTATGTTTGAATTACCGTATTTTATAAATACAAAAAATCGATTGGAGTGAGTTTCCAAACTCAACAGGAAGTGAATAATGTCACTTTTGCAAATCTAATACTTTAACAAACTCCTCCTAGAGATTGTATCTGTTCACCTCAAAACACCATCAGCGTTATCTTTAGGCGTTAAATTGCAAAGTTTTATTGACCTTTTTTTTTTTGGCTAGTTGACATTTCAGAAAGTTGTCGACTTTAAAATGTCTACAACTGAACACAAAAACAACATTTAACATTAATTAAGTATTTATTTTTCTACCTATTTTCGCATATGTGACGAGTATATTGACCAATAAAATACCAGAAAATATGAGAAAGTACCTGAAAAACTCCGCCACCTGGGGATCATGACATTTTTAGATGTGGTTTTCATTGTTGTAATTTGCCTGCATCGTCCCTTGAATGCGTCTTCTAAATATGGATCGGTCGTAGGTTAAGTGCCAGAGGTGCTTGAGCTCTTTGATCGCTGCTTGCAGCTTTAATTATACTTGTATTATCTTGTGAAGATAGGCGTCAGTGTCAGGAGGAAGTTGATGCAGAGAGGTCTGACTACAAGAATGAAGTCTAGCAAGAGTCATGTTGCGGTAATTCGGCCTCTGTTAGGAGGTGTTGAACCTTTCTGATGCTCGTGGTCAAAATCTTTTGCTGTGATCATCTCAGAAGTTTTGCATTGTGAGAAGGGAGCAAGCAAAACAAGTACCGTATTTTTCGCAGCATTAGACACACTTTTTCTTCCCCAAAAATGAGGGGGAAAGTTGGTGCGTCTTATACGGCGAATGCAGAGCGCCTAGCTCCGGAGCCGTCGGCCATATTTTTACACCCGGCGGTGCGCGCTGACGTCATTGCCCATCTCTGCTCGTCGATCCTACCATAGCGCGGATCGTAAGGAGCAGGTATAAAACATTACAGCCTTTTTTTGTTACTTTTACTGTTTACTGACTGTTCATGTTACATGTTTGTCATATAATTGTTCTTAAACTGCTGTTAACTTTTACACAGTTGATATTAAATATTTTACTACAGTATTTGGTTCAGAATCTTTTTTTCTAGATCTTCCTCATTTAAAATTGGTCTTATATGCCGCCGCGTCTTATACGGCGAAAAATACGGTATTTTAAAATCCTTCAAATGTTCATGTTTACTGTTTTAAAAGCATGAAATAGAATTAGCGCTGATAGGTGTTGGGAAGCTCTGGGGTGATGATGCTCAATTGAACCCATGCGTGACATGGAATGTTCTGCTGGTGTACTTGACTTGCTCTGCTGCCTCTGTTGCTGTCACGGTTCTGTTTCCAGACGCTTCTGCTTGTCTCCTCGGATCTTTGCTGTGTCTGACACCACAAACCCCCCCCCCTCTTCTCAAAGAGAGAGAGAGAGAGAATCATCTCTGTCAGGAGAACTTGATTGACAGAGCTTTTGTTTCCCTTTGCAGAGCGTGAGAAGTGTGCAAGTCAACAGCAGAGCTTTTGTGGCAGGCCATAAACAGCATGTCATGAGGCTCTTTGTGGTTGTTGTGTAAATAATCTGCCATTATTTATTCACGTCATTTTTTTATACACAGCTATGATTTTAAACCTCTGTTACTGTTTAAAAATATATCATGGTCACTATATCACAAACCCACTTCCTCTAAAATATCTTATTGGGAGTCCCAAGAGAACTCCCATTTCTTTGCTATAGCTTATTTTTCCTAAAACTCATTAGCTATTGTCATAAAATGTATTTTATGCACATTATTGTGTAGTTTCTCTACTAAATAAGTGGATTTTAATTCATTGCTGCACACGTTACTTTTCTGGGAGCTCAAAACCTCAAATTCTCCAACATTGGAGCAAACTTACTAGCCCCACCCACTAGCAAATCAGGTTACACCCCCATTAATGCCCATGAAGAAATAACACAGAGGGGCAACATCCTGCTTTCTCTCTCTAGGGTTGGGTGGTATGTTGGTATATTTCATTACCATGGAATGAAATGTGTACCGTAAAATAATCTTTTTCTTTTCTTTTATTTTTTTATTGCTTTGTTACCTGCCCAAACAAATCGAACGAAACAGGAAATTTAACTCTTGTTCAAATGAATCGATTTAAATAAGTCAGGTGATTAAATTACTACAGAAACCAGCCTTTAGGCTTCAGCCCCCCACTAACACTACAATTTCCACAATGCTACTGTTGCCTGCAAACATGCTGCAGTGCAGCAAGCGGCCCTCTGCTTCATTATTCATCAGCAGCCCGAGCAGATGTCAACTTTCAGCCACGATTAATTTTTATTTTAATTTTATTTTATTAAAGGGTGTGGTGTTAATAATTCTGACCGCCTACAGAAATATACACAGAAGTAGGTGTGGCAGAAGAACGGACACGGGAAGAAAATGAATATCTGAGTCGTTCTAAAGCCGCATTTAGATCAAAAGAGATGAGCAGTGACAGGGTGACACGGTCTCATTCTTTTACAATGGAGACCGGTGACAAGTGCGCTAGCGACCGATGCTTGTTGAAATTTAAAATATGTTAAAGTTTATGCTAATGAGAAGTGACCATTGCGAGCAACATCCAATAGGAGGGAATTATTTTTCATGCAATTCCTCGACTGCTGAAATCAGAATTCATCAAGACGTAGCGCCTGCACTAGTTGGTGGTACTCGCCGTACGATGTTTATTTTGTGAACCCGTTGAGCTCTTTGTTTACACTTTGGCCGCATATGCAAATCCGTGGTGCAAAAATGCACACGCTGTTCATCCTTCATGATTGATGGTGCGCATAATGTGTTTTTAGAAGGATGTAGTTTTCCCTCAGAATTTTAAATGGGAATATAGCGGATTCGCAGTTGATAACATACGTCTCATAGCAACTAAACAGTGGTGCACCCGTTAGCGATGCTCCGCTAGTCTGTGGGCGACGAGCTGCGACATTCTCTCTTTTGGTCTGTGTAAAACTGTGATTATTTTTTGTAGGCACAGTGCTAGTCTAGCAGGTTCATCCATACATTTATTCCAAAAGATTCGAAGACGGCATAACGTATGCAACACTTGACTCATAGATCGATTCCAATGGTGCTGGAGATGTTGAAATCCCTCTTCCTGTTTCGAGGATATCTTGATTTTTGAGATCATTTCTGGCTAAACCATATTTTGAGAAATGCCGCTTTCATGATTATAAAAGCTGTTCCCTTAGTCTTTCAATGAATATGCAAAGGATCTTTTTCTCTCGCTTTCCAGAAGCCCTCTTGACTTCAAGAGGAAAATGTGCTCCTTCTACTCAGTCATTAAGAACTCCTCAGTAGTCAGAGCTTCTGATTATTGGCTGATTTCTGACCAATTAAAGCAGTTGGAGTCCAGAACACTGGAGATTCAGATTTTGGAGGAAGGCACTTTAAGAGTCTGTTAAGTTTTATAATGTAACTGTCCTGAAGTTATGTAGTTAATGAATAAATCTGCAGTCTCTCTTGTGCACCGAGAAAATGCCTCTGTGGACATTGATTCAATGACTTTCAGAGTATAGTAATTATACAAAAAACTTACAAAGGAATCACTTCTTTAAAGTGTTTTACTTTTTTATCTATTTAGCTGTTCTTAAATATAGAAATAATTTTTCCTTAATTTATCCAGAACATAACAGTAGCTGCGTTTCCATCCATATATGTTTATGTGCTTTTTGAAATATTGCATAATAACCCTGAATGGAAATGGCTAGATGCACATAAATTAAAAAAAACACACAAAAAAAACTGTATCCTATAAGAATTATTATTGAAATAATCCCAATGCAATGGCGATGCGTTTTTCTGTCAGAATGTAAGTAATTATGTACGAAAAAGGGTATTCTCCTAATTTTGCTTTTGATTTTTGGCGCCAGTTTATTAGAAAGTGACTACTTTGTTCTCTTGGACCCGTTGGATGGAAACAGTGCTTTATTCGCAAATATTTAATGCAATATTTCATTTTTGTGAAATATTCTATTCTGAAATGTTACTGGTCTAATTAAATTCATTGATCTATGCTAAGCTAAGCTAACAATGCTATTGACAGATCAAGAATGGGGAACAGCTGAATATTAACCAAAACTGTAAAATGCTAACTATCATATCGGGGGAAATGGAGATTGTGCCTAAAAGGTTAAAAAGTTGCATATTTTTTTACATGTTTTAGGTATGTATTAGGGATCCAGCGGTACACATACTTTGGTGAGTACCGTGGTTTTTAGCCATGGTTTTCGGTTCTGATGGCTTAGCAAATTGTAATTTAAAAAAAAAAAAACTTTTTTTGATATGGATCACACGGGCAGATAAATAATTTCATAGTATTCACTTTATTTTGCTAAATCAAACATCAAGACACATCTACAAATTAAAACAATAAAATAACAATCGTTGCCCGGTGGGGTGAGCTTCTTCAGCAGCGAGTGGATTAGCGCAGCATTAGAGGGATTTAAGTCAGGCAAAAGTTACGGCCACCATGGGGTCCTGAAACCAGGAAGAGCTGTCTGAAGATGAGCGCTTGTTTCATATGTTACTTTTGCATAATTACATGTGATAAAACATCACTGGCACAGAGAGACATTTTTATGTACAGTTCTTTTTCCATCTTTGTCATATTCTTCTGCAAAGCCAGCAAAAAAGCGACCGCTATCTCCTCAGCACTGACAGTTCCTTTCTGGCTGTGAGAAACACATGAAGTCCCACCCTCCTCTAACTTTAGCGCTCACTGATTGGATATTTACACAAAGGAGCAGTTCATTGATTGGATATTTGCTCATGGACCTGTGTTTCGTTCCCCAACATCGAATTTTTCATCTAAAACTCATTATAAAACATACAGGAGTTATTCAAATGAGGAACTGAAATCACACTGTTCACTAAGGCGTACCAAACCTAAGATGGTGTACCGAACGGTTTGGTATAAAACCGTGTATTGTGGCATTCCTAGTACGTATAGTGTATAAACTTAATTTGATGAGATTTAATCAAAAAACTTACAGCAACTTTATGCAAAGTGTCATGAGAACACCCAAAAAAGGAGGTTTGTATATAGTAAACAAACGGCATAGGAACTAAACGAAAACATTGGGCTTACCTTTTAATCCAAGTTTAAGGAATCAAGAAGGTTTAGTGGTAAAAACTTTTGATAATTGGAGACTAATTCACCTGATGATCATGAATGTTTTTCGCTGTGAGAGGAGTCTGCTTTTCCACAGAGTTTGAACAAGTCTAAAATGTAAAATCCCAAATTGTGGGCTTTGAAAAATAGCTGTTATAGGTGTTAAATAATTTTTCACCGGTCGTCATTTTCAGACACACTTCAGATCCAGTGAGGTTGAGATATATTTCCCAGCATGCACCGCACAAGCCATCTCTTTTGGTGGTTTAATTAATTTGCAAAGGTTTTCAAATTAAGAAAACAATCTTTTTTTTTTTTATGAAAACTACAAATTTGTCTGAAAATGAAAAATAGTTTTACATAGAAATAGTGCCATTTTTAGCCATAGAACACAATGGCTGTGAACACGTTTCACAATAGATTCGCAAAGTTTACAAACTTCTTTATAAAACACTGCTTTTAAAAAGTTGCAAAATGTAAAAATCCATCGTTTCATGTTAAATTTAGGTGCATACTTATGTCCGAATTATTTTTTTATAAATGCTCTTTTTGAGTGTTAATAACTAATGATATTTCAAGAAATAAAACATGAAATTTATTCATTTGTCTTTCAAGTATTGATTACATGCAGCTACTTAAATAGCAGTAAATAGTTAGATGCTATAATCTTCTGGACCTTCCAAAATAATTATGACACCAGACTTCTTTCAATTTTAGTTGAATACCCCTGATCTACATCATCATTTGATGAATGGCTTCTGAATGGTACATTATTTTAGTGATCTTTAGAATATTTCATAGTAATCATTAAATCCTGCTGCTCCACAAAACACTCTGGGGCAGCGTTACGGCATCCAAACATATTGATGTTTCCATTGTGTAGTTTTTGTCAGAGCTGGCATTTTAACGCCTCGAAAACTGCAAAACATTGCCAAGAATTCTGTGCTAAAATTAGTTCTTTAAGTGATCGTCAAACGCAGTTAGCCAGTGTGTGCCATGAGGCTGGTAATGACAGCATCGCCATGGCAACCCTCATGCCATAGGAGCCGTGATGTCCCACACAGTATGGAGCTCGTCTGATTTGACATTCTGCTTGATTGCACCATTTGCTGTAATGCCATTCGTGGATCTAGTACAAGTGTGAAAGCAGACAAACCCAAAGAAAGAACAAAAGTTTCAGCTGATGCATCACATGATGACGTCTGGTCTTTCGTTTTAAGAGGGGGCTGTTGGATGATGATTCAAGTTAGAAACTCTGCACACAAAAAAATTTTCAGTTTCATAACAAAACTCATATTTCCAGGACATTGATGACATCATAGGTGTTGTGGCTGAAGTCAAAATAGCATTTGTTGTGTTCTCAAGGTTCAATAGTAAACTACTAACTTTCGGTTTTTGCATGAAATGTCCCTTCACTGTTCAGGAAACCAGGTTTGGTTTGCTCTGAAATGAAGATGAGGACATATATAGAATTAAACATGGCAGTGGAAAAGCCGTTTTCCGATTCTCTCTCAGGTAATCGATATTCTGCACAGACGGAAGCCACTGGGAATATTGACCGCTGATCCTTCCATCTGGAGAACCAGACAAAAGTTCTCCCATTCATTCTTTAGGAAAAGAAATGGCATTCAGAGCAGAGATGCCACTAGATGTTTGTTTTTTAGTCCATGATTCTCATAAAATTATGTTTGTTTTCCTGGTTTGCCATTTTTGGAGTTTCCTTGTAGAAGTCTTAGTATAGAGAATCACCAAATGACTAAAATTATTTTAACGATCATATTCAGAAATGAGATTCACTATTTATCACGGAGCAAAACCAATTAACAATCAGAGTTTGACTTGCATGGTGCACAAAATCAACTTGTGTGCAGCTAATGACTTCAGGAACGTCATGGACATGCTAAATTCCTTCTGCTACGCCACAATCAAAAAGAGCATTCATTTGAAATGAATCAAACACAGATCTGCTTCTGTCATGAGTTTCACATGTGATCAATACTAAGTCAAACCAAGAGCTTTCAGTATGAAGGTACATGACTTTTCAAAACAACGAGCTCTTTAAAATAGTAGGAAAGTAAGCATTTGATATTTTTTTATCTACGTTTAATGGAGTGTTACGGAATAAAACATTATCCTGCTTATATTGAAGACTCAAGAGGCAGGATTGTAAATGAACAGAAAGAAAACGTGTTTATTATGCATTTTTTAGATTGTATACAAACACATGCATCACCTCACCGTAGAGTCACAGTGGCATGCTAGCGTGTCATATTTTTAGCAAAACAGGCTACCATTATTTAGTTTTAGCATTAAATGTAATCATTCAAATATTTTTTTTACAGATGCTTCCATCAATTTTTTCAAAGTGTTCCAGTCCTACTCTCAAAAACTAAATTTAAGCCAGTTCTGTTTCTGTGGAAACATACAAATAGTTCCTAATATCTTCCAATGATAATGTTGCAGCAGTTTCCAGATTTGTGTCTTTTGCTGAATTCCTTTGTTGAGAAATACGTGTTTCACTGATGGGAGTTTTTCAAACGCTTCCCTTTTAAACAACCATAATGTTTACCAATACACTCAGGAACCTCATATTCTTTATTAATCCTTTTACTCCTGTAATGATAATTATAACAGTTTGCCTGGTATTCTTGTCTTGTTTTTTATCATTGTGCCAGAAAATAGTGTTTGTATAATTTTTTTAGCCGTTTATCTTTTCAAGGGAAATTAAACTTAGAAAATCAGGCAAATATTTGTTATTTTTATGTTATAAATGCTCAAAAAAGTGTGTAATAACAGGAAAAGTAAACACAATTGAATTTTCATCATGAAATGTACGGCAACAAGACTTTTGAAATTACAGAAACGAACCTCAAACTATTTGACATCAAATCAAAAAGTTTTGTTTGAAAAGGGTTTTCAGTATCAGTTTTACAAATTGTTTTGTTTACAAAAGTCCAGGCATTTTTTTTTCAGCTGTTGAATATTGTATTCCTGTCCAGCTGAAGGCTTTTTTCCCTTCTTTAGAAGAGTCTCTATAAATATAAATATATTACGATATATATGGATTAGATTAGATTTGTCCAAAAGAAACCCTTGTGTTTCTATACAAATATTAGCAAAAGAAAAAATACAAATAATTAATGAAGAAATGTGTTGTTGAATTTAAGAGCATGAGCAGTAATAAAGCAATCTTATATAATGTCAATTAGAAAAATAACTCAAGTTATTGAAAAACGTTATTGTTATAAAGCTGGGAATATACCCTAAGTATAAAACAAACTTTATTACTGACTGTGATTGAGACGATGACAGCCTGCTGCTGCTGTCCATTCTCATCCACAAATCTACCAGGGGCTTGACGATCATCTTTCACTATTTACAATAGTTTTGGCACTGAAATCGAACACTGCTTGTGCCAAAAACGGCAGAAGATTTACGAGGAAATAAGGAAGAAAACGCACCAATGAGGAAGAATCATGGAAGAATCACAGCCATATAACACGATAAAAAAACATAACTAAACCTATTACTACTACTACGACTATTCTTATAGTTATATACTGTTATATACTGTATAAATATAATATTTACAATGAAATCTCTGCTAAAACTCCACTAAGTAAGCAATCAGCTTCGATGGTAGATACAGTAGATTGAAGTGCGCATGTCATTTTTCCGGCGGCAGCTTCGGAGTTAAAGGGTTAAAGCATTTTACAGCATCAAGCCACATCTACAACTTGGAACAAACGCATTGAAAGACAAAAAAAACATTAAACCAATTCCTTTAAAAAAAAAAGATGGACGTCATGACACCACCACCACCTACCATTGGACAATTTGAGGCAACCCCTGAGAATGAATGATATGGGCGTGGCCATGCATAAGCAATATCCTAAAAAGGAGTTGTGGCTGTTTAGATTAATCCTTAATGAACTTCAAATATCCTTAAAATGTTACTTTTCACACTTTTCAAATGTAACATTCATGTGTGTTTATTTGTGCAGGTGGAGTCCCGGGACACTCTAAACAGCATCGCTCTGAAGTTTGACACCACGCCGAATGAACTTGTTCAGCTCAACAAGCTCTTCTCCCGAAATGTGGTCCCCGGCCAGGTCTGTCCTCACTCAGTATTCAAATCTTTTAAGAAAAAGAAGATTTAGAACGAAAAATTCTCAATTAATAGCTTGGAATGTGTTGTTTTGAGGACAAGTCCGGAAATATGAGGTCATTTAAAAGCTGCTTTCTGTAAATTTGCTAGTCTAGAGGGATCTGACTTGTATTTTAAATGCTTTGTATTTTAATGGCATTTAAAAATCACCGGCGGTCTGACGGTGTGTTTGCAGGTCCTGTATGTTCGTGACCCAGAGTACGTGTCCAGTGCGGGCAGCTCTCCGTCCATTAGTCCCAGCAGCCCTCTCTCGCCCACATTATCAGAAGTCGACCTGGAGAAAACCTCCACGGTAGGTGCCCTTTGCTTCTTCACACAAACACTGCATCGGTGGTTAACCTGCGCTCTTCAGGGACTCCGTCTGGTGACTAAGGCTTTTGTGTTCAGAGCACAGGAATCATGGGAAAAGGCCATGAGGAACTGGCTGTTCGTTGTTAGTCACTGTGCTTTGTTTTCAGTCAGCTGATGAGAAGAACTCAAGTTTGTTTTATAATACGCTCTGTCTATTCTGTCTGGAAGAAAAACATGTGCGTTTATTGTCATTGCAACAACCAATCAGAGACTGACTTTGTGAAATTGTTGTTTGCAGATGTCCTCCTGAAAACTACTCACAAACTAAAGTCCAGTGCCAATTTATTTAACTAACTAATAAAAAGGGGAAAAAATTAGCCATACATTTTGAATGTTTTTTCTTGACCCTCAATCAAAATTCAAAAGCAGGTAATTTTCAGGTTTATTGTAGGGCTGAGACAAACGATTATTTTGGTAATCGATTAATCTATCAATTATTGGATCGATTAATTAATTAGTCATCGATTATTTCAATGATTAATCAGTAGCCTTTGAGCGATTATTCTGCTTTTTCAACTAGTTAAAATAATGAGTTACAAAAATATTCTAACTAATAAATAAAATAAGAAAATCACTTGAGCTTTTGAAATAGTTCTTTTAATGAACTTTGAGACAACTAAACATGCCATTCTCTTTAAGTTTTCTGATTCTGTTATACTCAAATTACACACAAATGCTCTCTAAGCATTGTTTACATGTTTTGTTCTAATTCAATAGAAAAAAATAAACACGACAGCATTTTCGGTTAAGTTTAGTAAAACTTTCCCACACCTTACTCGTTCGGATTCTTTGCACTCCGTCATAATTCGCGCTGAGTTTTCTTCTACCGCAGTAGCATTCGGGAGGGCTGCATTACACTCTAGCGCCACAGCGCCGTATCGCTCAAATCGCGACACGTAACCCTTACATTAGGTCACATGACATCAAACGATTACTCGACAACATCGACAGGTCGACTAGTCAGCCCTAGTTGATTGGTGACTCTGGATGGAGCAGTGTGATTGAGGTTAGCCCTAACATTAGACTCAGGTTGCACAGGGAGCCAAACCGCTAAACCGCACTTGTTTTTTGTTCATTTTCGCCAGTTTGTTGCTTGTTTTAGTGACTTATGACAGGACGTCGCATTCAACACATCTGTCTTGACAAAGGGTCTTTACATCGTAAATTATAACAACTTTTTATTCTTACTGCGCATCATGGAGGTTAATGGCCACTTAATTAACCACTTAATTATTTGCTGTAATAAATTATCTTTATATTTTATAATAATTTAACAGTTTTTTGTGGCAATGCTTGATATCATTTTTAGAAGAATCACAGCCTTTTTTTTACAATTTTTTTTATCACATTACACAATAATTCCACAAGAATCCAATTACAATTCTGACTAGTACATTTTATTTTTGTTTTTTTACTGCAAAAATCTCAAACATTGAGAATAACTAGGTTTATAACAAAAATCAAAAGTGTTAAGACAAAAAAATTTCATGAATCCCCACCAAAAAGCAAACAAAAAGGTCAAAACTGTGAAAATTCCATGTGAAAAACACAGGCCATTTCACAGGTCTTGTACTTCCAATGGTTATACCTTCCTTTCATCACTAGATGTATGACGTATTGTGCATTTTCTCACATTTTTATTTAAATTGTGTTGATTGTGATGTGCTGTAACTCTGGTAATGTTCATTTAATTTAAAAAATATCAAAACGCTAAAACTTTAAGAAACCTATACATTATATTTGAACTCAAAATTAAACAATACTGTCGCTGTAATTGATACACACACACACACACACCACTGCGTGCAAGGATTTCTTAAGGTTAAGACACATTTCAACATTTCTAACACATAATTTTTAGTTTGGCTTAATGTGGCCTCACACAATAGTGGCAGCTGTTTGTTTATTCCCAGAAATGCACTTTGCATGGACATCTGTTGCCAGGCTAGAGCTTGTTTTTGTGTTATTGGTGCCTTTAATCACAATTATGATAAACTTATAAAACCATTCTTTGAATACTTCAGTTTTTTGTCCTGGATATTAACAGAAGTTGGTGACATCCACTGACGATGAGTACGCCACAATGACATTTGGTCTGTATTTTCTTTTAAAATGAAAAATGCCCCAAAAACATCAAAATATCTCTTTTCTTGTTGAAAATAAAATAAACAGTTCAGTTTACAGTTTTCAGCAGATGTAGACCAATGTATAACCTTTAGAAGTCTCTACGTGTGCCAATCACTGCGGCTGTTTTGAATTAGGTGTGAATGACTCATCCTGCTATTGTTTCATTTTGATGTCAAATATAATATGTAGGTTTCAAAAAGTCTTATAGTTTTTATATATTTTTAAAATGAACATTACAAGAGAACGTAATTAGCAAGGTAATCAAAATAAATATTTGAGAAAATGGGCGATCTTCTTTCAGTTTCGTTTTACAGGCCTAAAATCGGTGCCATCTAGTGGTGAACAGGAGATGTAATCCCTGTAAGTACATGAGCTTAGATATGGCTTGTGCTTTTCAAAGTTCTGGCACAAAAAAGCACAATGGCACAAAAAGAGCTTGGAACAGCGTGTAAGGTTTAGGAAGAGTTTGCTTGTTTATTTTATATCATTTTCACATTGTTTTGACCTTGTCTTTGATTTTTTTAGGGATTTATTCATTTAGATTTTTTTTATAAAACATAAAAACTGTTTGTCAATTTCTGAGATTTTCCCAGTAAACAAAAAGACAAAATGTAATGTTTTTTTTTAGGTTTCAGGATTGTTGTGGAATTATTGTGTAAAGTGATGAAAAATGCTTCTAAAAATAAGAAATGGGGTACTAACAAATGATTTCAACTATTAAAGGTAATTTAGTAAAAAGAACCCCTCAAAAAGGCCCCAGACTTCTATGAGTTAAGATCTAAAATATTTCAAGGTTATCTTTGTGTGAAAGAGCCATATTGTGGATAAATAAAATCCTGATGATGTTTATCTTTGAAAAATCAAACATTTGCTTTTATTTGGTTATTTTTTGGCAAATCCGGTGTTTTTTATTTAAATGTCTCAAATGCTTAAGCTGATCTAATACTGGTTATTTTAAAAGGACAGATGGATACACTTTATACTTGCATAGCAAAAAACGGATGCTATTGTACAATCCACCTGTTACCTGATACGTTTTGATAAATACTTTGGTGAGCAACGATAAATTACCAATGCATCACATTCCCTGTGGCCTTGCGGAGTAATAACAATAGTATTCAGCTGCAGCCACATCATGTGACCACCACTTCCAGAACCCTAGCATGAGAATGATTGCATAGGCTTTTTGTTGGGTTCCTCACAGGTTGTTGTCCTGAAATACTGAGCTAAATAAAATTACAAGAAAAATCATTTGGACACTGACTTTTCTCATTTTACGTAATACTAATAAAAAAAAAAATTAAGTCTCTTTTAAGTTATATTGTGCCCCTCTGTAGGATCCTTGCAACCGCTTAGTCACAAGACCCAGAGTTGGAGAGAAACCAAAACCCATTCGTCTTCACTTTCTTTGTGCTGGGCGTAAGACAAGGGGCTTTAAATAGTAGCTGTTTGTGTAGTTAACATGGTTCCCCCTTGCTCTTTGACCTCCTCAGGCTAGGAAGTTTCACAGTGCAGTGACTTTACAGAGCCAGTAGAGAAAATACAGCACTTGAGGGAAATAACTCCTCCTTTCCCCCCGCTTTTAATTACAGAATAGCAATACATTGCCACAATACAGACTGGACTTGTATTAATTATTAAAGCAGATGCTGTGGCATGTTTGTGTTTAATGAAGAGCTATTGTGAACCAGCGCTGGCTGTTATCTGCTCTGGGAAATGAATGGATTCTCTCATGTCCACCGCTGTAGCTCCTTGTCCTCAGGCTGTGCTTTTATTAACCAGAAAATACCAGTTACCAGCTGAGGAGATTGTAGCCATTTGTTCACTTAATTTATTCAAGTGCTTTTTTATTTACTGTTCATATTTATTTCTTCAGATTTAATTGAAAATAAATATAACACATCAACTGAAATGTAATTACTTTTTTTAATGGTCACTGTAGATTCACAGGTGTTTATTAGCCACTGTTGGAACTAAGTAGATGTTAGTAGTGTTTTAATTCAGTTGTTGTCAACTGCTAGATGTGCTTTATTCAAAGTTGGCTTTTACCTTCCCTCAACTAGAGCTTCAACTGTGTTTTAAATAGATTTTTAAACTCTTGTCAAGATTATCCTACAAAGTTTTGTACATCAACCTGTGCCAACCTTGTATTAATTTGAAGTTAAAATGAATTATCTCTGTGTACCCATTAGCTTACTTGCAGCGTGAAGTGCCATTGCAGTTGCCTCACTAAATTCAATGTTGTTCCAGAAGCATCTGAAATCGTTATACTGCTAAATTTGGTCAAATCGGAGTCCTAACACTAACAAGTCCAAACATTAACGATTCCAAGTCAGGGCCATGTTCAAACACACACAAGCCCAAGTGAAGCCTAAGTCTAAACACAAACGAATCAAAGTCAAGTCCAGGTAAAACACAAAAGAGTTCAAGTCTAAGTTCAAACGTAATTGAGTTCAAGTCCAAGACCAAACACTACCAAATCTAAGTCAAGTCTGAGTCCACACACAAGTCCAAGTCAACAAATCCAAATTCAAATCAAGTCCAAACACATACTAGATCAAGCATCAGTGCAAACACAAACAGAGAGTTCAAGTCTAGTCCGAGTATAAACATTAACAAATACAAGTCAAGTCAGAGTCCAAACACAAATGATTTCAAGTCAAGTCAGAGTTCGAGCCCACACAAGTCAAAGTCAACACACACACACACGCATACACAAGTTCATGTCAAATCTGAGTCCAAACACAAACGAGTTCAAGTCCGAGTCCAAACACTAACAAGTCCAAGCCAAGCCAGTCAAAATACAAACAAGTGGGTCAAGTCTAAACACTAATGAGTCCAAGTCAAATCAGAGTCCAAACACAAACGAGTATGTCAAGTCTGATTCCAAACCCAAATGAATCCAATTAAATTCCTATTCTGAACACTAATGGATCCAAGTCAAGTCCAAACACAAACGAGTTCAAGTCAAGTCAGAGTCCAAACATAAACGAGTTCGTCAAGTGTGAGTCCAAACATAAACGAGTTTGAGTCAAGTGTGAGTCCAAACATAAACGAGTTCGTCAAGTGTGAGTCCAAACATAAATGAGTTTGAGTCAAGTGTGAGTCCAAACATAAACGAGTTCGTCAAGTGTGAGTCCAAACATAAACGAGTTTGAGTCAAGTGTGAGTCCAAACATAAACGAGTTTGAGTCAAGTGTGAGTCCAAACATAAACGAGTTCGTCAAGTGTGATTCAACGATAAATGAGTTCGTTGCGGTGAGTCCAAACATAAACGGTGTTCATTGGCGGTGAGTCCAAACATAAACGAAGCTTGAGCTCGGCGGTGGAGTCCAAACATAAACCAGTTCGGCCAAGTGTGAGGTCCAAACATAAACCAGTTTAAGTCAAGGTGAGTCCAAACATAAACGAAGTTTAAGTCAAGTGAGTCCAAACATAAAATGATTGATTGGCGGTGAGTCCAAACATAAACGAAGCTTAAGCTGGCGGTGAGTCCAAACATAAACGAAGTTTAGTCAAGGTGAGTCCAAACATAAACCAGTCTGGCTGGCGAGTCCAAACATAAATGAGTTCAAGTTGGCGTGATCCAAACATAAACGAGCGTGTCATAGAGTCCAAACATAAACAGTTAAGTCAAGTGTGAGTCCAAACATAAACGAAGTTTAAGTCAAGTGAGCTCCAAACATAAACGAAGTTCGGTCATGTGAGTCCAAACATAAATGAGTTTGAGCTGGCGTGAGTCCAAACATAAACCAGTTTAAGTCAAGGTGAGTCCAAACATAAAATCGAGTTGCCGGTGATCCAAGTCGGTAACGAAGTTTAAGTCATGCGAGTCTGCTAAACGAGTTCGCTGGCGTGGAGTCCAAACATAAATGAGTTCACGGCGTGAGTCCAACATAAACCAGTTCTGCCATGTGAGTACAAACATAAACGAAGTTTGAGCCGGGAGGTGAGTCCAAACATAAACCAGTTCAATAAGTGTGAGTCCAAACATAAACCAGTTTAAGTCAAGTGTGAGTCCAAACATAAACGAGTTTAAGTCAAGTGTGAGTCCAAACATAAACGAGTTTGAGTCAAGTGTGAGTCCAAACATAAACCAGTTCGTCAAGTGTGAGTCCAAACATAAACCAGTTTAAGTCAAGTGTGAGTCCAAACATAAACGAGTTAAGTCAAGTCAGAGTCCAAACATAAACGAGTTCGTCAAGTCAGAGTCCAAACATAAATGAGTTCGTCAAGTGTGAGTCCAAACATAAACGAGTTTGAGTCAAGTGTGAGTCCAAACATAAACCAGTTCGTCAAGTGTGAGTCCAAACATAAACCAGTTCGTCAAGTGTGAGTCCAAACATAAACGAGTTCGAGTCAAGTGTGAGTCCAAACATAAACGAGTTCAAGTCAAGTCAGAGTCCAAACATAAACAAGTTTGAGTCAAGTGTGAGTCCAAACATAAACGAGTTTAAGTCAAGTGTGAGTCCAAACATAAACGAGTTTAAGTCAAGTGTGAGTCCAAACATAAACGAGTTCGTCAAGTGTGAGTCCAAACATAAACGAGTTTGAGTCAAGTGTGAGTCCAAACATAAACGAGTTTGAGTCAAGTGTGAGTCCAAACATAAACGAGTTCGTCAAGTGTGAGTCCAAACATAAATGAGTTCGTCAAGTGTGAGTCCAAACATAAACCAGTTCGTCAAGTGTGAGTCCAAACATAAACGAGTTTGAGTCAAGTGTGAGTCCAAACATAAACCAGTTCGTCAAGTGTGAGTCCAAACATAAACCAGTTTAAGTCAAGTGTGAGTCCAAACATAAACGAGTTTAACTCAAGTCTGAGTCCAAACATAAACAACTTTGAGTCAAGTCAGAGTCCAAAAACTAACAAGTCCACATCAAGTCAGAGTCCACAGAAAACTTGAATCGAGTCCAAGCGCGCACTTTAGTATTACTGTATCACTGAATGTCAATACATTTAACTATTTTAATTTGTCAAAGTAACTTCGTTTAAATCAAGTCAAAATTGATAATAAAACTTCATACAAACTTACAAAATCGTGAGTGCTTTGCGCCCCCTGAAGATTTCCCCTGCTATCAATGTGATCGCTCTCTCCCTTCCTGCCGTTTGCTAAATTTAGTCTGTCATGCGAAAATGAGTCTTTTTCTCTCTCTCTCTCTCTCTCTCTCTCTCTCTCTCTCTATCTATCTAAATCTATCTGTCTCTGTGTTTGTGAGATGGAAAAGTAATGTGTATGTCTCAGAGAAATGTCCTGTTTTCCTGAGCTGTTGGTGACTAACACCACACAAGGTGACCTCATCCATATCCCGGTTTCTTCCTGGCCTGATTTCACAGCCAGAACCGGTGCTCTATTTTAGCCAGTGAAACTGACAGCATGACATTGTCAAGATTATAACAGATTATTCAGTGACCATGGTGAGATTTAGTCTTTTTGCCAAATTAAATGTGACCATCGTGATGCTGCATCTACTTTTCAAAAGTTTAAGGGACGTGGGTTTTTTTTTTTCAAATGAAAGAGATAGGCTCTTTTAGTGGACTTGTGATGGAGAACTGTGTCTCAAAAATGTTGCTTTCTATTCAACTTCTGCAGATGTTGGGGAAATATCAGCTTTGCTTTATAGGAAGTGTTTGGTTTTATTCAAGCATTTCATTCATTCATTTTCATTCCAGCTTATTCCCTTTCGGGGTCGCGGGGGTCTGCCGGTGCCTATCTCCGGCACACATTGGGCGAGAGGCGGGGGTACACCCTGGACAGTTCGCCAGTCCATCACAGGGCAACATTCACACACACATTCACACCTAAGGGGAATTTATGACAAACACATGTATTCTGTCTTACTGCGACTGACTTTCATTCCTCTTCTTTCTAGATCTGACCTCCAATTTTCCAGGTGTTCCTCCACCTGCTCTCTGCTCTCACTACAAATCACAATGTCATCTGCAAACATCATTGTCCACGGAGATTCCTGCCTGACCTCATCTGTCAACCTGTCCATCACCATAGCAAATAAGAAGGGACTCAAAGCTGATCCTTGATGTAGCCCCACCTCCACCTTGAACTCCTTTGTCTGACCTACAGCACATCTCACTGCTGTCTTACTTCTCTCATACATATCCTGAACTACTCTGATGTACTTCTCTGCCACTCCTGACATCCTCATACAGTACCATAGCTTCTCTCTCAGCACCCTGTCATATGCTTTTTCTAAATCCACAAAGACGCAGTGCAGCTCCTTCTGACCATCTCTGTACTTCTCCATTAACAATCTCAGAGCAAAAATTGCATCAGTGGTGCTCTTCCTGGGCATGAAGCCATACTGCTGCTCACAAATATCCACTTCTCTTCTTAGCCTAGCTTCCACTACTCTTTCCCAAAGTTTCATTGTGTGGCTCATCAACTTTATGCCTCTGTAGTTGTTACAACTCTGCACATCACCCTTGTTCTTAAAGATTGGCACTAGGACACTTCTCCTCCATTCCTCAGGCATCTTCTCACTCTCTAAAATCCTGTTAAATAACCTAGACAGGAACTCCACTGCTGTCTCTCCTAGACACTTCCACACCTCCACTGGTATGTCATCTGGACCAACAGCCTTTCCACTCTTCATTCTCCCCAGAGCCTTCCTCACCTCATCCTTTCTAATCTTATCAACTTCCTGCTCTACAATATTCACCTCTTCCTCCCTTCTTTCCCTCTCATTCTCCTCATTCATCAACTCCTCAAAACACTCCTTCCATCTTCTCAGCACACTCTCCTCACTTGTTAGCACCTTTCCATCTCTATCTTTAATCACCCTTATCTGTTGCACATCCTTCCCATCTCTGTCTCTCTGTCTCGCTAATCTACACAATTCCTTCTCGTCTTCCCTAGTGTCTAACCTGGCATACAACTCATCATATGCTTTCTGTTTGGCCTTTGCCACCTCCCTGTTCACTCTACGCTGCAATTCCTTGTAGTCCTGTCTACTTTCTTCAGTGCTTTCGATGCCCCACTTCTTTTTAGCTAGCCTCTTCTTCTGGATGATGTCCTGTACTTCCTCATTCCACCACCATGTTTCCTTATCTTCTTTCCTCCTTCCAGCTGACACACCTAGCACCTTTCTGCCTGTCTCCCTGATCACTTATACATATACATATACATACATACATACATACATACATACATGCATATATTCTGAGTTGAGGTCTGTTAAGTAGTGGTCATACACCCACATACAGACTCGGTCGGTGGCCTCTTTAGTCTCCTCCTAACTTGCTTCGCTGCATGTGGGTCGTGTTCAGTGTAGGTAAGCTCCAGATGGCCTAGAGGACATTTCCAAACACTTTCAATCCTCTTCCATGTGGGATAGCAGCTTTATTCAGCCAGAGGACTCTTTCTCATGGACTCTCTCGCCCACTCCCGCTGTGTCTTTGATGTGGTTTGGTAAAGTCATGAGATGGTTTAAGCGAGGTATTCTATTCCGAAGACATTCTGTTTGTCTGAAGACATCTCTTCCTCTGTCCAATAAGTCCTTGTGCCAGAGTATTTCTATTGCAGGGGTGTTGACCTCCTGCACAATAGTCTGTCGCTTCAGCAGATTTATTGGCCGATATTGAGATAAATACGTCCAATAGATGTCCTCTGTCTCAGCCCAGCAACAGCTGCCTCATGACACATATATGGAAATGGCTGAAACAGCAGTTCACGGCCAACTTCACAGCACAAAAATGCTTTTTTAAGAACCGCAATACACCAGTGCTCAGTGGTTTCATCAAATATTCTTAACAGGTAAGGTCCCTTGAATCTGTAATTATTTAACACTTTCAATCAATCCGTTATTTGTCACATACACTGTTACATGCAGCGGGATTGAACCCATCTAGCCACAAAAATAGACAAGAACAAGAAGTCAGTGGGTAGTCTTTCGCAGAGGGCAGTGTGGAGCAGGGGTTAAAAAAGCCCTTGCAACCAAACACATATACATATAATTGAAAAAAGAAGAAAAGAAGAAAAACATTGCAGGAGGGGGTAAAGAAATGGCTCAGTTCACCACAGTTGCATTTTTCATCCTGTTATACCAAGTTAATTTGTTGCCGTTATACATTTGTGTGTTGCTAGCTCCGTCTTTCCCGGTTTGACTCTCGCACGTTTGTTTCCGGATATCACAAGAGAAGCCGTTGCTTTGTGGATAGAGCATCACTCCCGGGGGAGGGAAGTTAGGCCTTTCATGTCCAGCCTTGACGAAACCACTCCATTAATGGCGTGAATTAAACCAGTTTTTAAAAGAAACAAACTTGCTTTTTGTTCTGGAACATCCATATTTCGAATTTCTGATTCAATCTACTCTTAGAAAACTTAAGCGGCCGTCTATCTTGCTAACCCAAAAATTTGATCCCAAAATCGGAAATTCAAATCTAATTTTTGCACCATCACCAGTCTCAATGGTCCACTCCAGAAAGTGATGTTTTAACCTTTTAGAGTTTGGAATTCTCATTGGGTCTCGAGCAAGCAACCTTCTAACTGAAAGGCCACATTGCCATTCACTGCGCCACCCTGCTATATTTTAAAGGGGGGTATTATGTAAAATCTACTTTATTGAGCTTATTTTGTGTTATAATCTCAGTCCCTCGTTAAAAACGCACCTTAATCGTGTTTTTGAATCATTCATGTATATATTTGAGTAATCCTTGAATCTCCCGCGGTAGACATTGTGGGGTGCTAAAACGATGTGTTTAGCGAAGCCCCAGCCATATCTCGTAGCTCTGCCTCTGTCCCCCGTCTGCTGCTGCACCGCTTCTCCCCCTCCAGCTCCGGCAAAGACTGGCGTCTACGGCTGAGGGAGCTACTGTTAGCAACAGCTGGTCTCACTACGTGTCAACGAAGCTCCTCGTTCAGACGGCTTTTCTCTATAGTTCTCCGGATTACAAAATTACTTCTACAAGGAGATGTGTTTGGATGCCAAGGAGAGAGCCCTCTCATATTTTTAATTTCCTTGTAAAATGCTGCCACAAAATGGTGTACATTTACAAGAGGATATTTACCAAGCAGACACGTCTTGAAAAAGTCTCTGTACTTGCTCCGGTTCTGCCGAAAACTCACTTTCTGGCTCCGACGAAGGATCGTGTGCATAGGCTTGTAGAATATCCTCCGTTGCCATTTTGCAAAAACATGATTTTAAAGTTTTTACTATGAAAATGTAGCGGCGCTCGTAAAATGGAAACCAACTGTTGCAGTGCGCATGGAATGACACACTGAAGGGGGAGGGTTGGAAAGAAGGAGGGGGCTCTTAAAGAGACAGGTGAATATCAGGGCGTTACGAGCAGCCAAGATGCCAAGTCTACCGTATTTTTCGGCTCATAAGACGCACTTTTTCTTCCCCAAAACTGAGGGGGAAAAGTTGGTGCGTCTTATAGACCGAATGCAGAGCGCCGCGAAGTCCGGTCACGGCCGAATGAGAGGCGTAACAGCTCCGGAGCTCCGGAGCTAGGCCGAAGCCGCGGCCATATTTGTTTACCCAGCGCTGCGCGCTGACGTCATCGCCCATCTCTGCCATAGCGCTGTCGTAACGAAAAACGAGAAAAAAAACTACATTTCCCACAATGCCTTGGCTACGGTAGCCGCAGTGGTGCTTCCGCATCCGTACTCACGAGCGAAACTGTTGCAATTTCTCACACATTAAACGTAAAAGAGCCCCGGAGCTAGGCCGTAGCCGCGGTCATATTTGTACACCCAGCGCTGCGCGCTGACGTCTTCGCCCATCTCTGCCATAGCGCGGTCGTAACGAAAACGAGAAAAAAACTACATTTCCCACAATGCCTT
>SRMA01025356.1:113823-196290 GCA_007224835.1 Danionella cerebrum
ACCAAGCGCTGCGCGCTGACGTCATCGCCCATCTCTGCCATTGCGCGGACGTAACGAAAGCGGGGGAAAAACTACATTTCCCACAATGCCTTTGGCATCCGCATCCATACTTACGTCACGAGCGAAACTACAGAGATCAGCTGACTCTCGCATTTGAGTGATCTCTCACGCTACAAACCCGTTTTCTCACGCTAAAATACATTTCAAGATGTGAAATGGGCACAGCTCATAGTTTGTCTGCTATGTTTTTTGAGCCTGACGATAAGATGATGATCGATAAGCATCGTCTTCAGTCTGTGAGGGTTTTATTTCCGCTAAACATTCACTTGGACAGTTTCACAATCTTGGACAGTTTGATCCTTTGGAGTTATTTGGGTTTTCATAAGCTGACAAAAATCAAAAGGATTTATATTAGAACAAAAAGCATTCGTTTGTTTCCAGCGCTCGC
This sequence comes from Danionella cerebrum, assembly GCA_007224835.1. NCBI lineage: Eukaryota > Metazoa > Chordata > Actinopteri > Cypriniformes > Danionidae > Danionella > Danionella cerebrum. Next base: position 114,272 of record SRMA01025356.1, read on the forward strand.
TCTCTCTCTCTCTCTCTCTCTCTCTCTCTCTCTCTCTCTCTCGCGCGCGCACACTTGCGCTCGCGCTCGCGTGAGGTAAACAAAACGCTCTCAATGACTGAAACTCTTCTTTAATAAACTCAAACTCAAATCATCTCTCAACGGTACATCTCACACATGTACATACGAGATAACAAACGTAAGTAACGTGTTCTGCAATTAGGGAGTGTTTGTTTAAAGGGGGCTCGACTAAAAAAGTTTGAGAACCACTGTATTATTACTAATGTGGGGACAATGTTACTGGCTATTATTAGTAATGTAGTGACAATGTTACTGGCTATTATTAGTAATGTAGTGATTATGTTACTGGCTATTATTAGTAATGTAGTGACCATGTTACTAGCTATTATTAGTAATGTAGTGACAATGTTACTAATGTTACTGGCTATTTTTAGTAATGTGGTGACAATGTTACTGGCTATTATTAGTAATGTAGTGACAATGTTACTGGCTATTATTAGTAATGGAGTGACAATGTTACTAGCTATTATTAGTAATGTAGTGACAATGTTACTGGCTATTATTAGTAATGTAGTGACAATGTTACTGGCTATTATTAGTAATGTAGTGAAAATGTTACTGGCTATTATTAGTAATGTAGTGACAATGTTACTGGCTATTATTAGTAATGTAGTGACAATGTTACTAGCTATTATTAGTAATGTAGTGACAATGTTACTGACTATTATTAATAATGTAGTGACAATGTTACTGGCTATTATTAGTAATGTAGTGACAATGTTACTGGCTATTATTAGTAATGTAGTGACAATGTTGCTGGCTATTATTAGTAATGTGGTGACAATGTTACTGGCTATTATTAGTAATGTAGTGACAATGTTACTAGCTATTATTAGTAATGTGGTGACCATGTTACTGGCTATTATTAGTAATGTAGTGACAATGTTACTGGCTATTATTAGTAATGTGGTGACAATGTTACTGGCTATTATTAGTAATGTAGTGACCGTGTTACTGGCTATTATTAGTAATGTGGTGACAATGTTACTGGCTATTATTGGTAATGTGGTGACAATGTTACTGGCTATTATTAGTAATGTAGTGACAATGTTACTAGCTATTGTTAGTAATGTAGTGACAATGTTACTGGCTATTATTAGTAATGTAGTGACAATGTTACTGGCTGTTATTAGTAATGTAGTGACAATGTTACTAGCTATTATTAGTAATGTGGTGACAGTGTTACTGGCTATTATTAGTAATGTAGTGACAATGTTACTGGCTATTATTAGTAATGTAGTGACCATGTTACTGGCTATTATTAGTAATGTAGTGACAATGTTACTAGCTATTATTAGTAATGTAGTGACAATGTTTACTGGCTATTATTAGTAATGTAGTGACAATGTTACTGGCTATTATTAGTAATGTAGTGATAATGTTGCTGGCTATTATTAGTAATGTAGTGACAATGTTACTGGCTATTATTAGTAATGTAGTGACAATGTTACTAGCTATTATTGGTAATGTAGTGACAATGTTACTGGCTATTATTAGTAATGTAGTGACAATGTTACTGGTATTATTAGTAATGTAGTGACAATGTTACTGGCTATTATTAGTAATGTGGTGACAATGTTACTGGCTATTATTAGTAATGTAGTGACAATGTTACTGGCTATTAGTAATGTGGTGACAATGTTACTGGCTATTATTAGTAATGTAGTGACAATGTTACTGGCTATTATTAGTAATGTGGTGACAATGTTACTGGCTATTATTAGTAATGTAGTGACAATGTTACTGGCTATAATTAGTAAAGTGGTGACAATGTTACTGGCTATTATTAGTAATGTAGTGACAATGTTACTGGCTATTATTAGTAATGTGGTGACAATGTTACTGGCTGGTATTAGTAATGTGGTGACAATGTTACTGGCTATTATTAGTAATGTAGTGACAATGTTACTGGCTATTATTAGTAATGTAGTGACAATGTTACTGGCTATTATTAGTAATGTAGTGACAATGTTACTAGCTATTATTAGTAATGTAGTGACCGTGTTACTGGCTATTATTAGTAATGTGGTGACAATGTTACTGGCTATTATTAGTAATGTGGTGACAATGTTACTGGCTATTATTAGTAATATGGTGACAATGTTACTGGCTATTATTAGTAATGTAGTGACAATGTTACTAGCTATTATTAGTAATGTAGTGACAATGTTACTGGCTATTACAGTATTACTAATGTGGGGGCAATGTTGCACTGGAACAGTGATGGTGATAACGAATGGTGGACTTTAGAGTGATGAGTGGGGGCAAAGAAAAACATTACAGCCTTTTTTTTTTTTACTTTTACTGTTTACTGTCTGTTCATGTTTCATGTTTGGCTGTTAACTTTTACACAGTTGATATAAAATATTTTACAAAAGTATTTGGTTCAGAATCTTTTTTTTCTAGATCTTCCTCTTTTAAAATTGGGTGCGTCTTATGTTCCGGTGCGTCTTATGAGCCGAAAAATACGGTAATTTCTATGAGTTTATGACGAATACAGCGAATACAATCCAACTGTAGGTAAAATTGTTACTTGAGTGTGCTATAAAACGACACTATAGGCCTGAAAAACATATAATACCCCCCCCCCCCCTTAAAGTATATTTAAACAATGTTTTTGTTTATTTGTTTAAAGTTTTAATTGCGGCTTTGCCAGATGTAGTTACAGGAGAAGGTCATTCAAGAGCTCGATTAAACCAAATATATCTCGCTGTTATGGATAATTTTGGAATAAATGCTCAGCACAGATGCAGATGTGTTTATCGACCCCTAAATAAAGCACAACATACATTGTTCATTTGAGCTCACATTAAGTTCCTAATCAGCATCCTCGCAGGGACCCTGCATGTCTATTCCAGAGCTTAATAACAGCTTTGATAATGAAGCCACAGCTATAAACTGCAAGATGCATCAGAGCTCTGGAGGAACACAATGCTATTTGTGCTCCTCTCGACGTTTCTCTGCTGGCATCCTTCCTCCAGGCTGGCAGAGGAGGAGAGAGTGTAAGTGGAGGAGGCGGAGAGTGTTAACTGTGAAGGGGGCTTTCATCGAGGCATGTTTTGACTCCGGGTGCTTATTCTAGGATGTGAAGGGCGTGCCGCTCTGTCAGTGCTTGCCGGATACGCCGTGTCCAGGCCACAAGGCCAGAATTGCGTTCACAGCGACTGTCGGAGATGATGTCTGAGAGAGTCGGGAGGAGAATATTAATATCATTTTATGATCATGACATTATAGGAGTAATCATGCAGCTGCATAATTGTTGAAATGTTTACCAAAATACAGTGAATTTTACTTGTTTTGATGCATAAAGGTTTAAAGTGCAACATATAGAATCAGTTAGAAGCCCGGGTCCTTCCCGAATGGTGATTATTGATGACTCTTGTACGATAATCGATTACATGGCCAATAATTTTTTTTATTAATTTGGTAAAAATTAAACGCTTCTTTAATTTACCTCTAAAAAGTGGAGTAAAATTGTGGAACAGGTTGAGTGAAAATTTAAAACCTTTATTAGTATAAAAATGTATGTTTATCAAAATATGTGAGTAGAGAGGTTTAACCTGTTAACACCCACCCCTCTTTTTGAACATAGGTCCGAAAAGACATTCCCAAAATAAAATGGCTGTAAGTCTCTCATTTAATGTGTTCATGTAATGGTGTCATTGAAAAGGTAATCCTTTATAGTTTATCAGGAAAAAGAAAGGAACTGGATACCTTAACCAAAACTAAAGTTATAGATTCACAAACTTTGTAGAAATAGTGGAATTTTTTTTGTTTTGTTTTTTTTTGTAATTGTGGCTTTGAACGAAAACGCAATCGTGGCATCCATTATCATGATTGTGATTATGCAAATGTGAACAGCATATGTGTATCGGGTGGCGCGAGACAAGGAACAAACTGCCACTATTCAAGGCCACCCAGGGCTTTTATTTAAAATGGTGCACGTCACTCACTGGTGGTGAGCCAGATACGAGAGCGCGGCTCTGAATATTGCATTGGAGAGTAGTCCGGGGTCCCTTCACTCAGTTTGTCCAGTGGCACATTTGTTTCCAGACTAGAGGTGTGGGGTCCCGTTGTGCTGGTCATCCGCCATGCTGTGGGCTTACTGGATTCATGCGTCCTGTGGCCAAGTCCTTGTCAGAAAATGGCCGGTCCAGTGCCCGGCACACTCCTTTGGGGGACGGGAATCGAGCTGAGCCCCAGCGACACCTTAGACCCGGCCAGTGGGCACCTCCTTGGCTCCTTTGGTTCCCGGTGGCTCTCTTGGCATCACTGCTGTAAGAGGACCGGAAAGAGTGGTCCATCTCATGGCACAGATTGAATAAAAGTTTAGCTTAAAAGTGTCAGTGTTGGTACAAAAATGACACATGGCACGTGAGATTGCACCATGCACCATGTTTGCAGTTTCCGATTCATCACCATCTTATCGGCTCCTTCTCTCTCTTTCTCTCTTTCTCTCTCTCTCTCAGGATTCCAATGGCCCGCCTCGTCCTGATGCCCCTGCTGCTCCAGTGTTCTCTGCCCTGCGCTCTTCCCGAGTTGTTTCTTCCACCTCAGAGGAAGAGGAGGCGCTTACTGAGAAGTTCCTTAAAATCAACTGCAAGTACGTCACAGACGGCAAGGTGAGTCATGCTTTTCAGAAAAAAACTTATGAAAGCATCCATAGTTTACCCCTTGAGTCTCCAAAAGTGAGTGCATTTGAAGGGGATGAAGTAGTGTAAATAAACTGTTCATGCAAAAAAAAAAAAAAAACGTATATTTATATTTAATGTTTATGTTTTTCAAGAGGTCATGACCTGGTAACCCCCATGAAAATTACTGTCTTATCTCCTAAGTAGACAGATAGATAAAAAAATTAACTATTGATAAAGATGAATTTAGTTAAAAAAAAAATTATAATGGTTGAACCGGTTTATATTAAAAACTCACAGCTGAGCCATTTCCTGTATGTGCCTGATCAACAGAGACACTTTTAATTGAACCTAAATGATTCAAATTGAAATGAGTCTTCTTAGCGGGGTGCTCTTTGCCTGGGTCAAGGAAATATTGATGCAATGAAGATCCTTGCCTGGAGATGGGGTTTGCGGTTCAACAGATTCACACGACGAAAAAGGAAAGAAGGCGACAGAGAATAAATTAAAGAACACAGAAATAATCCTGAACAGTTTATCCTGTTTTTCGTTTGCTCCACTCGTTCGGTCAGATGAGGATATCATGAGAAATTAAGTTTAATTTCTGGGTTCAGATATTAGCTGTACATCAGCACCTTCTTCTGAGGATACTTAGAGCATCTTTAGAAACAGATCTCTACATCATCTACATGGTTTGCTCTGAGTGATGAGGCTGGAAAAGGGTTTGATGTCACAGATGCAATTCCTAAATGTTTTTACAGATTTGGCCAAAAAATGTGGAAACCATGTTGACTTCTGAAACTTAAATGCTGCTTCCATTATTCCATCAGTTCTTATGCCTTAACTTTTTGTTCCCTCAGCTCAAAACTGGCTCCTTCTGACTTGCGCTGTCGTGACTTGTGACTTGACTCTGACTTGCCCTGTCGTGACTTGTGACTTGACTCTGACTTGCCCTGTCGTGACTTGTGAATTGACTCTGACTTGCCCTGTTGTGGCCTGTGACCTGAATCAGACTTGCCCTGTCGTGACTTGACTCAGACTTGCCCTGTCGTGACTTGTGACTTGACTCTGACTTGCCCTGTCGTGGCATGTGACTTGACTCTGACTTGCCCTGTCGTGACTTATGACTTTACTCTGACTTGCCCTGTTGTGACTTGACTCTGACTTGCCCTGTCGTGACTTGACTCTGACTTGCCCTGTCGTGGCCTGTGACTTGACTCTGACTTGCCCTGTCGTGACTTGACTCTGACTTGCCCTGTCGTGACTTGTGAATTGACTCTGACTTGCCCTGTCGTGGCCTGTGACTTGACTCAGACTTGCCCTGTCATGACTTGTGACTTGACTCTGACTTGCCCTGTCGTGACTTGTGACTTGACTCTAACTTGCCTATGCGTGGCCTGTGACTTGGCTCAGACTTGCCTAATAGTGACTTGACTCAGACTTGCCCTGTGGCGAGCTTGTGACTTGACTCTGACTTGCCTGTAAGTGGCTGTGACTTGACTCAGACTTTTCTTCATTGACAGCTCTGACTTGCCCTGTCGTGACTTGTGACTTGACTCTGACTTGCCCTGTCGTGGCCTGTGACTTGACTCAGACTTGCCCTGTCGTGACTTGACTCTGACTTGCCCTGTCGTGACTTGTGACTTGACTCTGACTTGCCCTGTCGTGGCTTGTGACTTGACTCTGACTTGCCCTGTCGTGGCTTGTGACTTGACTCAGACTTGCTCTATTGTGAGTTGACTTGACTTGCACAGTTTCCAAAGCTGAGATAAAGATATTCTAAATTGGTTGCTATGGTAAACAGCCTGGTGCTATGGTGACATAATAAAATGTTTCTTGTCACTAAGTTATAAACCAACCCCCATGTCTTTATCATTTACCAAAGCTGAGATATATTTCAGAAAATTTGGTTGCCAGGGAGCTTAAGACTGAAGTCATAAAAAATGTTACAGTGATTAACATTAAGACATCCACATTTTCTATTATTTTATTATTTCATCTTGATGATATTGTTCAATGGCTATTATCAAACTCCATTAACCAGTCCAAAGGATATAGCAACCCGAGTCCAGTTTGGCTGTTTTATGGCTCTAGCTCAAACAGTCTAGGAGGGCATCATGTATTTAGACCTTTTCAAGCCATTATGAAAATGATAAAAGGGAAAAACCCGATAAAACAATCAATTGAATGTTCAATAAAATTCAAACAAAACCATGCTCATAAGGGCTACTTTTTGGTCAGCACCCAAAATCCAATTTAGGTTAAAGTCTGGGTTTGGCTAAGAATGTTATCCAGTATGTTTGTATGTGGCACTCCGAACCATCAGGAGATGCTGAAAGCAATTTCACCGTAATAGCCTGGGCTTGCCCATTTTAAGCTTTAAAAGGAAAAACAATACTCTAGAAGTCTTCTGTAAAACATACCGGCAACCACTTATGTGATAAGTATTTTTTTTTTTTTTAAACATTTGAAATTCCAAATTTTGAATTATATATATATAAAAAAAAGAATGTAACTATGAAACTTGACATTGTGTTCTTACCTGGAAACTGTTACAATATATTTACACAAAGTTTGTGTCTTGTTTCACAGGGAGTTGTTAGTGGGGTGTTGCTGGTGACGCCAAACAACATCATGTTTGACCCACACCGGACAGATCCTCTGGTTTTGGAGAGAGGCTGTGAGGAGTACGGCATCATGTGTCCTCTGGATGAGGTTCAGTCTGCTGCCGTCTACAAAGAAATCACAGACAGCAAGATCCGGGACTCTGTACCTCCGTAAGGCCCATCATTGCACACTATGTTCCAGTCAAACGGGACTGATGCACATTTTTAGATTAGGAAAAGCTGAAGGAATTAATTGGCCCTCTGTTTGCACACAGACAAGTCTATAAATATATTTGGTCTCCACTAGTTGAAAAAAGCCATGTGACAACATACAGGCCACTCATTGGTCACATACATCACGTGTTGCCGCGACTGCTTTTAGAGCGGTTAGAATTAGAGATCGACCGATATTGGTTTCTATTGCCAATGTTTAGGAGCTGACAGCCGATAAGTGTTGGTGATTATTTTTGCAGATTTTAAGTGCCAACATCATGATTAGTTCCCCTTCACTTTCCAGTAAAATATCATACAAATAAGTGGATGCACAATATTTTTGAACTTAAAACACCATCATTTATTAAAAACTGACTTGAAGCATCACTGAACTGCACAAAATAAATAAAAGCAACTTTATAAGTAAAAATCAATTAAACTGAAAAAGGCTTTTCTTTTTGTGCGTCTTTGGATGCATGGAGGTGGTGACACCTCAGGTGACTCCAAAAATGTGTGGTATTTTTCTCTTTGCCTTTTTCAGCTCCAAAGTTTTACTAAACATAAGAAACATTTATGAATGCTACATTTTTAATAATAAATTGCGAATGAATTGCTTCGCTAATACATTTTAATAGCTAATAGTTTTTAACCATGTAGTTAGCATTGCGTGTCTCCGCCTTGCAGCATTGCATTAATACGACGGGTCTTTTTTTTCTCATGGAAGAATAGGCGCAGAAGGCAGCGCGGGCGCTAGCCATCTCTATGCATCTCTGACTTCGGTTTCCCCGTTAAATGCAGATGATTTGTTCTGCCAGAGGCAAAATCGATAACTTAAAAACACTGTTTAGTTTTGTAGTTAAACTGGGAGCTCAATATGAAGAGTTTCACTATGAAGTGAAAGGTTTGTTCCTGACTTCTGAAGCACATTATACATGAATTTAACTGTTTTTGGTTTTTCAAAACATTTTTGTAGAAATATTTGTTCATCACTCCTGGAATAGACAGTGCTTTTATTTGTATACATTTTTGGAGGTCGGTGACCTGTGGATAGGGGGCAGCAAATGATGCTAATACACTGCTCCAAGTTTTTACTTTGGATCAGAGTTCGATCACCACAAACGAACAACATTCGTAGCGGGACCACCTCATACAGCAGGTCCCAGACCACTTTTTAATCCGCTTATTGTCCAAGTTATAGTTCAGTAGCTGCTTTCTCACCTGCCCAAAATATTTGTACTAAAAGGGAAAAGAACCATGGGTCTGGCTATTGTTGGTGTTTAAATTAGACCCCCGTGACACAGAAAGGCAGTAACCGGCCTGGAAAATGAATGAATGAATGTATCACCAGCAGGAAAAGGTTGTATTGAAAACAGTAGGGGGCCAAGGAGAGAACCTTGTGGGACGCACATCACTTAAAATGACTGAAATAATCATTCAAACTTGTAGAAATCTTACTGTATTGAAAACCAATTAAAACTGCAGCCTAGACCAATGCAGGAAACTTCATTTGAGAGAGCAGAATGTTTTTTTAATTCTAATGACAGCAGTGATATCGTTACAGTGTTTTTATGCAACACTAATTTAAATCATCCTCCTTTATCTCTTCTAGACAAAGCTCACTGTCTCCTGACAGTGTTTAGTCTGTCATGAGCTTGAAACAATGTGTGGTTATTTTAGATTTCCAGCATTCAAATATCTTATGCAGGAAATGGATATTTACTCTTAGGCTAATGAAGCATACATTCACCACCTCTATCTGAATTACTCACCCATTTCGATTCGCAATTATGAAGTTAATGGTTTTAGCATCGTGTCTACCCCCAGTTATTTATATCCCTTGTTTGTGAAGCATTGTTCTTTATTCGTCTCAGAGCTGTGTTGGTTGGTTGAGGTCTCAGGAGTGAGAAGATGTGTTTGAACATTCACTTTATGTCGGCTTTTGTGAATATTGCTCCAAACCGTTGAATTTATAAACGTTTTTTTTTTTTGCTTGGGTGCAATGCATTTCACCAGCAAGTGGATTTTTATGACAAAAGGGAGTTAGACTAAAAATGTCAGCTTATATAAAAACAACTCAGTGTAAAAATTTGGTGATTTTGTCACCACTCTTCAAATCTTTCAAAATATTTTCACTAAAACTTTATAACAATGGTAAAAAATTATATGAGATCTTTATTGATGGTAATTTCCTTGTGTTCTATGGATATTTATATGAATTACCACCAACAAAACTGTTTTTGTCACAGAGTAGAAATCTTAATATACACAACACTAATAATAGCATTTTACTGAATCTTGATGAGGAACAACATTTAAAATTACTTCGTTAAAAATATATTATTTAGATTTAGATGTTTAATTTCCTGCTGCTCATACAACAAAATGTCGATATATTTTTTTATTTTTCAGTCAATTGTAATGTATAATCAAACAATATTCTCACTGTACCATCTAAAACAAATGGACGTTGAAACAAATTTAACGTCAATGTACAAATTGACCTGAAGTGGTGGTGAAATACGTTACTGATCAGAATTTTTGCACGTTTTGTCGCCTTGTCATCGGAGCTTCACCCATGGCTAATAATGGATCAATAGGGTATCAGTTGTGTATAAAAGAACCCCAGCACTCTAGATCTTCACGTCAACAGCATCTAGACCTCTGTAAACATGCCTTAGATTCACCCTGAGACTAAAGTGTTGAGTATTAAGACGCTTAGGCCAGATCCACTAATGATGTTGGGACACCTTCACTGCATCTCATCGTCAACTATAGAGGCTGAAAAAAGATTTGAAGAGACTGCAGATTCTTTGACAAGCCCAGGACATGCAGACCCCGCAAGAAAACTGCTCAAGAGGAGCATTTGTTGGCTCAAAAACCAGTCCGTTTTCCTCGGCAGCTGAGCTCCACAGAATATCAATGAACTATGGGAGGCACGCGAGACTGCTTTTTGTTCCTGATGACTTTATCCAAAATCCATTCAAACCACACGGATCCTTCAAGCTCATGGAATTCAAACAAGATATTAAATCTAGATCTCACGACTCAATTTGCTGACTGATTGTTTATTTGCAGTAGTTTGACCAATTCCTGTACAGACGAAAAACTTTGCACAAAATCGAACTTTATGTCTTGATTAAACTATGAATCTTTTTTCCAAGTTACCAAGTTACACAAATTTATTTAACCTGATTTCAGAGGGTTCATTTTAGCCATTTCTAACATCAATTGATTAATTAAAAGTCAGGTTAGTAGGAGATATTTATTTCGTGCGATATTGTTATCAGCGTACAGCTAGAACATGTAGGATAACAATGTTAACGTTCGCGCTAATCACGTGACACAACTTTTACGTTCAAGACTAAACATCTTTCATTTTAAATACAGTTTATTGACATGAAGTTTGTGATACTGCTGGGGTTTGATGCTATGTCGATTGCGTTTTATTTATTTTAGTGGGTGATGTCGATAGTTGTTTAGGTGACTCTTAGCGTCCAATGAGCGCCTTCTTATTGAAGACTTACCTTAGAGATGCCACATCCGTCCAAATCCAGCCCAATTTCTCAGCACACAGGTGGTAAATCAACTGGATTGGGGATTTTTGATTATGTATTTCAGGGGCGTGGGGGCTGAAGCAGTGTTTTAGCCGGGGTCCCCAACAGCATATTGCCGTAAAATGGGGAAGGAGAGATCATTGGCTGTGGAGCGTATTGATGCATATGAGTGAACTGACTGACCTGGACTGCCGTTATTCCAAATTAATCAACACCTGTCAGCCAATCAGAATCCAGTATTAAGACCTTGTGTGCTGAGAGGCCATGGCAGATAAATAAAGATTGAATTGGATGCATCAGAGAAGGGATATTCAAAATCCCTAGTAAGCATCTTTAGATAAGATGTTAACAAGAATCATAGTTAACAAAAATATCTTTTTGTCGAAAATGGTTTGATTAAATATTGAATAAAACTTTCGGATTCTATCTATTACAGGGACCTAGAACTGATGTTTTCCAGCAGCTCTTCTCATGCCGACCAGTATCTCCGAGAGCCTCGAGACAGCGCCAGCACTGCTCCACGCAGCACCGATGGCTCCTTCTCTGAGGACGTCTTCACGGAATCTGAGCTTTCTCCCATCCGTGAGGAGCACCAGTCTACAGAGGAGCTCCAGCAGGACGACAAGTCTTCAGGAGCCTCGTCTCAGTCTGTACAAACCCTCCTTCAGGAAACACAGGCAGGGGGTGGCAGGCTTCAAGAGGAGGATAAAGAAGAGGAGAGGAGGAAGAAAAAGCCAGAGGATGGAGAACCAGCCATCGACACTGCCCAGCCCAAAGCCTCCACTAGCTCCAGCCAGGAACAACCAAACTCAGACACCAGCAGGGAAAACCAGCAAACAGCGCACTGCCAGCCAGAAGGAGACACCCCCTCTGAAGAGACATCGGGGCGGGAGACCAGCCCTGACAGGGCCAAACTGAGCCGAACGGGAACTCGAGATTCGGAGACAGATGTAGAGGAGCTGAGGAAGATCTGTATGAGTCACACTATGCAACAAGCCAAGGAGCAGCGGGACAGCGTCCAGCAGGCACAGAGAGATGGTGTCCAACAGCAGACCTCTGATCACCCCAGACTGAGCTCTAATGAGGGTACGGCCTCCACTTTACACTCTCTGACACCTTCTTGACCAGGGGTTTCCAACATCACCTTTCTTTACATCTCCCTCCCGTCTGTTTAAACTCTCATGTAAGGTACTGTATGACTGTCCAATCAGCAGCTGAGAACAGTCTTTGTCTCTCTTGCTTCTGATTGGCTTAACCTGTTACGAAATTTAGTAGAAACTTACAGAAAGATCACATAATTGTACCCACTATGTTTAACTAAAGTTAATGTTTCAGGCGTTATAAAGCATTATAAGTTTAACACACCACAGCGACGACAGTTAGTCAATTTGTGTAAAGAGTCCTAACAAAGCAAATTGGAGATGCCTACCTTTTACATTTTACATTTACACTTATGCATTTGGCAGACGCTATTATCCAAAGCGACTTACATTTTAATGAACATATTTTTTTCGGTCAGTTCTTGCTTTCCCTGGGATTTGAACCCACAACCTTTGCGTTGTTAGCGCAATGCTCTACCAACTGAACCACAGGAAAGCTATTTGTGATGTCTTGAGAAGTACATAGCCACGGAATCATCGAGTGTCTTATACCATTGTACTTGTAACAGTATATATATATATATATTTATTTATTTATTTATATATATATATTTATTTTTTAAATAGGATAATGAAATAGATTTCCTTCATTTGATTGCTTTTTAGTTGAAGCCTTTGAAACTGTGTTTCAGGCTCTGTGGTGTCAAAAGAGAGGCAAAGATCTCACAAATTTCTGTGTCTGAGGGTCGGCAAGGCCATGAAGAAGACGTTTGTGTCTAATGCCAGTGCTTCGATGCAGCAGTACGCGCAGAGAGACCGCAAGCATGAGTACTGGTTTGCTGTACCACAAGAGAGGTATGATCTCTTTTTGTTTTACGTTGTTTTTAAGAGCAGCAACCTCCCCTTATTCCCAAGAAAAAACACGTGTTAAGCTTGGTACAAAAATTTAAGTTTTTAAATTAATACCATTGATTTAGCAGTGGTGAATCTTTTTTATCTTTTTTTTTTTGCTAAAATTATGTTACGATTATAAATAGATTGAATCTGTTGAGTCACATGAGTGTTTCCTTATATTTAGTGAATGTTTGTCTTGGATATAACTCAACTGTTTTAGAGTTACATCATGCTGGAAAATAGAAATGGAACTAAAAGTGTCTAGGGTGGCACAGTGGGGCAGTGGTTCGAGGCTTGCGCACAATCCCAAAAACATGCGTCAGGTAAATTGAATAATCTAAATTCCCCTTACGGCGAAAACACATGGTACATTATGGCTAATTTTACCATAATCAGCTAAAAACCCACTCTTTTGAACTCCTAGAATTAATATATATGTGAATTACGACCGGGGAGAGTTGAATGGTCACATGATGCGCTACGATGGAAAAAAAAACAAGCAACTCAGCAAGAATGAGACGATTGACTCATAGAAAGATCATTTAATATTCGCGACGAATGCGAGGTAAAGGTTTTTTTTACCTCTGTGGGAGGAGCTTGTGTTTGTCTCATTTGCGCGACGACTGTGGCGGTGGTGGCCAAGCGGCACAACGTGGAGAGACATTTCACGACACCATCTCCAAACTCACTCAGAGTACAACATACTGGTAAACCGCACACAATCCCAGGCTTCCCAGTAACTGAAAGAAGACCAGATTTGGTTTCCAGTTCATGTTTAGTTCAATGCATTTGTAAAATGTAAAAATTGTGTATGTTATAATGTTAACAATGAAAAAAAAAATGATCTTAGCTCACTTTTTGTTTTTATATGATTTATTATTTGTACATTGGACATTTCCTTGGACCCTTGTAGAAGTGATCATTTTGAAGTGTTTTGATTTTGTATATATTTTTTAATTTAAATAACATTTGCACTAAGACAAATCATAAATATAAAGTGTTGCATATAAATATTTATTTGTTTACTACCTTGTTAATTAATTTAATTCATATTCAGTGTGATCAGTGTCTTTGCAGAGATGAATATCCTTAATTATTAATAAATTCAGAAGAGGTTAACAAAGTGGTAGCCCTTTGCATTAATCAGAACCCAGGAAGTAGCTCTCGGTTTAAAAAAGGTTGGTGACCCCTGTCCTAGACTGTAAGTCTGCTTCTTACCAAATCAGAACATCCTGAGAACTTGCTGGCAAAAAAAACATTCAACATTTACACTTTTAGTTTAACACTATGATGAATCTCTAGAACCATTGAAAGTTCTGGATCTGAGTGATCAGTGCTTAAGGTTAACCCTCAATAAAGCTTCTGTTCCTGAAGTCATTAGTTTTACTAAATGAATAAATCAACCTCATCTTCCTGTTTCTAGCATTTCTGTACCTTTTAGCTCCTTATATTTAATTGAACTGTAGTTGATTTTCCACAGTTTTTTTAGAGGTACAGTGACACCTCGAGATACGAAATTAATCCGTTCCAGGGTGACGTTCACATCTCAAACATTTCGTATATGTTGAAGCAAGTTTTACATGTAAAACGCCTAATCCATGTAACGGCTCTCAGAAACAACAGTATAAGTTGATAAAAAAATGGAAAACCGCGTTCACAGGGTTTCTCTAACTTGTGCTACAGAACGTCACTTTCCACGTTATAAAAGTTATTTCTTTTACGACTTTTTGAATCTAACATTTATTATAGTACATTATTGGTAATCTATGGATAATGTTTCACTTGATTTAAAACTGATTCAAAGTGTTTTAAAGCGTATCAGCCCCTTTAGCACGGTCTGCAATGGGAGAATGGAGCTCCAGGACCCGGAAGCGCAGCGCAATGTCAAACTTAACAAGTGGATAACAGAGCAATTTATGGCGTATTCCAAAGCAAAATATTTCCCGCAAGACCTTTCGTATCTCGAACATTTCGTAACTTGAAGTACCACTATATAACAATATATGCCTCAATATATTCAAATACCAATATATTCCCTCCAGGAACGACTTTGAACATGCATGAACTGGACTCTCTGGCCACTTTATTAGGTACACCTTGCTAGTACTGGGTTAGACCCCTTTTGCCTTCAGAACTGCCTTAATCCTTCATGGCAGAGATTCAACAAGGTACTGGAAACATTCCACTGATACTTTGCATGCAGCCATTGGCAGTTTTTTCGGCTGTTCATCCATGATGTAAATCTTCCAATCCAGCACATTCCAGAGGTGTTTTACTGGGTTGACATCTGGTGATTATGGAGGCCATTTTAGTACAGTTAACTAGTTGATTCAAGCTTTATGACATGGAAGATTATCCTGCTGGAATTACGCCATCAGAAGATGGGTACCCTGTGGTCATAAAGGAAAGGACATGGTCAGAACAATAGTCAGGGAGGCTGTAGTGGTGAAACAATACTTAATTGGTACTCCTGGGCCCAAAGTGTGCCAAGAAAGTATCCCCCACACCATTACACTACCACCACCAGCCTGAACCATTGATACCAGGCAGAACGAATCTATGCTTTCTGGTTGTTGATGCCAAATTCTGACCCTACCATCTGAAGGTCTCAAAATTTTTCCAATCTTCTATGGTCTTCTATTAATTTCAAGTGGCACCCGGTTGGGTCTTCTGCTACTGTAGCGCATCTGTTCCAAGGTTCAACATGTTGTGTTCAGAGCTACTCTTCTGCAGACCCCAAATCTTAACATTTTCCTCTGGCATCAGCAAAGCATTTGCGCCCACAGAACTGCTGCTCACTGGATATTTTCTCTTTTTCTGACCATTCTCTGTAAACCCTAGAGATGGTTGTGTGTGAAAATCCCAGTAGGTCAGCGGATACTTGAATCAGCCCGTCTGGCAGCAACAACCATGGCACATTCAAAGTCACTTTTTTCCCATTCTGATTCTCAGTTTTAATTGCAGCAGTACGTAAGCATCAAATCTCCATGCATTGTGATTGGCTGATTAGAACTTTAGGTAGATGTACCTAATAAAGTGGCCAAAAATGTTTTTTGTTTTTTTTGCATATTTTTTGGATTTAACTGATATTGGCTGTGAAATGACACTCAAAAGTTCAATTCAAATGCCTCTCTAAGAAGCCACATACGATCCGCTCTCTAGTCCTCCAAACAGCGCTGTGATTGTGCGATGTATCAAACACTCAAGTGTTTAACCCTCTGGAATTGATTCATCTTGTCGTCATGGCTTTCAGATGAGTCATACACTTGTTTTTGGAAAAGCTCTCTGGCCTAAAATAGCTGAATCCGAATAGATCTCTGTGCAAGGAGAAGATGTGCTGTCCAGATGTGCTGTGCAGATAACTGTAGTCATAGCGCTGTCTGTTACTATCAGCGAGACACCATGTGACCTGGATGATCAGGGTACAGTGTCGTGACAAACGTGTGAGAACAGATGTTTTCTATAATTTTAGTTGTGAGTCCAGTCAGTTGATTGGGAATAAAAGCACCTCTGCCCTTGTTTCTGCAGGTCAGACCACCTGTATGTTTTCTTCATCCAGTGGAGTCCAGATGTGTTTGGGGATGGGCTAGGGAGCATCAGTCGTGATCCCGGTTTTATCGTGGTGAAGAAAATCGAAGATTCGCAGACAAACGAGGAACAGCAGACTGAGGAAATCTCTGCCAAAGAGTGGGAGGTACACTTGTGATTTCTCCTTCGGTCTGCACTGTCTGTGTTTGATGAGATGCACTGTTATTTACTCTTGATTGTATCTGTACTTGTCTTTGTGCTTTCATTTTCTGTTTCTATGTTCCAGGTTTCTGGATTTATTTTAAGTGTGTTCCTGCACTTCACGTACCTTCACCCTCCCTGTGTTGTCAGAGCTCCTTCCTCAATGTGTTTCTTCTTTTGAGCAGTCGATACGTTTCTTCTGAAACCAAGATTCATTGTTCACCGTGAGCTTGCAGCTGGTGTTTTGCATGATTGTTTAAATTAATTTGTTTGGTATTTTTGACAGTGAGGCACATGTATGCATTTCCATGCATGCATGGATGCCTCAGTAGTGTCTATAAAGGCATGGTTTAACCGAGGTCATCCCTTAAGTGAGATACAAGTAAACCATGCCTCGTTTTACAGTTGGTGCAAATGTTGGTTGGATTGTCTGGAAACCTCCGTTTGGATGTTTGATTTACCGTTTACAGTGCATCCTTAAAGTATTCACAGCACTGCAGTTTTTCAACATTTTTCATGTTGCAGCCTTGATTCATACATCATTTAGAAATCTATGTTATTTATAACTAGATGGCTAAAGATGGCTACACAAACGTTGATGTTGGCTTGTAAAAATATTGCAATGGTTAAACCAACCCCAATATCTCAGTCATTTCCCTAGGCTGAGATAGAGATGTGCCTTGAGATAGAGGTTGCTATGGTAAACGGTCTGGTTGCTATGGATGGGATATTGTCTGTATGTCCCTATGACTGAAATAAACCAACCCCCATGTCTCTATGATTTTCCTAAGATGAGATAGAGAGATACCAAATTGGTTGCTATGGTAAATGGTCAGGTTGCTATGGATAGGATAGTGACATACTTTAATTGTCTGTATGTCCCTATGACTGAAATAAACCAACCCCCATGTCTCTATGATTTTCCTAAGATGAGATAGAGAGATACCAAATTGGTTGCTATGGTAAATGGTCAGGTTGCTATGGATAGGATAGTGACATACTTTAATTGTCTGTATGTCCCTATAACTGAAATAAACCTACCCCATGTCTCTATGATTTTCCTAAGATGAGATAGAGAGATACCAAATTGGTTGCTATGGTAAATGGTCAGGTTGCTATGGATAGGATAGTGACATACTTTAATTGTCTGTATGTCCCTATAACTGAAATAAACCTACCCCCATGTCTCTATGATTTTCCTAAGATGAGATAGAGAGATACCAAATTGGTTGCTATGGTAAACAGCCTAGTTGCTATGGGGTCAGTGACATTACATATTGTTGCCTTTGTCACAATAAATTATTTAAACTTACCTCCCTATTATAAACCAAAGCTGAGATAGAAAATTTTGTTGCGAGGGAGGGGTCAAATCTGATTGGTCAAATCCACACTATTGTGGAGCGATATCTCTAATGGTAAACCTATAACTGTTTTTAGAGCCTGGAATTCAAATACTTTTGCACAGTGATTGGTATGTTCTTACTCAGATTGATAATCTTCTCAAGTGTAATGAGTTTGAAGGTTCTAAGAAATTCTCAGTTTTAGTTAAAGTTGACCCCATGTTAAGACAATAGAAATTTTCCCAGAAATCCTTTTTGGTACCAGTCTGAACAGATATAGCAAAGACCAGTTTGGTTGTTTTGGCAATGTTTGATGGCTGTTCGAAAAGTTTAGGAGGAGATAAAAAATTAATAACAATATGTTGGCTTGAAAAGAAGGCCAATGAATTTGATGCAAACATTGGATGGAAACAGTGCTTTATTTCTTCTTCTTTTCCTTGTTCCTGGCTTGTTCCCAGTTTAGGGGTCGCCACAGCGAATCATCCGTTTCCACCTAACTCTGTCCTCAGTATCCTCTACTCTTGCACCAACTACCTTCATGTCTTCTTTCAGCACATCCATATATCTTGTCTTTGGCCTTCCTCTTGCCTGGCATCTCCATCTCCAACATCCTTCTACCAATATAACCACTATCCCTCCTCTGCTCATGTCCAAACCATCTCAATCTGGCCTCTCTGACTTTGTCTCCAAAACAACCAACCTGAGCTGTCCCTCTGATGTGCCCATTCCTAATCTTGTCCATCCTCGTCACTCCTAAACTGAACCTCAACATCCTCATCTCTGCTACTTCCATCTCTGCCTCTTGTCTCTTCCTCACTGCCACAGTCTCCAACCCATACATCATAGCTGGTCTCACTACTGTTCTGTACACCTCTCCTTTGATTCTTGCTGACACTCTTCTGTCACACAACACCCCTGACACTTTTCTCCACCCACTCCAACCTGCCTGCACTCGTCTCTTCACCTCTTTTCCACACTCCCCGTCGCACTGGACTATTGACCCCAAATACCTAAACTCCTCCACCTTCTTGACCTCAGCTTCCTGTAACCTCACTGTTCTATTTCCCTCCCTCTCGTTTTAAACACATGTATTCTGTCTTACTGCGACTGACGCTCATCCTCTTCTTTCTAGAGCTGACCTCCAACTTTCCAGGTGTCCCTCCACCTGCTCTCACTACAAATCACAATGTCATCTGCAAACATCATTGTCCACCGAGATTCCTGCCTGACCTCATCTGTCAACCTGTCCATCACCATAGCAAATAAGAAGGGACTCAAAGCTGATCCTTGATGTTAGCCCCACCTCCACCTTGAACTCCTTTGTCTGACCTACAGAACATCTCACTGCTGTCTTACTTCTCTCATACATATCCTGAACTATCTTCTTTCCTCTTTCCAGCTGACACACCTAGCACCTTCCTACCAGTCTCCCTGATCACTTCTGCTGTAGTTTCCCAGTCATCTGGAAGCTCTTCCTGACCACCCAAAGCCTGTTTCAGCTTCTGTCTGAATTCCTCACAATCTTCTTCCTTTTTCAACTTCCACCACTTGGTCTTCTTTTCAATCTTTCCTCTTCTCTTCTTCCTGACCACCAGAAACATCCTACACATCACCATCCGATGCTGTCTGGCTACACTCTCTCCTACCACTACTTTACAGTCTCTGATCTCTCTCAGATTGGCTCGTCTACAAAGGATGTAGTCTACCTGCGTACTCCTCCCTCCACTCTTGTAGGTAACTCTATGTTCCTCCCTCTTCTGGAAATAAGTATTGACTGTAGCCATTTCCATCCTCTTGGCAAAGTCCACCACCATCTGTCCTTCTAGGTTCCTTTCCTTAACACCGAACCTGCCCATCACCTCCTCATCACCTCTGTTGCCCTCGCCAACATGCCCGTTGAAATCTGCTCCCACTACTACTCTCTCTCCTCTGGGAATACTCTCCATCTCCTCATTCAACTCACTCCAAAATCTCTCCTTCTCTTCCAACTTACAGCCTACTTGTGGAGCATAACCACTCACTACATTCAACATCACCCCTTCAATTTCTAACTTCAAGCTGATCACCCTGTCTGACACTCTTTCACCTCTAAAACATTCCTCACAAACTGCTCCTTCAGGATCACTCCTACCCCATTTCTCTTCCTATCCACACCATAGTAAAACAGTTTGTATCCCCCTCCAATACTACGCGCTTTGCTACCCTTGCACCTGGTCTCCTACACACACAGAAAATCTACCTTTCTTCTCTCCATCATGTCCACCAGCTCCCTACCCTTCCTTGTCATTGTACCAACGTTAAGAGTCCCTATTCTCAGATCTACACTCCTGCCTTTCCTGTTCTCTTTCTGTCGACGAATCCTTCTCCCTCCTCTCCTTCTTCGACCAACAGTAGTCCAATTTCCACCGTCACCCTGTAAGTCAACAGCACCGGAGGCGGTCGTTGTTAACCCGGGCCTCGACCGATCCGGTACGAAAATTGATTTGATGACTCGCATATTTGGTTTTTGGCATGTTTTACGCCGGATGCCCTTCCTGACGCAACCCTCTCTATTTATCCGGGCTTGGGACCAGCACAGAAGTCACTGGCTTGAAACCCCAGTGGCTTGATTGAAACAGTGCTTTATTTGCAACTATTTAATGCGATTTTCCAGTTTTAAGCATAAATTTAATCTGCAAGTTTGAATGGAAACATGGCTAATGATGATCTGCGGAAACTGGGAGCACCTGCCCTCAATTTTGACTATAGCAAAGGCTGGGAATACTTGATTTCTTAGTTCTGTATTTTAAATCAATGTGAAATATTCAAAAGACTTTTTCAAGTTGTTATTGTTTTGGTTTTGTGTGTATTGTGTAATTATTAAAAATTATTACATCCACTTATTTTAGGCTGTTGTATAAAATAATGCTGAACAACTGCTGTGCTGGGAATGCTTGTTGAATGCACCGTAACTGGAAACTTCACCACCACCTGATGTATCCCGCATGTTATTGTTTCCTGGGTGCCAGATTGAAACTAATCTGTGGCGTTGTGAAATGGATACTATGAGTGTGGTGGCTTTTAAATTTGACTTTAAATTAATGATGCAGGAAACAGAATAGAGTGATTTGTAATTCTGGAACTGGAAACCGTTGCTTCTTTCAAAAATTAATTAATAAAATTAACTTTCTGTGTAAATTGTGTACTGAGCTCAACCCTCTGGCTAGACTCCCTCGGTAGACTCATTAGCTGGTGATGACACTGATTGTTTACGTTGCTTGATGAAGATCACTTGATGAGTGATTCAACTTTTTTTGTCCCACATTTTCTTCTGCTGTCTAAAACCGCAAAGCTTCAAATGTTTTTGTTAACCACACTGATTTGGGTCAATAATTAAAATTTTTTTATTCAAATAAATTCTCAGATTTTAGGCCACGACCCTATGAAAACCAATTTCCACACTGAAGATAACATGAAACAAAATCATTGTGACTTTTTATATCAGGATTCCACGGTCAATTCTGGGCAGCATGGTGGCGTACTGGGTAATTTTAAAAATTTGCATGTTCTCCCTGTGTTTGCGTGTGTTTCCTCCCAAGTACTCCGGTTTTCTCCACAATCCCAAAGATATGCATGAGATTAATTGAATAATCTAAATTCCCCTTAGCTGTGAATGTGTAAGTTGCCCTGCGATGGACTGGCGTAAAGTTAGTTGGATCTTAGCTGGACCCCGAAAGCGATTAAGTGGGCAAGACAATAAAAAGTCTTTTGATTTAAAAGTCTGAATTTTAAGATAGAAAGTCTTATTAAGTCTTATTTATTTCTCAAAATTCTAACTTTCTATCTCTGTATTGCATGATAAACTCTTAAATGATCATGGAATTATCTTCAGTGGCGAAAGAAGGCATCCGATTCAATTGGCAATGAACCTTTTTGGTTTTTTTTTTAAATGTACAAATAAATAATTTTAAAATCAACATAACTGTAGAAGGCAAATTACCAGTGTTGATCAACAATAGTTGTGTTAAAACGTACATTAAATGTACTGTATCTTTTTTTTACGACTTTTAGTGACATTTAGATAAACAGTTCCCTGAAATTGACAAGTTTGTTGTTTCCTAAAACACTATGCAGATGTGGCCGCGGTCATGTGCACTGACAGGTCAAAAGTTCAGCATATGTAAATTTTTCCTTTACAACACTACTCTTCGTGGAGCTCGTTAGAAAACAAGTGCGGTTGGACGACGGTAGTTTGTCTCATTTGCAAGTATAACTGATTAAAACATATTGGGACCAATTTTTTTATTTATTTAAAGCTAAATACTTGTTTCCTATAGTGGGCGGGATCTATCCTACTTGAGCTAATCGGACACCTACGGCTGCTTCTTCGCGTGATTTCATTGGTTCCCACAGATGTCCGTCATTGTCACGTCGTCGTGTTGTTGTCTGAATATGGCATGTTGTCTGTCGGCGGAAGGAAGGGTGAAAGTGTCAGACAGTGAGATCATGTTCTCGAAGAGGCTGAAGGAAGAAAACCCACTGACTCCTAAGTACACTTATGTATGTAAACATCATTGTTTTGAGTGAAAGCGTTCGCTGAACCGTATTGTGTGCGCGGGCTGATGAGAGACTAGCTCTTTGTGTGGCTGTGTTGGACGCGGGCTTGTGCTGCTCTCGTAAACTCGGTGTTAAAAGTGAAGTTTTGTTGTGAAACTCTGATAATTGCTGGTTTTGTGATGCTGGGACGCTCTTGTGAGTGTCTGCTCTTACGACGAGATGCATTTTTCATGAATGCTCAAGTTTACCTTCCTCTGTGCATTATTGAGGGCTGTAAAGTGGCCGCTTGTCGGTTAAAACTTTAATTTAACGGTTAACGTTACCGTCCTGTCGAATCACAGCTAGGTTGACACGAGTCACTGAAACGTATTCTGTATTTTCACTGTTGTCTTGCTTTCTTGCGTGAGAAACGAAAGAAACGTTTTATCTGTCGCAACTAGGGGAACTTTTTTCGTTATTCAATATGATATATGAGTTTTCATACACTATTTAACTCGTGTTTCTGTATGTTTTCTGTACTGAAATGTTAAAAATCTCAGTTTCGTCCATCTGTACATCTGTCTGTTCAGGTGCATGAGTAAATCACTGATGCATCAGCTGATACACAGCTTCCAAACGCTTCAATAAATGGTGAAATAGAGCCTGCAAATGCCACTAACTTTACTTGCATAAATACAATAAAGGCTGTTACACACCTATGCATCTGATATATGCAGGGGCAGCATGCACTGGATGTTTAATCTTAATTACATCCGGAAAAAATGTAGTGCGCCATTGCATTAGTTTTCAAGAAGCGCTGCGTTTTTTTCCCCCCACACATTGTGTCAAACCACTGATTGGCTTGTTTGGTCACATGTCTTCGGCTGGGAAAGGCAACGGTAGGCAGCTGTACTCCCAGAATGGCAGATGTAAAGCTGGTTGCCTTCACGGGACCGTCTGGATTTCACTGCATGATTTCAGAAAGAATCACAGAGAGCTCTGTCCGGGTTCTCTAACTGCGTCTCGCAACCAAACAATCACAGATTTGAAAACCGTGGAACCATGAACCATGAGTCCAAATAAACTGAAGCTCCTTTTGAATCGAAACCACTGTTTATGTTGCTGTATATTCCTTTGAATCTCATCCGCATCTTCTTGGTGGCCTGAATGTGGCTCTCTCATTTGCTGCAGATAATCACAGACATTATTTCAGTCAGAACACATTTCGCCGACAGCTCCAGATATTTAGCAGCCAAATATCTCACGACCAGCCTGTGACTCTCACAGAGCGAGTTTTTGCTACTTCACAGAGAAGTGGTTTGTTTTCCAGACAACAAATAGTTTCTCCATAAAAAAGCACCTCACTCAATGTGAATTGCTTCTGGACCAAAGTGTGACATTGCAGTTCACTGAAGTGCCATCTAGTGTTCAGGAGAGGGTCTGTGCACTCATTTTTAAAAAGTAAACATATTGATGCAGAGAGCTGACGGTGCAGTCGCTGCATAGAAGTCCTCCACACACCTGTCCAAATTGAGATTTGCACAAATCTACGGATAGCTTCTCAGCAAGATGCTCTTTATCTGCTTCAAGGAAATATTGATGCAATGACACTCCCTGCCTGAAGATGACGTGTGCAGTACAGCAAATGTTCACTGCTCCAAACGGGGAAACAGGAAATGAGAAAATGGCGATGGTCGAGAAGAAATCAAACGCGTCTAAAAATCCTGGATGTCGAACAGTTTCTGTTGGTGGCTGATCACTGGGAGCTGTTTTACAAAATGTGGAGAAAAGAGAGAATTTGTGGTGCGAATATCTTTTCTGTTTCCTGAGCAAAGTGTCTGTGAAAATGTGGGATGAGCACCACCAAGTGGCTCTTTTATGTCCACTCACAGCTTTCATTGGTCGTTCTCCTTGCAAAAAATGGATCTTTTGATAAAGCACTCCGAAACTTTTTTTTATTGTTATTATTTTGTTAGCAGCACTTGTTCAGTCTGATGTGTGAAGTCCCGTTGTTGTCCATTGTTTATTATCAAGGTGCATAAAATTTAACAACGATGTGTAGAGGCCTTCAGACGCATGTTCTGGCTTTTTTGATTGCACTCTTGTGTGAAACCCCTGCTGTTGTTACCACACGCTCTGAACTAGCACTACAGTGGTACCCCGAGATATGAATGCTTCGAGTTACGAAAACCACCCTGGAACGGATTCATTTCGTAACTCAGGGTACCACTGTATATTGAACCGAAACGTTTTGCACCAAGCAATAGTCAACACTTTTTGAATGTCGTTTCTTGTTTTTGAGCACATTCTTGTTGGGTGCATAAAATTTAAGTTGATTTAATATCTTGAGAAAAAGAAAAAAAAACATAGTTTTGTAACGGTACAATTAAAAAGATTGCTTGACCTTTATACCGATGTCCTAAATGCTTTTCAGTCGGTTGTGAATGGCCTAACTTTTCAAGGTTGATTAAAAAGACTGGATTTGTTGGTTAATGTGATTGTTGGTGAAAGCTTATTGGGTATCAAATGTTGGATGATTTAAATATTCCTCGAAAAACTCGAGGGGTCAGGTATTTCTGCAGAGCTTTGTGGAAGAAAATCCTCACAATCATGCAAAATACTCGCTGTGCTGTGGGCTCACGTTGGTAATGCAAGCTAATGCGTTTGATTTAGATCCTACTCTCATTTCTTCCATGATCTTGACCAAGACGCTCCCAAATTTCATATTCTTGTTCATATCTTGGCCATATCCTGTCGTCCTACTCAGCGGTGTGGTTGTTTTCCTTGTCTCTGGCACAGGTAGTGTCATGGACTGAGTACCATCGCCGGATCGATGCATTAAACAGTGAAGATCTGCGCTCCCTATGCAAACGCCTCCAGGTGCTCTAAAACTGTAGACCCCTGCAGATGTAGAACCAGATTTTGCCGTTCTGTTACTCTTAAGTTTGTGCTTAACTCCAAATGAAAGGTTTTCCCGTGTAGAGAGGTGATAACCCTTGTATATTATAACAAAACTTCTGTATTTTTTTGTGTGCGTGTAATCAAAGCAAGATTATTTCACAATCAGTGGATTTTTGAATCTAAATTAAATTCAGATAAAGTGTTTTTTTTTCTAGGTTTAGAATTTTTAGCAGGGACAGATGTTTGGGTCAGGACCTGGCCTGACTTCTGCTCGGTTGTT
Source organism: Danionella cerebrum (assembly GCA_007224835.1). NCBI lineage: Eukaryota > Metazoa > Chordata > Actinopteri > Cypriniformes > Danionidae > Danionella > Danionella cerebrum. The sequence goes on from SRMA01025356.1 coordinate 140,095, forward strand.
TGTTATCAATCGATGTAATTGAAGCACAGCCAGTGCAACCCGAGTGTTTGCAGGCCACCGCAGGGTATGTCAACTGTCTGTGGCACTGCTGTAACTGTAACACAACACCACTAGTCCTGATGTAACAAACTTTATAGATGTGCATTTATGCTTAAGAATTTTTTGAAGTCACTTGTGTTTATTGTGATATACAATATAAACATGGTGTTCTAACACCTTTTTTCCATCATATATTATTCTTAGGTTAGGTTAATTAAGTCAAATATTTCCTAATTTTGAAGTATTGCATTTACTAGGAGTGTGATGAGAACACTTATCCCACGAGACGAGACAGTGGGTTAACGAGACGAGATTTAAAAAAAAAATCAATTATAAAATATTTAAGAAAAGTAGTATTTATTCAACGACATTCAAAAAATGTAGGTACCTTTGAACTCTGAAACTTTTATTTGAATTAATTACATACAGTGGTAAACAACATGTAAACCTGGCAAAATATTTCGCCTTGACAGGCAAGTAATTCCACAAAAAACTACAACACAAACATTCCTTAAATGCAGTCATTAAACAAACATACTGTTCAGTCTAACTATGGTAACCATGTTGCGTTTGTCACAAATTGGAGCAAAGTTTGAACAAAATTAAGCAGCTAGTAGATGTTAATAATGACCTACACAGAGGACCCTATGGACCCGAGCCCAAGATTATTCAAATGAGTAGATCCACTCTGCTTAATGCGTATAACACAATAGATGACACAATTTATGCCATGGTCACTTGCCAACATAAACACAAAAAAGTTATTAATAATATCTGCGCTGAAACGATGAAAGCAGCAAGTGTCTTTGACGTGGAGCCCACAACTCACCAACCGAAAAAATTGTTCCGGTTCAAGGTGGATTACCTGAACTGACGCCGCTATGATCTGATTAGAGTTTATTTTAGTAAGAATCACACCAATGTCTGGAGAATAACCGTTTCAGGGTAAAGGTTTGTGTGACAAACTGCATCAGAGACTTTTAACACGACGGAACTCCAATTTAAAAGCCTGCGCAGCGACCCGTGAGGGAGATTTTGTGTAGGCAATAGAACAAATTCTACAGAAAAAAAAGTTTAAATGTGTATAAATATAAAAACCGCTACATTTATTCATTCATTCATTCATCTTCTATCCCGCTTATTCTCTTGTGAGGTCACAGGGGTCTGATTGTGCTTTAGATCACTTTTTTCACTTTGAACCTTGTTCCCCTTTGCCATGAGCCCCACCTGTTTCAGCTCTAATCCCACCAAAAAATGCGTGTACAGAGCGGGCTGGAATGTGGATGTGGCTTGGCTTTCGATAACAAATATCAAAGATAAGTGCATCATAACAGCCTATAAAATGCACACATACCTGCACTGAAATGGGATTGCAACTGCATCGCAATATGCACTGATATGCAATGTCCAGGTCCACCATTCTCCAGTTCTCATAGCTTTCTCAAGGAAAACACTTGCTACAAATTCATGGTTTCGACAGGGTGTTGTTGGTAGCTAATGTTCGTGGCCTCAAAGCCAGCGTTTTGCTTTGACTTCATCACAGGGAAAGTCATACAGAAACAAACAATTGCGAACCATTCTGATCTCCAAACTACTGCGTGGTCTTGCAACTTGACCAGACGTGTCAAGAGTTAGGCGTCAAGAATAATTAATACACTGCGTCTTCTCATAGGATAATAGAGATCAGTCTCTTGAATATTTAAGAAACAGTGAGTCATATAAGCTGTGTAGCACAAAAATACGTCACATCCTGAGAAATTTGACAGAAGTCAGAAATTACATGAGAAATATGTAAATTAAACAGTTTCACCTACAATTAAATGTTACGACATTGCAGTTGTCCTAAATAATGTTCAATGCATGTAAGTCTCTATAAATATGTTTACATCCCGTGTATCATGGCCCTTTAAGTTTAAAACTTTTTGTTTTATTTTGGTCCGTTAACCCGATCACTGAATACTGACACATGTCTAGTTGTGACTGAACTCAGAACCTAAATTGAATTTTCTGTTGGTTCTGTGGTTAAACTTACGCAAAAGCTTACTGCTTTTGCGTAAGCTTATTTTGTTTGATTTTTTTTATAAAAGGTAAAAAAAATGTAAAAACGTCAGTCTTTTTTGTTGCTGCATGATTTGTATTATTTTCTGTCATGACCTGTACAGAGCGAGCCCAGGTCAACTGTAACGTTTCAGTGCTTTAAATATATTCTGTAGATATTCTCTGATGAATTTCCTTTCAATACAATTTAGTGGTCTTAAAAATGAACGCTTCGGATTTGCTGTTTGATATTTCTACCTTGACTCCGTAGAGAGTTTATTCAGGAAGAAATGAGAAAGAAAACCATGCTTCTACTGGTTTTATAGCCTCAAGTTCATCTGCTAAAGTCTTTTTCTATCTTTAGATCACCACAAAAGAGGATGTGAACTCAAAACATGGCACATCCATCACTGCCAACCTAGAGCCGGAGACGTTTAAGCCTAACCTGAATGAACCTAGTGATCTTTTGGAGGCGGAGCAGATTGAAAAGGTGAGTTTGCTCCGAAAGGAATCTGCATCGCTTTGGGCTTTACACCGTTTTATCGATCCCTTACTCCAAAAATAGACATTCCTGCCTCTGTCTGCTCTGTATTGATCTGTGACCAAGGGACGGTTTGATGCACGGTAACAAATGTTAATTCGCACTCGTCAACTGTGGCCAAGAGCACTGGAATGATTTGATGAATGAATTGACCCCAAAAATCGTTACCAGAACTTTTGCCTCACAAACACATTTCGTTTTTCAGCCAAACAGAAAAGATGCATTTAGGAAGACGCTCTAGAGGAAAGTGTGGGACTTTTAGAAGTGGACATTAGTGGAATACCCTTTGGGTCATTCTGTTAAATCGTTACCTCTTGTGTCGCTGTTATGGTCACCGCGGTGAACATGATGACAGTCCTGTTGCTCTAGGTTTTACAGTTAAATACTCATGCACTGATGAGATGGTTTTTAAATCAATTATAATACTTTTTTTTTTCAGAAACAGGGTTAATGTCATAACAGGTTATAGGGTTTTCCATAACAGGATGGAAAGTTCACATTGCACCACAAACCCAGTTTTAAATTCTGATTTGTTCAAGACAGTTTGAACCATAAATATGTTTACATAGATGCCCTTTAATTCGAACCGAATTGAGATCTTCACCCAAATCTTTACATGGCTTCTCAGCAGGGCGCTCCTCTGCATCAAGGAAATATTGATTCAATGATACGCTCTGCTTGAAGATGGCGCCTGCATGGAGCCAGCTTTCATTGGTGGTTCTCTTTGCAATATGTAACCATGCCCATGGATTTCCATTAAAACGCTATGCCACTAGCAGATTGTTTCCGTCATGTTTTACAAAAAGGACATGATGTCGTCACAGTCGTGTCACCTTGGAGTGGTGTCGTTCAGAATTGAGTCGCATTTGAAAAAACTGAACTATGCTATGAACGTAGGCAAAAAAAATTTTATAGAGTTGTACTCAGTAAATTTAGCAGTGTCAATCCTACACTTAAAGTGTTACTTTTCTTGCCAGTCAGATCACATGGTCACTATCTATCGGGTGTAAAAAGTACACTGGTTGAAGTGTTGAATTTTTAGGGCTAATTCTCCACTCCAAAGTGTTAAAAAAGAACACCTGGGGAATGGGGTGTTCGACTTCTCCATCACCAGCCAAATGGTATCATCTTTCCTCAAGGCAGAAGTTGTTGTGGGCGTAGTCATGATTTAGGTGCACTTTTATTTTATGTTTACTTTCAGGTGTAAATGTAAAATCATTTTACACCAATAATCTACACAGGCAAAGTGTTAACACTGTGTATTGTTAATTCAACACTTTGGGAGTTCTTTACATTTTACACCACCTTTTTTACACTTGTGATTTTACTGTGTATTATTTTATAAAGCTATTTTAGCATTTTTTTAACTGTCTGTTTTATGTTTTTTTTTTGTCCCCATGTTCAATTGCTCCTCTTCGTCAAACAACCACAGGGTTCACCAGTGTTTGTTTAAAGAGTTAATTACTACTATTTTAACCCCTTTTTATCAATTAATTTCATTAATTCCAGTCCTAATTTCCAGTCTTTTTGTATAGCCAAAAACGGTTGTTTTTTTTTTTTTTTTTAAGTTTTCCAAACGTTCATCCACAACAGCCGGGTCATCAGATGTGAGCTCACTGTGCCATTTGCGGCATGTTTTGTGCAGCTATGAGATTTGTCGATGTGCCCTGTGGGTGTGAGCTTTCAAACGCATCAGCGCTCCATGAATGGATCACCTGAGGTGGCCTCTTGCTCAGCCCTGCATTCAGACGCAGCCTTTTCTGTTGGTAAATCAAATAAACTTGTGTCATTACTCAGAGTAATTCAATGCTTTCTAAGCAAAGGGAAAGCCTGCAGCTGCCGGAGGACGCAGAGAGCGCCGTGTCCTAGCATGTGTCGAGGACACTGACTGCACATGCACTGAATATATAACTATTCTGTAAAGATGGTGCTCGGCTCTCTGTGTTGCCAGTGTGAAAAGGTCAGTGCGGCTGTAATTGGTCGTTTAATGTGTCGTCCTTTTGGCTCATCTCATCCTGCAACTTTTCTTTCATCCACTATTTTTATTCTTCTCTGTTCGCTTTGGTTTTGTTTTTTTTTGTTTTTTTGTTTTTTTAGGGACAGATTGTGAAATGTTCTGCAAAACCTCAGTGAGTTTTTGTTGTTTAGGTTGTATTATTAAAGGGATTTTTACACTTGTAACATTTTGCAAAATATTTGACTTCACAACAGCGCAGACACACTGTTTAAGATCCTGTTCAAAGCTTGAAAATGAACCGTAAACCTGCTGTGAATATTTTACTCCTTTTTTTTAATCAACTATTGAACCTGTTTATATAACAAACTATCACTGGGAAAAAATCTAATTAACCACAAAGTTAAGAAGGCTAGGGTCTGTTTTGATTTGTACGAGAGCATTTTATACCATCCATCCACTAGGGGGCAGTGTTAATGTTTTCATTAAGTAACCGTTTTTATTTTAATTAATAGAGAGAGCTCGTATAAAGGATATTAAATATTACATAAACCAAGAAGTAACGGTAAAGAAGTTTCAGAAGTGACTAGAATCACAATCACTCCACAAGGCGTATCGTTACATCCTGACTCTTCATTGATTGTGGAAATAGATTCACACACATGAAACTAGCACAAAACTCGTTGCATTTGAAAGGATGAGTTTTCTTTTTTCTTGCTTTCCCTGGAGATTTTGCATTGCTAGCTGGAAAAAATGGCTAAAACGTCATCTATGAGCACTTTTTATGATCAATCTTTTTTTTTTAGACATGTTTTCACCCAGATATGGTAATAAATGTGTATAAATGTAACACACCTTTAAATTGTGTACTCGTTTAAAATGTTGTATTTGTTTAAATCAGGCTTTAAAATATGTTTTCTTCAGTTGGCGAAACATCTTCCACCCAGAACCATCGGCTACCCTTGGAACCTGGCTTTCAGCACATCCAAGCACGGCATGAGCATCAAAACTCTGTACCGGGCAATGCAGGATCCAGACTCCCCCATGCTGCTGGTCATCAAAGATAGCGATGGACAGGTCTGACCTGAGTGATGCAGGATTTGAACGAGAGAGCGGCTGCTGTGGCTGTGGCTAACCCCGTCTCATCTCTGCTTGTAGATATTTGGGGCTTTGGCGTCAGAACCCTTTAAAGTCAGCGAAGGCTTCTACGGCACAGGAGAGACTTTCCTCTTCTCTTTCTATCCAGAGTTCGAGGTTTGTCTCGACTTTGCTTATGTTGATATAGTGATTGTGACACATATTGAGCGCTGTCTCTCTTTCTGACAGGCGTATAAATGGACTGGTGATAATCTGTTCTTCATTAAAGGAGACATGGACTCTTTAGCTTTCGGTGGAGGAAGGTGAGTAACAGCAGAAGCTTCTGCAGGGAAAAAAACATGCTTTTCAACATAATAAAAGCAAAACTTCTGTTGTGTAACTTTGAAATAACAGCTAAAAGCACGCAGAGTATTTGGATGGTTAATTTGACAGTCAAAAACACTGGGTAAAAGTAAAAAAAAAAACTACATGTTTCCTCTAATATCTCCTTATTTTACTTGTAACGAAGCAAATAAACACAATCAATTGTAACCACTACATGTGAAGGACATTTGTAGCAAGTTCGGTGTCCATTCTACAAGAAACTAATATTCTGTACAGGTTTTGATTGAAGTTCAGGCGTAATCCATGTTGGTACAGTTTGGCACAGTTTGGCACAATAATTGAAATATGGAAAAAATCTTGTCCAAAGCATCCACTACGTTCATGGTCTTCTTTTCTTGCTTACGGGACATGATTTCAGCAAAAAAACTCCTAAAGAAACGCTGTAAAAGGGGGGTGGAAGCCCCGCGTGTGTCTGTGCCTAAAATAATATTAAATGCCTAAAATTTGAAGACTAAAATAAAAAAAATGTTAAAGTATCTGGATAAAAAAGGGCCATTTAAAACATGAAGCTATTCACTATTAAATGCTCAGTGAAAACTTCTAAATTCTGAACTTCAAAACAAACTTTTTAGCAAAACTATAAAATGCAAACAATGACTCTTGGGCTCTCTCACTGTTGTTTCAGTTGCTTCAGTTTCCTAATTCAGGCCCTTTTGTTTAAAATTTCATTTGAAAAACTGCCAGCACTCGTTCTGAAAGCTACTCTCCTCACAGTCAAATATATTTAGAAGCAGTTGCTATTTTAGAAAGTGACAGGAAAAGGAGAGGTCAAGCCCCTTCTTCTGCTCAACACTCTGCAAAGTTTTGGGCAGATATGAAAACATGTTTCCGCTTTCAGAAATTCAAAATAATGTTTGTTTTTTTGGTTGAAGCAGAGTTACAACAAATTTACAACATGAAAATTTGAGTGAAAAACAAGAGTGAAAGCGTGTGAAGTCTGTTTGACATGCGGATGTGTCCTGATGCACCATTTTGTCCCGGAAGCTCTTGGTAGATTTTGAAAAGAGGTTCTTTAACTTCTAAAAAGCTTGGAAAACTTTTCTTTCTGAGTTTTTAAAAGTCTCTGAGTCCACCTCCTTGAATAGGTTCCCGTCCAATGAGACGGCAGTTACTGAGTGTCCCTCCTTGAAGAGGTCCCATCCAATCAGACGGCAGTTACTGAGTGTCCCTCCTTGAGAAGGTTTTGTCCAATCAGACGGCAGTTACTGAGTGTCCCTCCTTGAAGAGGACCCGTCCAAACAGACAACAGTTACTGAGTGTCCCTCCTTGAAGAGGTCCCGTCCAATCAGACGACAGTAATTGAGTGTCCCTTCTTGAGAAGGTTTTGTCCAATCAGACGGCAGTTACTGAGTGTCCCTCCTTGAAGAGGTCCTGTCCAATCAGACGGCAGTTATTGAGTGTCCCTCCTTGAGAAGGTTTTGTCCAATGAGACGGCAGTTACTGAGTGTCCCTCCTTGAAGAGGTCCCATCCAATCAGACAGCAGTTATTGAATGTCCCTTCTTGAGAAGGTTTTGTCCAATGAGACGGCAGTTACTGAGTGTCCCTCCTTGAAGAGGTCCTGTCCAATCAGACGGCAGTTATTGAGTGTCCCTCCTTGAGAAGGTTTTGTCCAATCAGACGGCAGTTTCTGAGTGTCCTTCCTTAAAGAGGTCCCATCCAATCAGACGGCAGTTATTGAGTGTCCCTCCTTGAGAAGGTTTTGTCCAATCAGAAGGCAGTTTCTGAGTGTCCCTCCTTGAAGAGGTCCCATCCAAACAGACGGCAGTTTCTGAGTGTCCCTCCTTGAAGAGGTCCCGTCCAATCAGACGGCAGTTTCTGAGTGTCCCTCCTTGAAGTCCAGTCCAATCAGACGGCAGTTTCTGAGTGTCCCTCCTTGAAGAGGACCCGTCCAAACAGACAACAGTTACTGAGTGTCCCTCCTTGAAGAGGTCCCGTCCAATCAGACGACAGTTATTGAGTGTCCCTTCTTGAGAAGGTTTTGTCCAATCAGACGGCAATTTCTGAGTGTCCCTCCTTGTAGAGGTCCCGTCCAATCAGACGGCAGTTATTGAGTGTCCCTCCTTGAGAAGGTTTTGTCCAATCAGACGGCAGTTATTGAGTGTCCCTCCTTGAGAAGGTTTTGTCCAATCAGACGGCAGTTTCTGAGTGTCCCTCCTTGAAGAGGTCCCATCCAAACAGACGGCAGTTGTTTCTGAGTGTCCCTCCTTGAAGAGGTCCCGTCCAATCAGACGGCAGCTTCTGAGTGTCCCTCCTTGAGGGGGTCCTGTCCAATCCAGGTTCTGAGTGTTCCTCTCATACATATGAACATTCCTATCACTTGAAGTAAGGGGTTATGCATGATTTTTCTTATAAGATAATATAGAAAGGTCCAATATTTGTTTCCATGACGCAAGGTTGTTTTGGGTCTCTGTATTTTGTTTATTTCATTGTTCATTAGTTGTTTATTAAAATAATCATGCTTTTCATAAAGCTCTGTGTCCTCATCAGCCTGTGACTTCTATGAACAAAAGGGTCCAGGGGCATTCCTGGAGTAGACTCAAAGGGAGGGGTGTCACACCGGAGCCCTGCAAAGTTTACTTCCAACCCTGCTCCGAGAGTCCCAGACCTAAAGCTTACAAACAGCCTGAAGGACCTAACGAACTGCATCAGGTGTGTTTAGTTGAGGTTGGAACTAAACTGTGCAGGGCTGTGGCCCTCCAGGAACTTTTGACACTCCTTTGAGTTTGATGCCAAGCGAACGGAAGATTGTTTATTCTGGAATTGATTTAAATTTTGGATCTGCTGAATTGACCTTAGGGAGAAGTTTGTACCATGCTCTTTTGAGCAAATAATGGTCACAAAAAGGAGTTATTAAAGCAGGAAAACTTTAACTTGATTTAGAATGGGTTGAACGGTTTTGCCACAGGCCAAAAAGAAAGAAAGAATTGCTGAGGTGGAGGTCCCTTGAGGTAGACCGAGGTTAACTCAGAGAGAATGCATTTCTTGAGCCTTGGAGAGTTCCACCACGCATGGCCCAGCACGAGCACAGAGCCTGTGTATAGTTCTATAATTTAAGTCTGAAAGATCTTCAGCTCTTCTCAGGTCAACCTGGGTTGCAGTAAAAGGTGCTCAAAAAGAACTTTTGTTGTCCAATAATTCCATTTGTTGCCAGGATTGAATTTTTCCTCTGTTGCAGTGGCGAGTTCGGCTTGTGGCTGGACGGCGATCTTTATCACGGCAGGAGTCACTCGTGCAAGACCTTCGGGAACCCCATGCTCTCCATGAAAGAGGATTTCTTTGTGCAGGACATCGAGATCTGGTCCTTCGAGTAGGAACGTCACTGTTCTAATGTTAGGAACTAGACGTCAGGCAGATCCCAGGCCTGCACATCACAGGAGAGCCGTACAGGACGCTACTGTTACTGCACTCGCCGTATGTTACTCCTGCATTTAATACAGAGCTCTTCTTTGTGCTGTTTAGTATGTGTGTGTTTGTTCAAGCCATGTGCAGCGTCTATAACAACCTGGAGGACGCGTCATGGGATCTTCGAATTAACAGTGGGATGTGGCCAGAAACCTGCCATCGTCCGGTTTTGGCAACACAAGGGAAAGTATTGACTATACTGGGATCAGTGGGGTGAAAAAAAACATCGTCTACTGAAAAAGAAAGACAGAAAATGCGTTCGCTTGCTCACAGAGGACAAATGTGCATTTTTGGGGACGTCTAACAGAAGACGCACATAGTTTCTTCAAGTGTCGTAAAAAATTGCTCGTCTTTCTGTCGTTCACTCTCAAAGCACACCGCGTGAAGCACATAACCGGAAACCCCATAGTCGTAATGTTCCGTTCAGTGGGTTCTCTCATGTGTGTGCGTAACACCGGCCTCTCCAGTGGGAAACGGTCAATTTTTACTGTTCGTAGGCAGAAATGTGTCGCAATAGATTTGTGGAATATGCAAATTCCTGTCATGTGACCTCAAATAATCCAGGCGGGGCACTTTTGGTTTTCCCCCGGTTCTCTTTCCAAGAGACTTTGCATTTTGCGTCTTGACAGATTAACCACTTTTCAGATATAATTTGAAAAGCCCAAGACGTCGTTTCACTGTTTTCATAAATATAATTACAATTCTATATTTATGTATATGATTATATATAAATTCAAATAATACACATATAATATATATATTGCTGTTAAGTGTGACAGTGATCTTTTTTTGTGCTGATTTCTCAGCTGTTACTGAAATAATGTATATTAACCTGTAAATAAATGTTACAATAGTAGAATTGTTCCTATATATAAATATATCAAACCGATATTACAGTATGTGTGGATAGGTGGGTTGCTTCTTGCACTTTATTAATCTAGATTCAAGGCAGGTTCTTCGGGCCTCGCTAGCAGTAGCAGTACAGTCTCTATTTTGTTTATTGTGGTTTAGATGATCGAGCTGCTACTCTGGAGAGGATCTCAGCGCTCAAACACAGGGTCGAATCAATCGGGCGGATCCCGGAAGGGAATGTCCGTCCTGTCCCAGCAGTTTGTACTTTTTTTTTTTTTTTTGGTCTGTTTATCCATGATTTCAGATCGAGCGCATATGGTGAGAGAAGCTAAAAAGTGCAAAAAAATCCTTCATTTCCTTCAATGGAGTCTAATGTTAGTCATGTACAGAGAACATTGTGTACTAATAAAATGTTGTTACCTGGGACAGATCAATTCTTGTATTGGTTTTTATTCCTTTGCTTTGATGGCCATCCACCTACTTTTATGTGCATTTTGAAATATTGCATAAACCCTGGATGGAAACGCCAAAGTGCATGTAAATTTTGAAATATAAAATAACGTGCAAAACTGTGTTGGATAAACGCAAGTTTCTATATGAAAAAGGCCTTCTAAAACTTCCACTTTCTTTTGATATTTGGCGCCAGTTTATCAAGAAGTGATGATTTTCTTCCCTTGGACTCGTTGGATAGAAGCAGTGCTTTATTTGCAAATATTTTTTGTGATATTCGAGTTTTGTGCTTACATTTAATGTGCATCTTTGGATGGGAACGTGGCTAATGACTCAAGTTCACGTTAGGCTCAAGTTCCTTTTTCAGAAAATAGAAATAACACTAAACATTTTTCCAAAGCCGTTTACTGTCAAACAACTGTGTTTGCTCTTTTTAAATCATAAACATAAAAGAAACTTTCCAAATGAACCTGATCAAAAGTTTACTTAACATTTTGATGTCTTTAACATCAACGACAGCCTGAAGTCTCTCGAGGTAATTGTCGATGAGCTTCTTTATCTTCTCTGTTGGAAAAGGAGAACATTCTTCCTGATAAAAAAGCCTTGTAAATTTTGAGTTCTTCACAGAGCGATTCAATGATATCGAGGTCAAGAGACTGAGACCCACTCAAGAACCTTCACTTTTGTTTTCTGGTGGAACCAGTGACTTGTGGAGTTGGCCTTTTGTGGCATTGGAATGTCCAGTAACGTCCATTATGCAGCTTCCAGCTGATGCCACACAGTTCCCTCCAGTATCCTTCGATAACATTCATCTTCCATTAATTCTGAGCAAGTTTCCTGTGGTTTTGGACCCCAAAACATCTTTTCCCCCTCCTCAATGTTTCACAGTGGGGAATGTGTTGCGTTCACCATAGGCCTTGTTGACTCCTCTCCAAATGTAGCGTTTACGATTGTAGCCCAAAAGTTCAATTTCTGAGCACTGTATTTCACAAAATAAAAAAACAAAACAAAAAGAATATCTAGCTGAAATTTGAAGACAGCTCAAGAAACAGACTCGTGTTGGGTTTGTCAGTGGACATCTGATTAATTCAGAGAACTGGTGAGATGACTCTGGGTCCAGCGAGACATACATCAAGCTGTTTAGGGGAAGAGGAATGCTGACTGAGCCCAAACACATACCTGATACCAAACATGGTGACAAAAATATTCTTTAGTTGTTTTTCAGCAAAGTATGATTCTTCCACAGGGCCGTGTACTGTCGAATCTTGAGTGAGGTTTCTACGTCAGTGACGTGTCTGGCATGGCCATTTGTTATTATGTCTTCAGAAAATAGTAAGCCCACATCAGGTTAAAAGTGCATTGCAAAGCGTATTTAGTAGTAATAATAACAGCCAACACTACCAAGACAGCCTCCCTTCTCCTCCTCCTTTGAACAACTTTACCTGATAAACGGTGTTGTGATGCGCTCAAAACGTTCCTCCAGGGGTAGAAATAAAGGAAAGAAGAGGAGGGAAAACGCCACAAAGACAGGTAATGCTACGGTAAAGATGATGCAAGTGATGTTATTTTGCCTTTTAACAATTAGCATAACAGTTTGCTAGTCAATAAATAGCTAGCGCTAGCTGTTAGTTCTAACGTCACTTAATTTGTTTAATATATTTGTTTCTAATTCTTTTTTCTAAATCTTTTCAGTTGCTTTATTCAGATAAACGAATGTCTAAGGCAAAGCTTAAATTACACAGAAGTGAAATGTACTACGCTGCGAGGGGGCGCCATCTGCAATCTTGCTAAGGGCGGCAGATTGGTTAGAGCTGGCCCTGGTCTGTAGAGATATGAAAGTGAATGCTGTGCCCATCAACCTGAGTTTGTTCAGAACTGTCATAAACTCTATTAATGGCAGTCGTGTTTGTGTGTAGAAATGTGAAAGGAGAAGTAACAACATTGCTTTTTAATTAAAGCTTCAAAATACAAAAACAAGTACTTCTGAATACATCTAAAATCACTCGATTGTTTAAGGCGTCATAACAAACACCATTTTGAAGAAAAAAAAAAAAACAGTGGTTCCCAGAGTAGTGTGTGTTCCCTTGAGGGAAGGAGAGTTGGGGGGGGGGCTTTTTAGTTCGATAGCTTAGAATACGTTTGTATATACCACCCTCTAGTGTTATATTGCACTAACAAAACATGGGCGCTACTCAGACTGTGGCATGGCCTTCTCAATTGATTGACACCTGTCTGTCAAAGTTGCCTCTGCATTCATTGTAGCGCCAAATGTACAAATGGTTATAAAAACAAAAACGTTTATGCTACGACACCAGTTACACCAGCTAGCAGACGATTGTTACTGTTCCACAGCATGCAATTTACAGTCCCTGACAATTTGTCAAAACAGACATAAAACAAATTTCCCACAAATGCAAAAATGGAAATTAGGTAGCGGTGCTGTGAGATCCTGATTTAATATCTTGTATGATTTTCAATAAGCTTGAAGGTTTGCATCCATGCGGTTAGGAAGGGTTTTAAAAAATTGATAGTCATCAGGAATAGCAAAGAGAGCAGTCTTGCGTGCCTCCCAGAGTTCATCGATATTCTTTGGTTTCTTCTTCCATGTTTCCTCTGTTATCATAACCCAGAAATGCACAGTGATGTTCATGTTCGGTGACTGGGCTGGCCAATCCTGGAGCATCTTTATCTGGAGCACCTTCCTGCTGCAGAATTCGGCCTCTTTTATTGTTGGGAATATAAGAAGTTATTAGATAAAGTTATTAGATATTAGATAAAGTTAATATAAGAGTATTTCTTGGTATCTTGGACTATTGATGTTTCTTCCACCCTGCAGATCTCTCACACACCCGTCACTTTTCCATGTGGGCTCCAGTAGGTCTCCAGCGATGTTTGCGGTGATTCATCTGAAAAATCCACCTTCTGCCACTTTTCCAGAGTCCATCCTTTTAGCAGACTGTGGGCCTTGGCAAATGCCACATTTGTTTTCAATTTTATTTTGTTTAGTGCTGGCTTCTGGCCACTGATGACGAGGAGGAACACTTATGTCTTTGCAAAAAACAGGATTTACCAAACTGAATAGTTTTGTTTTGCACCGAAACAATCTTACATAAGCTGTTGGGATTAAAATGAGACATTTTCTGTTCAAAAATAGCATTAGTAATATATTTCAGCAGCACTTCAGGTCAAATTGTACACAAGCGACAAGACTTTTGTCAGGGACTGTACGGATTGTGGATGTTAGCCAAGCGTCAGTAGCTATGTTCAATAGTTGGTTGTTATTTATTAAAATTGCTAAAAAAAAGATGCAAATGCAGGGGCAGTAATATCTATGCTAAAATAGTTTAATACGTTTTAAATAAATGTTTTAATGAATTAATTTGATGCAAAAGAAATAATCTATTTGCAGTATCTATTAATATCTATTGTATTTGTGCGCAACATAATGTAATCAAAACGTGCGGTGAACACATCTGGAGAACAACAAACCTTTCCCCTCACATCTCTCTGTGTTTCTGAACCACTTCTTTAATTCATTAAGAGTTAGTCCATTTTAAGGGTAAGCACTTAATATTTAAAATTGTAAGGCGGAATATTTGTTTATTAGTAGTAAACATTGAGGAATTTCCTCATCAGAGGCTTCGGACTTGAATTCCCATAAAAAAGAGGCACTTGGATGTGAGCACCAGCACCCGTGGCAGATACTTGTGCCAGAGTAATTTAAAAACTACTGTCCAGTCATGACTGGTGCCTAGTAAACCAGATACTGTAACTCTGAATAAATGAGTGGAAACATGACGGCGCAGGCGCGGTACATAATGGCTCCGCTGTTCACCAGTGCCCGTGGAAGAGTCAGCCAAGATTCCGATTTAAAACTGAAGTAGATGGCGTACAGCGCCACCGCAAAGAAGTGTCCAATCAGAATCAAGGGTTTTGGAGACAACCTGAGGAAAACAAAGATTATTGGTGAAGAGAGTCCTTTTGGGCGGTCTTAACGTCAAGGTGTTGATACTCACACGGACAAGAGGCCGATTGGTCCGTTGATGCACTCTCCACCGAGCTTGAAGTAGTGGAAACAGGCTTTTCTTAACTGATGCAGAGAATCTACGACAAGCATTGGATGTGATGCAATGATGCTTCAAAATTAAAGTTCAATCAGGTGCTTTTTAACTTACTGTCTGTCGCAGCAAACAGCTCGTAGAGTGCTTGAGCCAAAACATTCACCACAAACGAATGTGATGATTTCCGCTCCCAGTGGAATTTCTTCTTTGCCTAAGAACAAAAATCAGAGATTGTATAAAACTAAAGAGTTAACGCCTCTAAACAACGATCCAAATTTTTAGTTTCGTACTACAACTCGGCAATGGAACCGCAAACGCCATATTCAGGCAGGGAGCGTTTCAATTATTTCCTTTACTCAGACGAAGAGCTCACTGTTGAGGATCCATAGCTTATGTGAATCTCAATTCAGATTGGTGTAGAGGCCTTTAGTGGTTGTGATATCACCCATAGCTTTCTGACACAACATGATGTGACAACGTCGGTTAAGAAATGCACCACTGTATGCTTCATGACCATTGAGAGAGCTTGTGGAAGAAAGACCTACAAGTTTCTCTTTTTCAATCTGTGGTGTATTTTATTTACATCATGTGTGGTTTTGCCATTTTAACTCCTCAGCTTTTGACACAGTCGACCATAATTTATGATTATTTCAAGGATGGAGAATTTTTGGGGGATTGGTGACACCGTACTCAAGTGGTTTGAGTCTTAACTTAACCCTTAGGAGTTCAGGGACTTTTGAGAATTTTTTTCTCTAATAAATGATCTTTTACACAGGTTTTTGTAGCAATGTAGTATAACCCCAGCTTCTTGTACTAAGCTATACTGAACAAATATGATCATGTGTTCATATTCTCTTCCCCTCTCTCTCTCTCTCGGTCCCTCTCTCACTCTCCCTCCCTCCCTCTGTCCTTTTCCCTCTCTCTCTTCCTCTCTCTCTCTCTCTCTCTGCCCCTCTCTCCCTCCCTCTCTCTCTCTGTCCCTCTCTCTCTCTCTCTCTCCCTCGCTCTCCCTCCCTGCCTCTCTCTACCTCCCTCCCTCCCTGTCTCTCTCTCCGTCTCTCTTTCTCTCTCTTGTTTCTAATCTCTTTTTTGTTTATCGCACGATGCTGTTACCTGTTGCACAGCTGGATGCTGGTTCAGATCTGGAATGTTCCTCAGCAGCTTTCTCCAGATGCAGACATCATTCAGGACGACGCTCATTCCTCCGCCGGTCAGAGGATGACGCATGTTGTACGCATCTCCCAAGAGCAAAACTCCTGATCAGGACACAAAAACAGAGCGTGAACCTCCAGTCACACAAAGCAGGACTTGTTTATTAATCAGAGAGCTTCAGTCAGCATTATTACAACCATGCTTCTAAAGTCACCCTGTTATAGAAGAACATTTTTTAGGCTGTTATGCCCTAGTTAGAAGTAACCTTAGACCCCAAGAAGCCCAGATATATATATATATATGTATATACTAGGGATGGAGTGATTATCCATATTCACTATTGACCACGGTGTAACCACCAGATAGTTTGCTTTCAGTGTCACTTTTGATTGAGTGGATAGGGATGTGGTGGCTTCGCATCTGACTGAACCAATTTAAATCTGACGTTGTGGCACGATTGCTCTATTCGATATTTTAATCTAAATGATTATTATAAACATTTCACTTTTTGATCCTGTGACATAATTATTCGTGTAAAATCATTAGTCAATAATAAAAAAATGTGTAGTTGCCCCTGCAGCCCACCAGATGGCGTGCCATGGCCCACGATCTAGTGTTTGAATATCTAACAATTACCCAAAACCCAGATTCTGTTTCCTGTACGAAGTGGCTATGAAAATGTGGTATGAGCGCCACCGTGTGGCATTTTTAGGTCCTACTCACATCATCAAAAGAGCCGCTTTCATTAGTTATACTTCTTGGGAAAAATCAATCTGTTTTGGCAGTGCTAAACTCTTTTATTGGCACCACTTGTTCGGTCAGATATGTGAGCTCACATTGGCACTCATGGTTTTCGATCGAGGCGCATTCTCGCATGAATCTTCACATCGGTGTGTAGAGGCATTAACTATGGCACAGTTTGTGTACAAATCCATATTTCAAGCACAACTCCAGATATCCTCTGTTAAAAAATGTGTTTTCTCTCTGAAACGTTCCGAAAAATCTGTTTCTAGCCATTTTTCTACCCATAGATCTTAATCCGAGAATATAGTCATTTGTCAAACTAAAGGTTCGGACTCAGATAGTGCCAATCATAAACTGTCCAGTACTGGGCTGTGGACTGGGAGATGCCTGCCACAATCTAAAACATAATAGTAAGAAATGTGTCTAATTTGAAGAACTTGGACATTTCTATTACTGCGTATGCAGCGGTGGACGGGTGAGGTCTTCTGCTCACCTTGTTTATTGACTGGTGCTGGTGGCAGGAAGCTGGCGGGCATAGTTCTCAGCCTGTCATTCTGAAGGGCGAGCATGAATGACTCTTTCAGATGTTCTGTGGTTCAGAAAAGTCTGTCAGCATTCTGCGAGCGAACGATTCACCGATTCACAGACAGGGCACCTGGCAGCTGCGGGTAGATTCTGTGGCTCATGTAGTGCATCAGGTCTCGAGGCATCTCTCCTCTGATGTCCACCAGGACTCGGGTCTCGCTGGAGGAGATCTGGTAGATCAGAACCGGACTGGGGTCTGCTAGAACCAGCTCTGCGTGGTTGGATTTGAACTGGGGAGAGTCCTTAAGGAGAATGGACAGAATCAATATATTAGAAACGAATCAACGTTATCAATGACAATCGACAACGATGGTACCCATTTATCAAGACTCCATTGGGTTCAGAGAAGAATAACTAAAGTTACGTCGCTAAAAGTCTAGAATTTGCTCATTTGGACGCCACTGACATGCGCTACAGTGCCTAGTAACGCTAAAGTTTTTCCCAGGAAAAACTCTTTCTCTCTTATCTACCTTCATGATGCATCCAACAAAGTGAGAGGACACACAAACTTTCCCCGAAACCAGATTCTTGCGGAACTTTGAGAAACATCCATCAGCGACGACTGTCAAGGGCGCAAATATCTCCTGTGAGGATAAAAGCAAACGTCCAAATCTTTCCTCACATGATGCTTCGTCAGAATATCCCAGTTCTGTACAGACCTTGATCATCCCAGAGTCTTTCTCTCTGTACTGGATTCCTGTCACGCAGCCGTCTTCTTCCTGCAGGCTGGTCACTGTTCCCTCCACAAACCTAACACTGTGAATCACACACAAATATATTCCGACCTTTACATCCTGAACTTCTGCGGTAATCAATCTGTTGGTAAATTTGAATTTTTGCTAAATAGCATCTTTTAACCATAAAATACGGTAAATAGTACTTTCGGATATATGTAACTAATGTTTTATGTTTCTTGGGAACTATATTAGGAGGTCAGGAAAGAATGGTTACAATATCAGAATTTTCGAGCAAATTAAAAATAAAAAACAGAAAATACATTTTCATGACCACCAGGTGGTGCCATGACTGAGACTGAAAAATCTTTATTGTTTTGGAACAGGTTATGGTCTCACATCTCAAACATCTTGGTACAAGAAGTACATTATCAATCTTAATTGCTGTATTTACCGTAGCCACCTGGTGGCGCTATAATGGTGTATGATAGCTGATTCGTAACATATTTGATGAGTTTGAGATTGCTCTGGCACAGTTAAAACAACTTCCTGTTCAGGGGGAATATATTTTTTTCAAAGGTGCTCATAGTTTAACAAAGTCAAAAAGCTTCGCATTTTAACATCAAATATGCCTTAAGATAAAACTGTTTGAGTTTGGAGATGAACAGATAAAACCTCTAGGAGCAGTTCATTAAAGTATGACACGTTTAAAAGTAAAAATTTTAGAGGTTTTTGCAAAATAACCAACTTCCTGTCAGTTTTGGAACCTTGCTCCAATAGACTTTTTTGTTCATCTTGGTCCCTTACATAAGTATTCCAAATTTCATGTGTGTACTTCAATCACACTCTGAAATTGCACTTAAAAAGAGAAGACAATTAAATATTCTTTGTGGCCATTCATTATGTGGCGCTAGAACTGGCACCATTGCCTGCATGAGACATTAACTGTGTCCTAATCCAGATTCTAAAAGGGTCCTTCCTACCCAGCCTCCTTGACTGCGGCTTGGGAAGATCCTCCGAAGCTGGACGGTCTAGCCGAGCCTCTTCTTCTTCTTCTGTTGTTTTTTGACACTTTGTGGGTTATCTGAGGCTACGATTTCCGAATTCAGGGGAAAGTAGGACGCATTTTAAGAACCTTTTGAGTTTTAGTGAAATGAGACGGCTTTGCGCACTGTTGTGACGTAAGTGACCTTAAAGTACGCACTCGGGAGGATACACACTTCTGGATTGGGACACAGCTATTGCATAGCTGAGTTATAACAACGTCCTGCTTTGTGGTGAAAAATTTAAATTCACCAGAAAGTTAAGCATGAACCATTAAAACATTGTCCAAAAAGCTTTGAAATTTACAGATTTTGGAAACTCGCTTCTAATGACTTTTTTGTTGGTAATTGTCCCTTACATAAGCGTCCAGAATTATTGACATGTCCTTAAAACAGTAGCAAAATGAATCTTTCATTTGACCAATAGGTAGCGCTCTAGATGTCACTAAAGCCTGCTATACACGTTAAGCGGCTGAATTATTAACAACTTCCTGTTTGGCACCAAAAAAAGCTGTAACCAATAATACGTCCAGTGCATGAGCTCTAATACATTTTGTTTCCTGGCTACCCTAGGACTCCTTACATGTAGACATTCATTTATTCCAACTCGCTTATTCCCATTCGAGGTCACGGGAGTCTGCTGGTGCCTATCTCCAGGGCACATCAGGCGAGAGGCAGGGTACACCCTGAACAGGTCGTATTCAATTAACCTGACACATGTTTTTGGGATTGTGGGGGAAACCGGAGTACCCTGAGGAAGCCCACGCAAGAACAGGGAGAACATGGTCACCAGCAAACCTCGAACCAACAACCTTCTAACCACAGTGCTACCCAGAAAGTGATACGAATAGCATTTTCACTACTTTCAAAAATAAAATATCTTCAGTCTTAATTAGTACGTACTTGTGCTCAGCGAGTGCAGTTCGGCGAAGTCCCATAATGAAGCGGCCATGATGGAAGGCCCGCCCACCCTGAATGCTGCCCTCTTCCTCTGGGTATGGGATCTCCACTTCTGTCCTACTTTCGAGTTCATGGATCACATACCCATTGACCACATGAGCATCCAGACCCTCCACCGCACCTGTGAGGAAACCAAGAAAGGAGTGTGCTGAGCACTTTAACAATGGCCTCAATGGGATTCTGCCTCAAGTGGTCAGTCGATGGATTGCAGCATTCTGTCGTGGTTGTTTCAGTCTTTTGGAGGCATTTTTGAGAGTTTTGATGGGAAAAGTCCACTACAGAAGTCATATAAAGAAAGAAACTCAAACAGGTTTGGCTGGATCTATATTTTAGCAAGTTCCCAGGGTGTTCGACAGTTCTGTGCAAACATTTTAGGCAACAAAGAATGCTTTCAAACATATTATTTTGCCAAGTGAGAGAAAAACCAGAATAAATATAGGTTTTTTTTAGATTCAGGTTGACATGGCATTCAAATGTGACAGGAAATTACATTTTGACTGCGCAACATATAATTCAGCTGACCAACCCCCTTGATTACGGAGCTGTGCACCAGCATCAATTGGGAATTTTGTAGGATTATACTCAAGTCAGTGATCCACCAATTATACCATACAGGTGCTGATGATCATGTCATGCGTAGGTTAAACACAGTCAAAAACAGAAACAGCTGAGTAGGACGGTTTGGAGTAGTAAGGATATTGTCTTAATTTGTAATAATATGTTGTTTACGCTGGTGTAATTGTATGGGAAATGTGATTATTTTACTGAGAAAGTCTTTATTTTAATTTTAAACCACACTCAATCTCTTCATCTCTTCAAATTCTGAGATTTTCATTCTGAAAACTTTGCAACTTTTCCCCAGGTACTCGCCTGTTGGTTGCTCGTATGCATATTCTGCATATGTCAATCAGTCAACGTAGATGTGAGAGAGATTCGAGAGATTAATTACGAGAAACGTCAATGCTGAGCTATCAACCTTCATATTAAAGTAACATTGGTAGATGCTGTAATGCCGTTTGGAGGAAACGATATACAGCCATACCTCTATGAGCCAGAATCTGATCCTGAATCAGATGCAAACCCACCTTCACCACCTGGGCATCCGGGGCTTTAGTTCCACACCTTCGTTTACTCTTTAGCCCCAGAGAATTAATCTCCAGGAGATCGAATAAATACACTAGAACTGTAGATTAACGAGCCACTAAAGAAATGACTTCATTACAGCATGACCAATCAAAGAGAAGGATTGGGTGGAGCATCTGTTTTTATTTTCATCATGTTTTTATTTTAGTACTCTTTGTCATGGATTTTTTGTGTTTCAATCTACTCTTTATAGATCACTATAAAAGTCGCTAAAAGGCTGAACATGTCACGACCACTTTAGTCATTTGAGGATTGTGTTGTAAGGTGCTGTGTTAGATCACATTGTGGTAGTTTTGTAGTTTTCATATCGTGTAGTTGTTTAGCTTTTATATTGTTCCAGTAGTTGTTATTATTAGCATAACAGTTGTGGAGATACCTTCCAGGCCAAGCTCCCTCAGTGCCCGATATCCTCCCGGCTGCAGAAGCTCTCCAACAATCCGATCTGGTTCCTTCATGTCCCTCTCCACCACGGTGACCCTGCGCCCATCCCGTGCCAGAACTGCAGCCATGGCGGAGCCCAGCACACCAGCGCCCACAATGATGACCTCTGGGTCGTCTGTCGGAGCACACTCACTTGCCCGCCTCCGCTTCACCACAGTCTGCGGAGAGATTTCAGATGTAAAGTGTAAGATTTTGCTGAAGGTCTGATTTACTTTCATTGCCTTATTTAAAAATTTTGTACAGTTGCTGATATAATCCAGCTGTTTTGTCCACGTGTTTTTAAACGAATGTATGCTATTATATGAGTTTAAAAAGTGTTTAACCCTTCACTAAACATGTTTAGATCCTTGTTAACATCTCCTTACATCTCTGTAGAGATTATTTGCCACTCTCCATGTCATAAAGTATTCAAAGCTGACTGTTGATAAATCAAACCTTCCACAGATTTTCTAAGGGGTTTGTGTCAGGGGATTGGCGAGAGGTTCTCCAGGCACTTATTTGGGCTCCTTCTTGAGCCCCTCCTTTGTTGCTGTGTGTTTTAAGTTATTGTCCTGCTATAAAGAAAGAATCAATAAAAATTTGCGATTTTCTTGCTAGTGACAAGTTTTACCCAAGATTTGATGATTCATGGATGTTTTCATGGTTGATGACTCATAGTTTGAGGTTGTCCTGTCAGCTTGACAGACAGGGAGGAACGGTGTTTGTGGGGTGGCAAAATTTTTGTGCATTTTCACCTCAGCTCTGGAATTTATTGCAATTCCCAGTGCCCAGGTCAGCTTTGTGTTGTAGTCTGGTGCAAATTTGACTAGCTGGAAAGACAGGACTTATGCCATTCATCGTGTGCTGTGTAACCAATTGTTTGCTTGGTTACTGGTCCCAGCTTTCATGGACTACAGTCGTTGGTTGTTTTGTGTTTCTTCATTGATTGTTTGCTGGACAGCACTCGTTTATTGTTGTCGTCTTGGGTAATGGGTGCGATTTCTTGGACCTTTTCATCTCAATAATTTGTTGTGCTGTAATGGTTAAATATGCATTTAATGCAGCTTATTGGGGAATTGTAGTATTACTTTTGTAATATGATATAATATTATTATAATATCTGCCATATTTCTACTATTTTATATTAACCCTTCGGTTTATACACACATCGGTATGTGCCAATCACAGTGGCTCTTATGAATCACCGTATTTTTCGCCGTTTAAGACACACCAGCATATTAGACGCATCCAATTTTAAATGAGGAAGATCTAGAAAAAAATTATTCTGAACTAAATACTGTAGAAAATATTTTATATCAACTGTGTAAAAGTTAACAGCAGTTTAAGAACAATTATATGCCAAACATGAACAGTCAGTAAACAGTAAAAGTAACAAAAAAGGCTGTAACGTTTCATACCTGCTCCTTACGATCCGTGCTATGGTAGGATCGACGAGATGGGCATTGACATCAGCGCGCACCGCTGGTGTACAAATATGGCCGGAGTGTGATGGGTTTTTCCGATATAATACTACCATCTAGTGGTTATTTAGAGAAATGTAATTTGAGAAACTTTTAAGAGCACAAGTCATACTTCAGTCCCGCCCTTCTTCCAGCGCTTGTCTTACTTTGAGAGGCTCGAGGTTCTTCTTCCAATGCAGATAACACGTGTGTAGGAAATGCGTTGAGACTGCTAAATCTTTGTAATAAATAGCTGCATTTGCTTTGTTCTCTCTCAAACCGTCTCCAGTGTTTATTATCTAGAAGGTCTCTAACGCCTCTCTAAGGTCTCTCTTACGCCTCTCCTACTGCCGTGACCACCCTCCGCTCCGCGGCGCTCTGCATTCGCCGTATAAGATGCTCCAACTTTCCCCCCTCAGTTTTGGGGAAGAAAAAGTGTGTCTTATACGGCGAAAAATACGGTATGTAGGAATGACGTCGACTCAGCTATTGTTGAATTTTGATTTCAAAAATAATGTGTAGATCTCAAAAAAGTTATTAGTTTTGATCTTTTTGGTTTTAAACAACTAATACAACAGTTATGACTCATAATTTCCAATTAAAATTAAAATGTGAGAAACGGCACAATTGTCTATCTGGGCATTTACAGGTCCCAAATCAGTGCCAGCGATGAAAAGAAGAGATGACTGAAGGGAAAATGAAGGGAAATACAGGACCTGTGTTATGGTTTGTGTTTTTCTAAGTTCTGGCAAAGTGCTTTGAACGGTGTATAAGGAAGCTGTGGTTGTATTAAAAAAAGATAGAAAACTGCTTTAAATATAATTGTAGAGCAAATTGTAGATTAGAAAAAAACACTCAAAAGGCCCCAGACTTCTAATAGTTAATTAAAGTGTAAATTTCTAATTAAAATCATTGAGAATAGAAGCTTAATTCTGAAATTTAGAGAGCTAGAGATGCCATTTCAACTATATAACACAACTACATCTTCAGTCTTTCAGAGTTTTTATTTATTTGTGTAAAATATACTCACCGGCCACTTTATTAGGCACACCTGCCAAACTGAACGCAAATTTCTAGTCAGGCTATCACAAAGCAGCAGCTCAATGCATTTAGGATTTAAAAATAAAAATTAATTACTTCACCAATCAATATATGTTTTAGCCATCGCATTAACTTTTGCTGAAGAGTGAACAGTTGTTTCAAGCACATTGAACTTAGCAAACCGTATTCAATTTCAACAACCAAACAAATCTGGAGAAACTTTCACGTGAGCATGAAAACCCACATGGATAATATTGCGTGGTAAACAGAGGATGTACTTTATGCAACAATCATCTCAAATGTTTTTTGAGAGGGTACATAGGTCGAGCTGTTTAGCACTCTTCAGAAAATTAGAGCTAGGAAATTATATTATATTTTACATTTGTATTAGTGTGCAGCACCAGGCAATATTTCATTTGGGGAAAGCTATAATTTATTTAGAAAAATTTGAGTATAATCTCTTTTAGCTCATTCCTGTCTCCAGTACTTTGGCCTTGCTGGAGATGTTGGAATTGGGTTGGTTGTTCAGATCATTACTTGAACAAAAGTCACCAACACTTCTCACTGTTGATAGAAACCTACCATTAAATGAATGTTGCTTTATCTGTGGGAAATTAATTAATTTTCTTTACCCATTGGGTAATCTCCAGCACACTTCGGGCAAAATGTGGGGGTACACCCTGGACAGTCAGTTTCCCAGTCCATGCACATTCACATTAAATTGAGGAAGGTCACCGTCTGGCCTCAAACCAGCTACCTTCTTATTAAAAGGGCCACTGCACCACCCTGCCGGCCACTTTTTGGAAAATTCCCAAAAATGTAATTTCTTTACTGTTTTTGCTTTCTTAGTCCAACAGCATGTAATTAATGTTTTTATAATTCTTAAATTAATTTAAAAGTAACGATAATATGTAACTATTTTAACATAGCATGAATAAACTAAGACTATAATAAAATACTTAAATATACTTTAATATCTCAGTCACAGTGTAATGGATATGTTTGTTTTGTCTCCAGACAGATGGAAGATATCAGAAAGGTCGGGTAGAAGAACATGTTCTCACTATCTTTGAAGTTCGGCTGGAGCTCTCTGTGCCGGAGCTGGAGAGAAGGTTCCCGCTGGTAGAGAAGGTCTTCAGGAGTCTGAGTGAAAACTGGAGGAGCCGCGGAGCTTGGAGCGTCTGAGCGCGGAGACCGAAGCAGGTGAGCATCAGAGCCACGCTCGCGCACAGCCCCGCGGCCAGCAGCAGCTCGAGCGGCGCCCCACTCAGCAACGCGTCGCATTTCTTATAAACATATGTAAAACTAGCGATGCCAAGAAAGGTCCACATACTTTAGTGGCGCCAGCAATAAAATTAACAAATGAACGCGTCGTCGATGGCGTTGAAATATCAACAAAGTAACAAAAGATAGGCAAACGTGAAAGAGCGATTAGAATAGTTCTTCATGCAACAAAAATATGCAGCTTTTGTTTTTGGGCTATTTGTGTAGTTTTAGTAATAGTTCCAGGCACACCGTGTTTCCGTGTTATCGAATAATAAATAAAAATAAATTAAGAAGTTCATGTAATATCCAGCACATAGATGGACTTGTGCGCTTCAGGTGATGGTGAATAATTTATGCTAATGAGGGAGCGGATCCGCTTGCAGTTTGTAGACTGCAGCGTCCCGCCTACTCCCTCCAGCGGAGCCAATCATCTGCGAGTGCTCCGGTGAGCAGAGCTCACGCTATCTGGCCATTGGCCAATCTGAGGCTGCTGGTTGGCGAGTGGACCGCGGTATGATGTGACGTCATGGAGAGGCTGCGTTTTTGGAGATGTTACGTGAAGAAAGCAAAACAAAAAAGGGTTAAGAAAAGTATTTGAGAGTACTTGCAAAAATGCACGTAGCATTGACTATGTTTTAAACAAACTACTTTAAAAAAATAAAATACGAAGGGAAAGTAATTAATTGTGTTATTTAATTGTAATATCAGTGACAGTAGATAGTTAATAAAAGCTCTCAAAAGACTTAGTTTCCACATTTGTGGCTATAGCTATTAAAAATATTTTACAAAAATTTTGATTCATAGCAACGTTCAACTTTAAATGTTTTAAAAATAGGCTCTGTTGTAAGGCATTTTGTTTATTAAAGCAAATGTGCGTTTCTCTATATAGATGTATTTTCAAATAATGATTGGTGTAAGCATTTATAAATCTGTGTTGAAATTGGTGTTTTTCCAGCACAACGTGGTCAATAGAGCTAGAGGAGGTGTGTGGCCTTTCAGTTAATAGTTTGTCAGATCGAGGCTCGCCAGTGGCCTTCCTGGAAGGAGTTTGCTTGTTATCCCTATGATTGCAGTGGACTGGCGACCTGTCCCCCGCCTCTCGCCCAATGTGCACTGGAGATAGGCACCAGCAGACCCCCATGACCTCAAAAAGGGAAAAGTGGGTTGGAAAATGAATGAATGAATGAATGAATGATCATATATATATATGTGTGTGTGTGTGTGTGTGTGTGTGTGTGTGTGTGTGAAATATTATGCACAAACACAGAAAAATAAGAAGTTTTTCATATTTAAATAAAAAAAATTGATTGTTAACCACACCTACCAAAACATGCAACGACTGCCACTGTCTAATACGTTTCAATATTTGAATAAGTTAAGTATATTTTGTTTACAAAGCATATTAGTAGAACATTAACATTTCTGATTAGATCAGAAGTAATTGTTCAGACTCCTGAAGACCTTCTCTTCAGCTCCAGCTGAACTTCAAAGATAGTGAGAGCATGTTCTTCCACCCGACCTTTCTGATATCTTCCATCTGTCTTTAGACAAAACATAAAACAGACTGACGCCGCTAAACAATTCTTTGCTTTACATGCTCACATTTAATATTTTTGTTGTATTCAACTGACTATTCGAAAACTGTTGCATAGTACCAAGATAAACCTCATTATGTTTACCTCTGATCTCCGTAGGAATCCTTTTTAAGATTAAAAAAGCACGACTCAAAAAATGCGACTCAAATCTGGCCGATGCGACACGTATGTGCAGAAGAGGCGCAATGTGCTGTTTACAGACTTAAATATTGACGGGAACTGTCTGCTAGTGGCTTTGTTGAAGATAATGTGTGACTTTATTATTATCAAATAATATTAAGAAAGAAGATTGTGATGAAAGAGACCAAGACAAATGGAAACATTTCTGTTATTTTAATTCATTGTATTTCTTTAACTACATTTCTGAGCGCCTTCCTGTATCAAAATCACTGTAAAACAGTTTTTCCAGTAACTTCTAACTGCCGAAATGCGTCTAAATGGGGATTGAAGAGGAAAACGCAGATACATCCGACCAGGCCATTCAGACACAGGCTGCTTTTGAAAAAAATCAGATACGTTTCTGATCTTAAGACCACATAAATGTGACAGCAAGCAAATTACGATCACCTGCATTTCATCTGCCTATCACCGTCTCCCATAAATATTCCAACTCCCAGAAGCCCTGTGTCCATTGTCCATTGGCGTGAATCACTTCCTGGACTCCCTCGCTGGTTTGCTTCTTTAGTTACTTCTTTAGTTTCCACATAGAAAGTACTCTATCCCATGTGTGCCCTTTTGCTTTGCGATCTTCTCTAACGGCTTGGATATCGAGCTGAGTGCCGCAGTTAACACGCTAGCTGGTGCACTCGCTCCCTTGCCGTTGGTGTTTGATGCACACGTCAAATACTTATACTCTGCAAATTACTTACCATTGCATTACTCATCTGAGACTTGCGTAGCTGATGGAGTAAAGATGTGTAAACCTGAAACTCTGGAGTAAAGGCCAATACACACCGACCCAAATTTTCTTCTGAAGTTTCGTGTGACAACGCGCCTCGATCAAAAACAGGACTTCGCACATCTTTTTGCCACCAAAAAAGAGTTTCAGATTGCCATTTCGGATCCGTTTTCGCGAGGAAAACGACCAATGAAAGCTGGTTCATTGATGATGTGAGTTGGCCATAAAAGACTGGCTTGGTGGCGCTCATCCCACATTTTCATCGCAACTTTGTACAGGAAAGAGGAAAGAAATGGCTCACCACATATGTTCTCTGTTCTCCACATTATGTCTTTGCCTTCTCTGTCCTTTTCCTGCTCTTCTTCTTTCCTGTTTCCCCGTGATCTGTTGTACCTCAAACGCCATTTTCAGTCAGGGAGCATCATTGCATCAATATTTCCTTGACACAGACCTGCCAAGAAGCCGCCAAAGATTTGTGCGATCAGTTTGGATTGTTTTTTAGAGGACTTTACCGTGTGAAGGTTTGTTATCACAAGGAGTGAGTTTAATAACAACTTCATTGTCTGCCTGCTTTATCTGTAGTCTTGTCATCTGTACCTCAACCATGGGGAAAAAAATCACATCAGAATTGTTTGATCCTTTAAGAGCATGCTTTACTTTCACCTCAAGAGGGAGCTGTATGCATTCTTCTACCATACCGTTGATATATATGCCATTTATTGTTTATTAAGTTGTGCTTTGAAACGTTAGTTGTAGTTAGTTGTAAAACTAGTAGTTGTAACCAGTTTGAAACCAAGATTGAGAATTCTGAATATCGAACATATTCATACGATTCTAAATCATGACCACGGAGAGAGAGAGAGAGAGAGAGAGAGAGAGAGAGAGAGAGAGAGAGAGAGAGAGAGAGAGAGAGAGAGAGAGAGAGAGAGAGAGAGAGAGAGAGAGAGAATGTAAACAGGAAGTCGACGAACCCTTTAACTCCGTCCAACAATTGTAATTCTCGGGGATTGTTATGCTGCCGTCTGGAAGGTCAAGTGAACGGGAGGAAAGGTGGAGCAGGTTCAGGTTCACTGAGTGACTTTGATTGTACTTCACCTTCTTCATCATCACCGTCATCATCAGATGCTTGTGTGGCGATCAACACGGAGCTGCAGATGACCGTTGAGGTCAGTTCAGCGTTCCGTTAATCTCGCTTCTTAAAACATAATAGTGTATGTTACAATCTGAAGATAACGAACTAGATCAACGTTAATTCGTTTAAAACTGGTGAGTATTGTCACTAACTTGAGTTTTGCTTTTGATGCGTTAACTTATGAGTCAATTCTGAGTAACGTCAAACTTATATATTCATTAAAAATGATAAAGTCTACAAAAATATACACATTTAAGACAAGTAATGGGGGATGTTACTCGAGTAAAAGTACAAGTTATTGTGAAAATATTTACTCAAGTAAGATTACAAACATTTTTTTACCAATCTATTACCAAAAGTTAATAGTTATTCAATTTAGGTTTACAGTGCCCAAGAAGTGCTTTCATTTCTTTTAATGCGTTTAACCAAAATAAGCATTTTCAGAGAATATAGGAAGTTTAACAATATTTGTTGTTGTCAATGACACATGGCTTTTATCATTGAAAGGTATCACGACTACTATTGTTCCAATTTAATAAATGTGTTTTGTCCACAATATTGAAATATATGTCCCTATGCTGAACAGCAAAAATAGTTCTGTTCAAAATGACAAGGTTTGGCCCTTCCAAAAATTTCGAGCTACTGCTGATTTCTTTCCATTCTGTAGCTAGGTAGTGGT
This sequence comes from Danionella cerebrum, assembly GCA_007224835.1. Taxonomy (NCBI): domain Eukaryota; kingdom Metazoa; phylum Chordata; class Actinopteri; order Cypriniformes; family Danionidae; genus Danionella; species Danionella cerebrum. The sequence continues at coordinate 169,706 of SRMA01025356.1, forward strand.
CGGCAGTCAAGAAGGATTGTTATGGTCGTCTCCTTTTTAATAACAGCACACTAATACACATTACATGTGGGAATATTTAAGATCCATTGATGCTAGATGAATGCTATCTAGAAGTCTTTTTCTAGGGCTGGAGCACAGAAGGTGCGTAGAATCCTTCTATAATTGCTTAAAGTATAATTGTTTCGTGGCTTTCTGTGCATTTTTGAGGGCCTAAACATAGTCAAAAAGTCACCAAATTTCCCACACACATCAGAGCTGGTGAAAATTTACACTTGGGTTCAGAAACTTGGTGTTTCATATAAGATCTATCCGTTTGTTAAATCGTGACGTGCTGCTCTTCCTGATTCTGGCTCTCCACTCTCCCATTGAAAAACAATGGTATAAGGGGCTTTGATCATTATTACACCAAAAATGCTTTATACCAATAATACCAATAATGCATCATAATAAAGGTTAGAGTCAAAATGTCCTAAAAATTAAGTCTATAAAGTGTTCTGTTCGGAAACAAAAGTTAAAGGTAAGACACCGTTGTTGCACACATTCCACTTTAGAAACGTAATATTTTAGGACGCCTTGAATGGTCTATTGTTGGTTATCTTTGCATACTCTTATGCTTGAATTCAATGGATTTAAAGCATTTTTGATCTAATAAAATGATCAAAGTTTTAGTCCCTTCTTCCATTGTCTGTAAATGGGTGAGTGAAGATGTGCCTCAGATGCGCTGCATGACATCATGAGTTAACAATTGGAAATGTTGTTGGCTATTGTGTGGTTTTGTTTTGTTTTATTTGCGTAACATTGGCATTTCAGACTTTTAGTTTTAAGAGAGAATCTCTGTTTCTTTATTAAAAGTAATTTTGTGATTTTTCATTGCCAAGATATCCATAAAAAGCTTAAGTTTCTGTTTTCCTCTAAAGGTTTAGAACTCCTTTTGCTCAACTTTTACCCTGAACATCCACAGCTTGGAAATTCTCTTTAGCAAAAGGGTTTTCTGTTCCTCATTTGGTGAAGTTTGACCTCACTGTAGTTTAGATAATTGTCAACAGCATGTGATTCACTTCTCTTTGCTTAATGCAAATGGTATGTAAATTAATGCAGTGTACAGTCTGTGCCAAAGAGCACACCTAGATTTATTCACTAACCCACTGTTTGACGTGTGTTTAGGGGTTGATCAGAGATAATCCAGGATTCAGAAGCTACAAAATATGTTTCTTCAAGCCTGTCCAGTCCTGCTCATTGAAAGAAAGACGTGATTCAAGAAAGCAAAAACTGACAATCAATACTGATGGGAGAGCCAGTGGTGAATTTCCCACTATTCTGTTGATCTGGCCCATGGAGGCAGACAGGGCCCTCTAATCTAGCTTGATCCAGGATTATGTTATTATGACTCCTTCCCGTTTGCCGTACGCTGCGTATGTGGCATGGGAATGTCGACTGGACAGATCGGCAGTATAAAGCAGTAAGTTAATTCTAAGTGGAATCTAGATTTCTTGTTCCTCTGGTCTGACTTGAAAGATGTTTCAATCATTGACCGGTTTAGCTGCCTCCAGCAAACACAAATGAGTTGAGGTGAAAAGTACAGTAAACATTTGTGCATCTTAACATATGACAGTTTGATGTTAAAAGCAGTTTTTCTCTCTCTTTTCTTTGTAGAAGCATGGAGATCTGCTGATTCTGACGCTTAGGTGTTAACACCACCAGAGCTCTGGCATGGAGGATCAACGTGTTGTGGTCCATTGTAAACTGTGCCTCAGTGACTATCCTGAAGCAGAGACAGGCAAGCTGCAGGTCTGCAACTGTGTGTTCTGCCTGGAGGTAGGACCACATGCACTTTGCATCCAGTTTTACGAGAAAACTCCACGATGTTTTGCAAGTTCGTTAAATTGTTATCCAAGATGAATAGCAACATTTCTGCCGCACTGGATTTGCATGATGTTAGGCTTCCAGTAGAGTTCTCATCTTTACTGCAGAGACAGCAGCCTCATGTTTAGCACAGGGGTCTCAAACTCACGGGCCATTTGTACCCAGGTGAATGATAATTTGTGCACCCGCCTTAATATAAAAGTTTAATGTTAGTACATTTTATATCAACAGAACTTTAGAGTGTTGTGTGGAGCTGAAGGAGACCACCAATCACGGTAGATTATGTGGCTCTCAGGGCGGGACATTGAATGAGTGAAAGTTACAGCAGCGTTGCCATTTATGTGTGTTTTTCCGTGCCTGGCTGCCTGCCTCGTTTCTATTGGGCACACGCGGACATTCATTCCAGCCATAGACTAAAAGATGTAAGACATGATGCCTATCCCATTCATTGGATGAACCACAAGCCAAAACGCTGAGAAGGTACACACACACGAACGCACACACACCCCTGAACTTGCGATCGCTTTTAAAACACTTTAAAAAAATTCAAGTTGCTTCCAGCAAAACATTATAAGTACAGTGGTACCCCGACATACGAAATAATCCATTCAAGGGTGGCGTTCGTATCTTGAACAATTCGTATCCCGAAGCATGTTTTTCATGTAAAACGCCAAATCCGTGCAACGTCTCTCAGAAACAACAGAATAAGTAGATGAAAAAAAAAGGAAAACCAGAGAAAAATCAAGTAACGTTTCTCCAATCCTTAAATCTACACATTGTTGATGTAATAAATGATAATAAAACGCAAGTAAAATATGTAATATGAACACAAATGTGAAACCTTACCTTGAGTGAAGCGATGTGTCGGAGGAGGAGGAACGGATACAGAAAACATTACAGCACCACGAATCAAAGTTAACTTTCTCGAGATAGAGAGAATACAGAGCGAGTGAGAAGCGATGGAGAGACGCTTCTGAGAACGCGTCACTGGGTGTCTCTAAGAACAGCACTTTCCACGTTATAAATGTTATTTCTTTTACGACACCTGGACTCTAACATTTGTTATAGCACATTATCTATAATGTAATCTATATATTATTTATTATGTAATCTGTTTGCTTGATTTAAAACGTTTTGAAGCGTATCAGCTCCATTAGCAATGTCTGCAATGGGAGAATGGAGCGCCAGGACGCGGAAGCTCAGCGCGACGTCAGACTTAAGCGGATAATTGAGCGGAACTGTTGGTGTTTTCCGTATCTTGAAATTTTTTTCGTATCTCGAAGCAAAATATTCCCCGCGAGACGTTTCGTATCTTGAACATTTCGTAATCCATGTGTGGCTGGATAAAAGAAAAGTAGGAAACTCTGTGCAGTCACATGTCCTTCTGTAATAACAGTCCCTGGTAACACGGACCCATTTTAGAGTTGCACCATTAATTGATGCGACCTCTGTGCGTTTGCTAAACGCTTGATTGTAACTTCAATCCGACAGTTACAACAAGTGAAATTATACATATTTCACAGCCTCAAACATGTCACAGAATTTGGCACACATCAGAATTGTTGAAAATATAGGTCTGATTGGGGTTTGAAAATTGAATTTTGGAAAATGGCTCTATAGCGCCACCTAATGACTTTCAGCTTTAGCAGTTTGACGTCTGTGAATAGAATTCTCCACACATGTGGGGAATCCAAGACTTCAATAAAAGTAATATGGTTTCCATTCCTCAAGGAATATTAATGAGCTTTTTTGTTACACGATGTGCACATGGCGGCCGTCGAATTTTTTAATTTAGCCATAAACCAAAATAAACCATAAACTGACATTCATTGCACTCAATTTTAATACCACACTGCAATAAACTGGACATTCATGCAGCATGAACCCGCACTTTAAATTATTACGTAGCATTATTTACTTTAACAGCCATATATATTAATATTTATTGTTTAGTGTATATTGTAGGGGTGTAACGGTACGGTAAAATCGTATTGGGTTCGTACAGTGTCTTGGAGAGTTCGGTTCGGTTAATTCGGTTCGGTACAAAAAAATAAGAACCTACATAATCTTTATTTTGAAAAGCTGCCAATACACAATAGAATTCTTGCATAAAATAAATAAAAGTGACACATTTGGGTGATATTTTAAATAAATTGCACTCTTTATAAAGAAAAACACATTTTATTAAATAAAAAATGAAATACTGCAACTAGTTAGGACCTGAAAACTTTTAACACTAGCAACAGCTTCAGCCTGTATATAAACAAAACTAACTATTCAAGTTTTAAGTTTTTGGCTAAAAAGATTAACCTATCCACTTTTTCTGAAGAGAGCACAGATCTGGTTGCAGTGACAATATCTCCAGCAGTAGAAAATGTTAGATCTCCGTGGAACAATGTCGGCATACAACTTTAAATTTATCCACTCGTCTATCCCCGTTATGTATTTTAACAGAGAAGCCAAAGGCGAATTTCCGCACGGACGCTATTGAGTGTCGCACAGTAGAGCTGCACGTCACTCAATAGCGTCCGTGCGGAAACTCGCCTAGGAACATGGTTCCGCTGCGCTTAATATCGCGCTAATAATAAATTTATATTATTTATTAAAAATACAGAATACCGAAACGGTACGCAAGTGTACCGAACCGAACAGGCCGTACCGAAACGGTTCAATACATACCGTGAACCGTTACACCCCTAGTATATTGTTATATATTATTATGTATATCTTGTTCATAAAATGTGCATTGTCATATATTGTACCCTTACTGCACCTATATTGCACACAAATGTGTATTGTACTTTGCACATTAATATGCAATCTCTTGAAAATTGCTCTTGAATATTGCTCTGTCTTGTTTGTATTTGTTTTTCGTACTTTAAATCTGCTCTGACTGGAGCTTAAACCTTAGCTTTTCACTCACCACAGCTCACATGCTGCTGGTGATGTGACAATAAACGTGATTTAATTTGATTTAAACAGGAAGTTGTAATATCTCGGCCTTACTATGACTGATTGGTCCCAAATTTACTGACTGTGTTAACGGTTTAGGTTTGAGCATATCTACAATGTTCTCTCTGAGTTATAGCGCCACCACGTGACCACAGGAAACATGTTACATTGATATGGTCATTCTTTTTGCTCATTTAAAAATATGGGACAAGACTATTAGCCAAAACAATGACAGAAAAATATTCAGACTCAATCACAGCGCCACCTGGGTGTGGTGACACTTCATGATATGGTTTTCATTGTTTAATGTGTCTGTATTGATCAGTAATTTTGACAATTTTCACTTGAATACTTATTCTAAATAGGGATTAGTAGTAGTGCATTTTGCAAGTGCGAGAACCCTTTGATTGCTGCTTACAGCTTTAAATGTTCATTTTTCTTAATCCGTTTTGAAAGATTGTAATCTGAAACCAACAACCCAAACATTTTCCATTTTTGTTAAAAATAAGAACGGTTGAAAAAAGAGCAGCGGTTGAAAATGGTTTGAATATATATATATATATATATATATATATATATATATATATATATATTCAAAATACAATCTTTCTAAAAAATGCACATTGGTTGAACAAAGGTGATTTTCTTCCAATACTGCCAGGGAAATGCTTCCTAGAGAATTGTTTTGTTGTGTGTGTGTGTGTGCGTGCGTGTGCGTGTGTGTGTGTGCAGTGTTTGCGGGAGTATGTGGAGCTGGGCATCCTGGATGGTGCGGGTAGTCCCATCACCTGCCCAGATCTAGCCTGTGAGAACAGTGGGACTCTGCTGGACTCAGAGGTTCTGCATTTATTTCTATCCTTGCTCTTCCAAACATCAGTTTCCCATTTCCCTGATCTTACTGCAAATATTTACTCTGACGACCCCCCTTTAATAAACTGTTTTATTATTACGGGCCTAAAAGCTTCAGCTATTCTCACCCATAGCTCTTGATTTCTTGAGTCTGTCATATTTATATTTGCATCTTAAAATACATCTAATTTAAAGCTATTCCTTTGATACCCAAGTTCAAATTATACAGATGAGAAGATCCTTAATCAGATTCATAATCAGATTCACAACCCTAAATCAGATTCTTCTTTATTCAGATTGCCTTTTTGGCCCCCAGTGACCGTCTTGAGCTCCACCAGCGGCTCCAGTTCGAGAGAGGTGCGTACAGATGCCAGGTTAAACAAAGTGAGGCTTCATTGAGAAAGGGGTGTGGCCAATTGATAAAATGGAGCTGAGAAAAGACCTGCCATGTTTCCGAGCACCTTGTCTAAGATCATGGTCCTGCTCCAGAACACATTGGAGAATTGGTCAAGATATATACACTTTTAATGTTTCTCAGCATTGAAAACACCATTAGTCTTGACCAAATCTCCAAAGAAATGCAGCTCCAAACGTTCAAGCAACATCCACTATGCTTAACCGTTGCCAGCAGACACTTATTTTGGACTGCCCTTCAATGAGCAAACCGTCTTCTGTTTCAGCCAATATTTCACATGTTGATGTGCCATTCTTCTGCACCCATTTTGTATGTTTGCATGCATTCTTGATTTGCTTGGCTGCAACTCCTCCATGAAGACCACTTCTGACCGGATATCTTCTGCCAGTAAATGGGTATCTCTGGTGTCTGCCAGTTTTGAGCTAATGGCACTGCTGGACATGGATTGAGCACTGGTTTTTGGGTGCCTCGCTCTGACACAGTCATTAATCTTAGACCGTAAAAAGTCGGGGTTGCTCGTTCTCAATAAGAGGTTAACATTTGACTGTGTCTCTTTCCAGAGGTTCTAGTTTCTATTTTTCCTCCTGTTTTGAAGCTGTTTGGCGAGAGGTCCCCATTCTGCTTGTTAAGAGAACAGTTTCCAAGTTGTTCGATGATGCGTCCTCGGAAGTTGTTTCCTCGTTAGTTTGGTGGACAAATAGTCCCATGGTATTTATTTTTCTTATTGGAGCTGCTGAATAAAGGATATTTCCTGGTTGCCCCAATAATAATAAATGTGTATAAAACAGAAACGCTTCGTCATTAATGCTTTTATTTTTTACCTTCAGCAATGTCCTTTAGTTCTGTTTGTGCGCTTTTATTTTATTTGAGTCATTCTTGCAGCTTGTGGGGAGTAGATATGTTACAGTGTTTTGGTAAATATTATTGTGCCGGAGTCTCCTGTGATAATGTGCTTCGCTATCATCTCCAATTGAATTTATTTCTATTTTTGTTTTACCGATTGAGGAGATGTGTATGAAGGCTCTATCAGTGAAGACACAGACTCTAGCGTAGGATGGACATTTTTAATGACGTCACATGACCCAGTGGTTGTCCATGATTGGTCGATTTCTGGCCTTATCCATTTTCTTTAAGATCTTTGCATGCTTGTTCTGTTAAAAGAGATAATAAATGTTATTTCATCATCTTAATAAAATAAGGTTCCTTTGTTTACTCCCTGAGGTTGCAGTAGATAAGGAATGATGGGAGGGGTGGGGTCAGCAGTAGCTCAGAATCTTATAAAAGGCCAAGAACGTTAGTTTGATGAGGTCAAAGGTGTGTTGCATTACCATAACTTTTCCATAAATATCCTAGACTCAACAGACGTCCATGTTAAGACCGGATTTAACCATGTTTTCACCTCTTTCAGGGGTTCAGTTAGATCCTAGCAAGACCTGGTGTCCCGAGCTAAACTGCCAGGCTGTGTGCCGTCTAACGCCAGGCACTGAGGGCAAAGCGGTCCCTGTGTCTTGCCCCATGTGCCAGGCAGTTTTCTGCTGCTGCTGCCGGAGCCAGTGGACAGATGGACACTCGTGCTCTCCACAGCAGCCACTGATGATGCCCCCCACAGCTGACGGGTCAGAGACAAAAACACATGTTTGCACGCGGTGCCCCATAGGCCACGCACTCTGAACCGGTCTGTGTGCTCCCTGCAGCACGATGTTCAACGACGATTCGGTTGCAGTGATTAAACAGTGTCCTGCGTGTGGCGTCTACATAGAGCGGGACCAGGGCTGCGCTCAGATGCTCTGCAAGAGCTGCAAACACACCTTCTGCTGGTACTGCCTGCAGAGCCTGGATGTGAGTCACTCTCCGTCTTTGCGTATCAGAAACAAATGGTCGATTCAAATCAGTGGAAACCAGTTTTTATTCATAACAGAATCTTGATTGATTTCTTTGTTGCTACAGGGGGATATATTCCTGAGACATTATGATAAAGGGCCATGTCGAAACAAGCTGGGGCACTCCAGAGCTTCGGTCATGTGGAACAGGACTCGGGTTTGGACACTTTTGATGTTTACCAGTTTACAACAAAGTAGAGCTGGGCGATTAATCGAAAAGTAATCGTAATCGCTGTTCAGAAGTTCGAATCGTTCACGGTTTTCCACGTCAATTATTTTCCCTTGAAAAACACAACTGCTCCGTTAATGTTTTTCTTTTTTGTGTGCTTTCATTTCAGTTGATGTTCAGTAAATAGTAGCAGATGGTGTGTGTTTCCTTCAATTATTTTACTGTCCCTTCATTCTAAAATCTCTCACTTGTACGACGTGAGCATTTTTTTCTGTACAAATCTTCTCAGTGAACTATGAGCAAAAAAAATAATTCTGATGAAATAATCGCAATCGAGCTAAAATCAATCTATTAATTGAGATTTTGATGTAAATCGCCCAGCCCTACACCTGTTCAACCACTTCAAAATCAGCCACTTCAGGGAGATTCTGAGTCTAAATTTGGCTTTTTCTCTGTTTCATCCAATTGAATGATTTTCGGAGACAACTCTTATTGTTACACATATTTTAAGAAAATTCTCAAATAAAATGTACTTTGGTCAAATATTCTACCCTTTCGTGGTGTTCGTGGCTGCCACTTAAAAAAAAAAGATCAGATCAATATTTTTTCCCATTTTTTTGCCCTCTCTCTACCTCAGCTCTAATCAAAAGTCCTACATTTTTAAAGTTTAGGATTTTTACCCTTTAAGATTTTATATAATGTCACTGACTTTTGACAAAAAAAAAAAAAAAAATACTTATTTTCAATATGAAAAATGATTGTGGCCTGAATCAAACATTAGTAACAACATTGGTGTTGTTTGATTTCTAGTTTTTTCTCTCGTTTATTGTTCATTCCTCATTGACTTCCATTATAATTACCTTTTTGGTTGCAATGCCACGACACCAAATAATCCTAGATTCTTGATTGTTGCTGGGAAAAGCTAAAATGTAAAATTTTTACTGTTCATCACCATTTAGAACCATTAACCCTTCGAGATAGGCCTGTGCAAAAAAAAGTGTAGTTTCTGACTATTATATGAAGTTAAATGTTAATGTTTTTATTATTCAATTTTCACAATGACCTTGTCTTTGCTTTTTTTTCTCAAAACTTTGGACTAAAAGCTGTTCTTTGTCAGTTCTTAAGATGTTTGCCGTAAAAACAGCCACAAAAATATAAACGGATTTGTATTTTTTTGTGCAGTTTCAGGTTTGTTATGATATTGTTGTGTAAAGTAATGACAAAAACAGAGAGAGGAAGCTGGGGTTGTCATTTATCAGAGCAATTTGTAAAGTAGTAAAAAAACGCTCAAAAGGGGCGTTTTCATTCTTTAAACATACTATTTGGGATCAGTTCACGGGTATTTTATGGCAAATTAAAAGTCTTTTTTGTTGAGGTTTTGGGATTTTGATGTGATGAAGCAGCTAGCAAGGAAGCTAATGGTTTCACTGTAAAACACCATAGACTAATGCTAAAAATATTAGCATGTTTATGTAAAATGGAACTCTGTGTTATATATGCGTACCACTTACAAACATACCATAATGAACTCCCGCCTGCTTTAACACAAGCTGCTCTAACGAAATAACCACTGCTTACTGTCCATCATCCCTTGTACCCAGGTGGTTGGCATCCTGGTGGGCATCAGCATTATAGTGCTGGTGACCTCTCCTCTGCTACTACTGGCCTCACCCTGCATCCTGTGTGGTGTTTGCAAACCCTGCCACTCCAAGACAACCAAGAGTCAGAAGAAAAAGAGGGAGAAATACAAAAAGACATCAGAGTCTAGCACCTAGAGGAACATCTCCAGTGCCAGTGCAACATGCCAGGGGCACAAGAGCCTCATTTTAAGTGCCTGGTCACATCCATGGATTGCTGACGCAGTCTGCTGCACTTTGGGAAATGTTAAAAAGTTGACATGAAAATGAAAAACATCTCTCAAGTAAAGTCTCTTTTCTAAAAAGCCAAAATGTTTGTTCATGTGCGCTTCTGTATTTATGTCTTGTGTTCTTTTTACATTTGTTGCATAAGAAATGTTATTCCTTAATTACAATAAACTAAATGCAAACCAAGCTCTGAAATGTTTGTTCTCACATATGCTTTAAGCCCCACCCACTGAATTTGGAGCCCTGCCCACGTGCCGTCTCATTGGTTGTATTCCCGTCTAGGTTACTTGCGTAACCCCTCATTTCCTGAAGAAGGGAATTCAAACTTAAGGCTTAAGAGTACACTGACCTGAAATTTTGTGCCACGACATTAAACCATGGGCGCCGACGGGACAACACACATCAGGGCGAATGAGTGATGCGAATGAAAAAAAAAGAGTTTAGGATTTTCGCAAGGAGAACCCATGAAAGCTGGCTTTTTGACGACATGAGTATGAGATAAAAAGAACTGCTTGGTGGCGCTCATCCCACTTTTTCATAGCGACTTTGTACAGGAAACAAATGGCTCATCACAAATCCTTTTTTCTCCACATTTTTGTCAAACCACTTCCTGTGATCAGCCACCAACAGAATAAACCGCTCGACATCGATTTTATCTATGCGCTCTTTGAATTATTCTCTGTCGTCCTCAACTGGGCCTGGGAGGAAGCCGCCTCGGTTACCTTCATAAAGCTGCAAGGAGAAAGCAACAGGCTGAGGGTAGGACGCAATACAAGTAGGCTTTTTGTTCAAAGCGTGCGCGGTGAGGGGGTGGGATGAGGCTTGTTCTTCGGCACCAAGCAGGCTAAGGGGGGTCCAAGTTGAGCTAGACTTTTAGCGTCTTATGACGGTTGGCCATACTTAGGACCCCAGCCAGGCTCCTGAAAATGTAAACCCCTAGAGTTAAGGTAACCATGGTGTTACCGAAGAGGCCACCTGGTGGAACAGGTGCATCCAAGAGCCGGAGCAGTCTACTGGATGAACTACTGCCTGGTTCAAACACAGTTGGTGTTCCTGGACCACTACAGTGGGCATTGAACGCCCTCTTTCACCGCTTTTAGGGCATGATAGGGAGTGGTCTGAAGGTCTTTGACCAGCCTTAGAGCCCCTCCACCCTTGTGCATGTCGCGAAGGACCTATAAGGCGGGAGCAAGTAGACCTGGCGGACGAAACCTAAAGCTTGGGAGGAAACAACTAGACGTTCAGTGGGTGGGGTGTATCCCGTCTGCAGTCAAGGGTACTTGTATGTTTCTGGTCCAGGTTTGTTGTGGGCATTTGAATGGAACCCATAGTAGTATATTGTGACCACCCAGTTTGTGTAGGGTTTCCTCTTGTTTCATTGGATACTTGAACTCTGTCTCATGAATATTGATGAGAGACCAAATCTTCATGACTTGACGCCTGGTGCAGTGACGGATCACAATCTCTGAAAGCTGAAAATGGTCGAAAAATGATTCAGGTATGTCAACTCGTAATACCAACAGGTCCCAAAACTAACATTGATTAAATATCGATCAACACACAGCAATTAAAATCTCAAATTGAGCGTTTTATGGCCCCTTTTGACAAATTATTACAATTAATATTTTGTACATCTTTGATATTGCCGAATTAAATCTTCCAGTTGAAAGATCTGATGGAGAAGACATCGCACCTGTGCTTTTTGTGAACCCGCTCTGATCTGTAAAGAGTAGAGGGCACTGATTCGCTCTTAAATGGGCTCTTGTTCGGCTGGTACACCCTGAGGCTCTCATGCCACTCCAACTGCATCTTTTTCTGACAGTTTGAACAGAAACTGTGCAGTGATATTAGATCCTGGATGAGCTTCCTCTATATGTTCCATCTGTTGTCTAATATCCCAAACGTAGGACTTGGATTTGAATTGGAAAGATTTGGTGAAGGTTGTGAACTGTTATGGTTTTGTGTGTGTGTGTGTGTGTGTGCGTGTGTGTGTGTGTGCGTGTGTGTGTGTGTGTGTGTGTGCGTGTGCGTGTGCGTGTGAGAAAGGATTGTTCCGCTGAGTGATGAACTGCAGAGTATTTCATAGTGAAAGGAGGAGCACAATGTGAGAGAGAGCGATGCCTCGGGGACAGTTGCTGAGGAAGGTGTCACAGATATCTGCACTCCGTTCTATTTTTATCCTTCCTGAACATCCAGGATATTTTGTAAAGACGATTGAAGGTTAATTTCTTAACTCTAGTCTGAACTAAAAGTAAAATTGTATTTTAGTTGTTCACACATTTACTAAAGCTTTTAAACTCTAGTATTAAGTCATACATTTCTTCTAGATGCATCACTGTATTAATTCAGGAATAGGATAAAACCCTCTAAATGTATTGTTTACAGTTTTGATTGTTAGGATAAGAGATGTGCACCACTGAAGAGAAATTATTAAAGGCAAATATAAAAACACAAATTAAAAAAAATGTGTTAATTATTATCCATCTGAAGTTAATAATCAATTGTGAATCTCTTTTGCTTGTATTTAGTGTGGTTCTCTATTTTTCTTCTACCTCTGAACTTCAGCATGTCCTTCAAATTGTATTTTGGTCAATTACACTCACTATTCTCAATTGTGGGTGTTTCTTCCCCAGAAGTGAGGTTTGCTTTAGGGCATTATGCAAATGTGCCTGAAACCAGAAGGGGAAAGCCTGTCTTTTCCCTTAATCTTTCGCGTTGTTTACTTCTATAAAACTGTGCTCCTAAATACTAAAATAGAGTAAATTATTATTTATTATTTATCAGAGTAAATAATTATTGTACGTGAACCTATTTAAATTGTTAAAACCTGTGGTAACGTGGATAATTATTATATATTCATTTCCGCCTAGAACATTACTGTTTTGTGATTGCAGTACATTGAAGACCAGTAGAGGGCGCTATGGTGATTGAGGTTTACCTGGTTAATACATATAGAGTTATAGAAGAGAAAGTACGTGTAGCGTGTTGTTCCCAGAAATAAAGTACCATTAACTTATGGAAAATTTCAAAAGCGGACTTTATTTGAAAATGCATGTCAAATTAATTTTTGCTTTATATAAAAACCAAACTGCGCAATGTAAGATTAGTTATTTGTACCTCTATTTTATTATTAACGTGTTTGCGCTAGAGAAAGAACTTACGAGAGAGTGAAAGTAAAAAACAACAACAATAATAATAATAATATTAATAATAAAAATAAAAAAATCAATGTCACGCGTCGTGTGCTATCCAATAAAAGCCCGAGAGTGCCAGTCGTGCTCCAGACCCTTCTCCCGAAAGCAGGGAAACAATATGAGCAATCACTAATAAGATTCTACACATCTTTTGAGCTTGAGCCCCCCAAAAGGTGAAATAAATCTCAACTGAGTGAATTTCCCTCAAATTCCTGGACACACGTATTGTTGTTTGTTTTGTTTTTGTGCAGTTAGTTATACTGGAAAACCTTGCTAAATGACATTCCCATGATTATGAGAGGGGCTGACTGTGCGCTTATTTTTATTTTTTTGCTCCATAATTGTATCATTACATAATACAACATATTACATAACACATAATTTTAACCAGAGCATTTTATAATGTGTTCAAAATATATTTTGTTTAATTTGGTTGAAATAAAGGTTCCTGACAAAATCAAAAAGCGTTGCTGAAATAAAATATTTTTTATGTGATTCTTTTATACATTTAAATTTTAAAAGAGGTTGGTGCTGACCCCAAAACAAGGGGAAGGCCAAAGAGAAGCATCTGAATGTGATTGAGTCGAAGGTGGAGTGAGTAGTGTTGAAAAGCTCACTCTCTGCCACCTGTGACAACCCTGATGGTGGTGGCCTTGAGCAAGGCATCAGTTTCTCCCACTGCTCCCTGGGCGCCACAGCTATGGCTGCCCACTGCTCAGAGGGTACGTTCACGCTGTGTTTCTTCACTGCTGTGTGTGTGCGTGTACTTGTGTGTGTGTGTGTGGGTGGGTGCGTTCACGTGTGTGTGAATGCACTTTCAATGGATTAAATTCACTTTCACTTCCTTTACTTCACAATAAAGTAGACTCTCACTTTAGAAAGAAATGGTTTGGAATGAATTGATCTCAGGTTCTTAAACATTTAAAAGTCTCTGCACACACTGGTGCTCTTGCCAATCACACCAGCTGTTTTAGAACTAAGTAAGAACAATGCAGCTACTGTTTAATTTAGATTTCAAATATAATGTGTAGGTTTCAATATATCATTAGCTTTGATATTTTGTGTCGTAAACGAACATTACAAGAGTTTGCAAAGTAATTTAAATTAAAATGTGTCTTTCAGTTTCATTTTACAGACACCAAATCAGTTCCATTAGTGCCATCTAGTGATGAAAATAGGGATAACCCTTAGAATTACAAGAACTGTCCTGGCCCGTGGATGGTGCGCAGGACACGTAAGCAGGTTCGAGTCCCAAGCCTGTCGTTTTTCCCATCCCACCCCATTCTCTCTCCACCTTTCTTCCTGTCCTATCTGTTCAAATGAAAAAAACAAACATATTAAAAAAAAAAGAATTACAAGACCTGTGACATGGCTTGTGTTTTTCAAAGTTGTGGGAGAAAAAAAACACAATGGTACAAAAAGGGTTTGGAACAGTGACTAACATTTAGGAGAGGTTTACCTAGTTTTTTAAAACAATTTTCACATTGTTTTTAGCATTTTCTTTGCTTTTTGGGGTGATTTATGAACATTTACTTTGCCTCAACACATTTGATTTTTGTTCTAAAACATAAAAACTAACTATTCGTTTTCAATTTTTGAAAGTAAAAAACAGTAGACAAAATCTACTACTCAGAATTGTAATTTTTGTACAATTTCAGCTTTGTTGTGGAATTATTTTGTAATGTAATAAAAATGAAACTTAGGGTTTTAAAAACAATGTATTAGAGAAAGCTGTAAAGTAGTAAAAATGAATTAAGAATTAAGAAGGACATGAATAATTTGTTTCCACAGACTCTCCCCCTCTACGGATTTTTGTCACATGAGTGCAAGCCAAGCAAAATATTGATAAAGTGGCATTAAAGTTTGTTCAGTGCTTCATTTTATTTATTGTTTGAACAAAAGAGACACTTTCACTTTGTTTGTTGATGCCATTTTCTTTCCGTGTACTGCAACACTCTTCCACACAGCTCTGCAACTTGCCAGAAGCAGACTGGGATCTCTTTGCTTTCACATACCACCAAGATATCAAACCCACGAATGAACTTGAGATCACTTGTTTGTTCACTTATATGAGCTCAACTGCTCGCCCAAACGGAAGAGGTGTGAAAACACTCTTGAGCTCTGTCTCAAATCACTCTGTGTTTGACCACCGTTTCATTTAATCACGGTTTAACAAAGGTACATTTTATTACTATAACCCCTACAACAGCCAGGCTGACCAAAGTGCTTTATGAGGCGAATGGGTGCCATTTCTGTCCCTGGGACTTTATATGTTTAAACAAGCATTACATTGATTCATAAATACATTTTATGTCTAATTGTACGTTTATAACATACTATTCTTATTGCAAATTTAAGCTAGAACATGTAAAATATTGATCAAATACACAGAAAACACTAAAAAATGTCCTCAGTCTGTGATGTTACACTTCACCATAAAATATAACAATAAGGACTTTTAAAATGAACCTCTTTGGATCGATATGTAATGAAAAAAATCTTTGCAGTGATCTGTAAATCTATATATATATATGTTTGTTTCAAATACAGTACATTTATTCACAGAAATATCTACTTTCTTAGGTTAATAAAAAACAAAAAAAACTTAGTCGTGTCCCCCAGCTTTTTACTCATTCCTGTTACCCCTCCCCCTCCTGAAAAAAGTTCATTTTTCAGCAGGTAGTTGCATTACTTGCATCTTTAGAAGGCCATGGGAAGAGCAAATGTAAGTTCTCTCAATTTCTTATTTACAAGTTTGATGATTTTGTCATTTCTTGGAGCGTCAATTTAAAAATACTGTCTTGTTACTCAAATTATTTCAGAGGTTCAGAGTAAAAATGCACATATTTGGTAAATAACTGAAATCACAGAATTACCTGGTTCTATTTTTGTGTGCACCATGGAGCTATTTGCTGATTATGTGCACCATATTTGCTAAAAAAAAAATTTTGCTAAAAAGAGGGATAGTAACAAGAAAAATGGCAGCCATCTTTTGATAATAAATCTAATAAAACATTTAAATAAGTTACTAAAGATGGACCAATTCCCATTTGGAAACCTTAAGTATGTTTGCTATTGAAATCTGATCTGACATCAAGTAAAAAAAAAGACATTTTTAAAAGTTACAACAAGCAAATGGCACATTTTTGGTGGAATGGCTTGTATAATGTAAACTCAGAATAAACCAAGATGGAGAGGCATGCAGTACCACATAAAATCACAAGCCCTCGCGGTTCCTCTTAGTATCCAGTTTTGTTGCCCTCAGCAGTATATCGCTCTGACGCACATTCATGGAATACGAGCTCTGATGGATCATTTGGCTTTGTTGACCTCCACATGAACATTAGGGAAATGGCCAAAACATGAGTCACCTTCCCTCTTCACAAACTTTCATCAATCTGAGAATCTGCACGATGACAAGGTTTAAAATAGCTACCACCCAATGTATAAGACACACAAACGGTCTCACATTATCAGAACAGATCTGGTTTTCAGCCGTTTTCAGGTGGAGATGCATTGCCTTAGCAGGAGGCCTCGATCTTACCTGCTGAACTCCTACAGCGACTTTAAAGAGATCGATGAGATTGCCAGAGAATCCTATGAGACTGCCTGGTTAGACCTGCTGATAGAGACCAGGCCAGAGTACAGGTAACTGTTCTGTATCAGTGGCATAAGAACAGGGTTTGTTTGTTCGATACAAATGTTCTGCGCTAAAAGCCTGTTACTCCCCTGTAGTAGAACAGAAAGAGCAGTCAAATCATTTTAGGAAACTGACAATGTTGGAGTTAACATACTACACAAGTGCATGGGCCAATCACAGCGTCTGTTTGAATTAAGTGGGAATGATGTCGACCCAGAGTTATGACAAAGTTATGTGAGAAAATGTGCAACCGTCTTCCAGTTCCAGGGTTAACGTTCTGAAATACAAGACCTGTGATATGGCATGTGTTTTGGCAAGTTCTGGTCTAAAAAGTACTTAGGACTGATGTAAAAGATTTAGGAGAGGTTTTCTTGTTTTTTTTTCCTCACATAGTTTTGACCTTGTCTTTGCTTTTGGGGGGATTAATGGATTTTTATTTCGTTTCAACACTTGATTTTTGTTAATAAACGCAGAAACTGTTTGTTTTCAACTACCAGAAAAGATGTAAGGGATGCAAAGAAAAAGCTACAAATAACTTCATCTGAAATACAGGGTTCTGTGGGAAAAAAAAATATTGTGGCTATTTCAAGGAGCAGAATAAGGAGACACTTAAAAAATAATGGGCTGCTTGATCAAGTTCCAGAAAAAGGCCATTACTACACAAATGCCATAAAGTAGCTGCTTACAATACACCAAACAGCTCAGAGAAAAGCTCCAAACTTCTGGAATAAAGTTATTGGGAGCAATTGAACTTTTTGGCCACAACCATAAACGTTACATTTGGAGAGGAGTTAACAAGGCCAATGATGCATGGAACACCATCGCCACTGTGAAGCACGGACGCGGGTCACTGATGTTCTGGGGATGTGTGAGCTCCAAAAGCACAGGAAACTTGGTCAGAATTAATGGAAGATGAATGCGGCATGTTCTCAAAGGATCCTAGAGGAAAGTGTGCATAGAGGAAAGCTGCTTATTGTATGTGAACATTGCAACACCACAACGATCCAAAACACAAGGACAACTCCCAGGATCACTGGTTCCACCAGAACAAAGAGAAGGTTCTGGAGTGCACCTCAGGCTCCTGACCTCAATATCATTGAACCATTCTGGGAAGAACTCAAAGATGCAGTTTATACAAGAATTTACAAGAGTCCAAGAAGAATGTGCTGCTTTACCAACAGAGAAGATAAAGAACCTCAATGACAACTACCTCAAGAGAGTTCAGGCTGTCGCTGATGTTAAAGAGGAAGTTACAAAATATTAAGCACAGTTGTTTGACAATAAATGGCTTTCCAAACCACAAACATTTAAGTATTTCAAACATTTTGACGAGGTATGTAAATCTTAGAGCACAACTGAATCTTTAAAATGATGACTGTAACAATCTTTTGTATGGACTAGTTTTACTGTAGAAATTTCTGTTTCACAGACATATTTTGTGATTTAACACTTGCCATTCGTGTCTTTTTCTACCATCTGTGGATGTTTGCCATTTGACTGATCTAAAACCAACTAAAATGTCTATTATTGTGTCTGATTCCACTTTCCAGGACAACTCTGGTTGAGAAAGACTCTGTGAGAAAGGAGAGTTACGAAAGCAAGCAAGTGATTCATTTCACAGTGCGTCGATCCCCAAACCAGACCATCCAGATGGGTATCGAGAGACAGCCTCCACAGCTGTACCATTTACCATACAAGAAAACTCTCCCCATCCCCATTTTCACACCCAGGGACATTTCGCAACATTGTGGAACCCACACACCATCCCAAGACCAAACCAACATGAACTCTCACTCTGAACCGAGTTTTAACGGAGTATGTCTTCCGTCTGTCACCATTCAGAAACCCAAGGTGGTAAAAGTCCACGGTTCAGACTTCAGAGCATCCACCCTCGTATCTCCACACAGGGACACACTTCATGTCCAGCGCAGAGAGTGATGGAATCAACACAGTTCCTCATGTACCGCCATTAAATGTTCATCATTCTGCATAGATTTCCTTTTCTTTTAAATCTGACCCACCCCTGATGAATAAATGTCCTTAATTTCTGAACATTGGACAAGTCTCATTGTAACAAGTCTCATTGTAACATTGCTATAGTGTGCCGTTCCACCAATCAGAGCTCATTCAGGCTATTGGGGAACCCTTTATTTATTGATTTTAAGAGAAAGATCTTATAAAGGATGAGCATGTTCAACTCTTTCCTGGCTGCAAATCTCATATAAATATTGTATGCAATAAAATTACAAAACTACATGGCTAAAGTTTATACACACACTTGACTTTGAAAGTGTTATTTTATTTTATAAAATGTTCTTATTTTGAGTTTTAAATGTGAAAGTGCTCTTTGTATTGAGTCTTTAATAAAAGTTTTCAACTGAATCTTTAGCTCAAACTGTGACGTCACCCGATACTAGACCCCTCCTACCACCGACGCGTCATCCATTCATGTTTTAAAACAAAGCTCCTCCCACTCTCAGCTACTGGGATATCGTGGAGTTTCCACATGAGCATCTACATACATTATAGTAAAAATGTATCACGCTTAGAAAAATTGTCGAAGTGGCAAAACATTAATGTGGTTAAATATTTACCACTGAGAGGAATCCTGCTTCAATAACTTTTGATTTGGAGCGTCATCAGCCCCTGAGCCTCTTCCTCCTCAGACACAGGTTCTGTTACAATCACAGGACTTTCACAGAGTTTTGTTTATGTATTAGTGCGCGCCGGACCTTCCTCTCTGTTGTAAAACCCAGCTCTTCATCCTCAGCTCCGCGCTTGAGTTCTCCATTCCCTGCATCGGTTCATACTGATAATGCAGCATCATGGTATTATTCACTTTTAACATAATACACGAGTAATAAAAGTAGAGTAATATTTGTTGTTGGTCGTCCGTTCCTGAGATGCACGTGACACAGTATCCAATGAGAGCAGACAGTTTGAACTACCAATCATCGCAGGATGCGTCACTTGAAGCAGGAGTTTCTCACAAACGATTCATTAATGATTGTTTAAAAATCTGGTAAAAATAAACAAGTATTACAAGATAATTCAATTGTTTCAACGTGTTCTTGGAGACTTCAAAAACCTAATTAACTTTTCAAAATGATGATACTCTAAGATAGAGATATGGCAAAGTGGATGCTAGGTTAAACAGTTTGGTTGTTTCGTCGGAGTCAGTGACAATATGTCCCTCATCTCACTTTGACTAAAATATTCAACCCCCCGTCACATTGGTTTTCCTAAGCTGAGATAGAGATAAGTTAAATTGGTTGCTAAGGTAAGCAGTTTAGTAGCTAGGTGTCGTAATGTGGGATACCAAGCGTTATTCAGGTGCTTTATTGTGCTACCAGTGGTTAAAGTGAAACAACCAAAACAACAACCAAACATAAATATTTACAAAACACTGTTGCTAAGTAAGAAAAAGAAACATTTTCAAAGCAGCAAAAACCTCACTACTAAACTGGATCAGCTACAGGGTTTGCAGAGGTGGATCCAGCAACAAATGGAAGAAAAGAGTCTATAAGCTCTAAGCAGAGCTAAAAGCCACAAGGTTCGGCCATGCATCAGGTGACCGCACACTTTTCAGGGGAGTCAAACTCAGTCTGTTGTCTCCCACTCTCTCTCCTCCAGGGGGGTATTCCAGAAAGCTTGGTTAACTTACCATATGATAAATCATAACCTCTGGGTTGATTTACCCCAAACAGGCATACCATGAGTATGTCGGTTCCAAAACACCTGAGAAGAGTAAGTTTAATCAACCTCCAACTGGTTACCCAGAGTTAATGCACGTGCACGGTGCATATATAAAGACATTTTCAATGGATCGCCGATTTCACGAGTCACCATGGAAAGTCAAAGCGAAAAAAAGATAGCAGCGTATTTCACAGAGGCGGAGTTGAAGGTTTTAATGCACGCTTATGAGGAGTTTAAGCCAAAAATATTAAAAAGAAGCAATACAGCTGCATCAGCTAAAGCAAGAGAGTTGGCTTGGCAAAAAATAACGGACAGAGTAAATGCGTGAGTGTATTAAATTACAAATTTGGTATTGGCTCCCGTTTTATTATAATACAAAATAATGAAGTATGACTTATACAGCCTTTTGAATATGTTATATCACTACGAAAATAATTAATACATGTATAGATATACATAATATGACTAAATATTAAATATGCGTCATAGATTTTACTACAAAGGACAAACCTGCCACTCTGTGGAATTCGTCTTTAATAACAAGCAGAGATTTATGGCCAGGGAACTGTACAAACATGGGTAAGAACTGTTTAAGTGCCAGACATACTGTACGAACGGCTCTACACACAGTTGCCTTTCCCACATGCTCTGAATCGCCCACACTGTACAAAAAATGTCCAGACGCAAAAAACCTAAGTGCTATGCATTGCACAGAATGTTTTCTGTGCTAAGCGCAGAACCGCGGTTTGTCACATTCGCGATATGCGGTTTTAAAAGACGTGTTAAATAAACTAACGAATCTTTTGAAAAACGATAACGCTCTTTCAAATATTCATTAGGGTATGCAAACACATCAATACGCGGTCTTATAACCCTCTCCCGACGAAAAAAAAACCTTGTATAATTTGTGCTTCTACGTCCACAGGATCCTCATCAAAAGGGCACGCCATGCTCACCAACCTTCTGAAACGAAGTTACACTGAAACATAACCTGCTCCCGAGCAGGTTATCTTCAGAGAGTCAGTTGCTATGGTTACATACATACCCAGAAAGTTACCTCCGTTTTTGGAACCGAAAGTTGAGGTTATCCACGAACTTACCCTTAAACATACCCAGGTATGTCACATAACCTGCTTTCTGGAATACCCCCCAGACAGAATTAACTTGAGCTTTTTAATGGGAGAGCTCAAAATGGGCCGAACCATCAGCAGGTAAGTATATTGAACTTTTTCACCCCAGAAAACAAAATCTATTCTTAAACAAAATGAAACCCAAATTCATACAATACCTTTTACATAAACACTGGCAAACAACTATAAATGATCATCTAAACTGCATTATATAAACGTCTCTTTCACAGAGAGTTCTAAGAACTCCCCCGCTGGAATGGGAAAATAGAAGGGAGTTATCAGTATTGTCATAAAAAATTAAGTTATTATTATGATCTACACAAACAAACCCCCATTTCTCTATGATGTTTCATCTTGATGTATTTAGTGCTTTTTTTCATTTACTTTCAATTGATAGATATTTGATTCATTCTAGAGCTTAGAAATACTTTTGCACAGAGGTAAGAATGTTCTTGCACATACTGGTTTCTTCCAAAGTGTGGTTGCTTTGAGGTTTCTCTGAGGTTCTCAGTTTGACTTACAGTATTACAAAGTTTAGGCCCATGTTAAGTCAAAGTTTCTTAAGTGGTACGAGTCTGAAATAACAACCCACGTCGAACTAGTTCAAATTTAGTTTGTTGAGCGTAGCACAAACGGTCCAGGAGGAGATACGTTTAGAATTTTTGTTTTGAAGCAAAAGACGAATAACACTTTTACAAGCAAATATAATAAACCAATCAAGTTGTAGCGTGTTTTATTTAATAAAACCGTGGAAAAGGATGAGGTGTGTGATTGTCAAACACTGAAGGATCAACTGCTTTCCCAAATGAAGGGAAGTATATCCTCCGGGATGTTTTCAGTGGGTTTTGCTAGAAGTCTCTCTGAACCGGTCTTCTGCCCTCTGGTGTTTGCTCAGGGTGATCTGCAGCTGCCAGAACCTGAGATACAACCACATCAAGCTGCCATTCCTCCTCCTTTCCATGTTCAGCAGATCTGCACAGTGTCTGTCATTCTTAAAAATATCCCTGAGATCTCCCTCCAGCTTTAGCTGGGCACCCAAAGGGTGTTGCGTTGCCTTCACCAAAAGCTTCTCCTCCATCTCCACACGCCGTTGCCGTGGAAACAGGATGCTGCAGAAGGCCTCCTGTCTCTCAATCAGCTTCTCCTCCAGTTCCTGAAGTAGAAGTTGAGCATGGTTGTGCCACGCCTCCTCTCTCCTCAAAGCTTCCCGCAATGCCACCCCAGGCTCCCCTGACTCCAGCAGTCTTTTCTTCTCCTCCTCCAAATGTTGGCGCTCCTGCTGGAGCTGCTTACGTTCCTCCAGGAGCTGCTGGCTCTGGGAAATCAGGCTGCTCCTGTAGCCCTGTACCCGCTGGCGCTCCTTCTCCAGCTCTAGTGCCAAGTGAGCAGCAGTCCTCTGGTTCTCCCTCAGTGTCTCAGAGTGTTTCATCTCCAGATCTTTGCTGATGGCTTCCACATTGCTCTCATATTTCTTCTTCATATCCTGGATCTGGTTCTGTGACTCTCGACTCCATATCCAGCCTTGTGAAAAATACAGCCACAGAGTTCATGATAAAAGCATCATGTATGACCAAATGGAAGGAATAGAAAATGAGGTCTAACAAGGAATGAGTGGCATAACAAGGAATAAAATGGCTGGGTTTAATACAGAAAACTGCAAAGCTGAGAGTTATTCTTATAATTGCACTCTTAAATTAGAAAGAATTGTGCTTAACCGTGATCTTACCAGTTGAGCCCATAAATTGGAATTCCTGACATGCACATGATTTTATTATACATGCCTTAAAATCACTTTGTATATGGTCTTACATTTTAAAAGTGCATTTATCAGCTTTTTGTTAACTGAAACATTTTGATGTTTCTCTAAATATGTGTATTTTCCAAACATTTAATTGATGACATCTAGGACATCCTGTTTGTATGTGGAGCCTGTTCTGTCTGTGCTATCACAAAGGGGTTGCATGTTTGTGCAGTTAAATGTCAGAGGATGAATGATCCCCACTGAAACAGAACAAAATAGTATACCAAATAACAATTGATCCTAAACACTATGGGTGTAACAATACACTCTGCTCATGATGAAATACATATCCCGCTATTGACTATTGAACCTGTTTATATAACGAACCATCATTTTAAAACATGGAATTTAACAAAAAGCTAAGTATGCTAGAGTTTAGTTCGGTTTGTATTAGAGCATTGATACCATCCATCCACTAGGGGGCATGTGTTAATGTTAGCACTAAGTCATATTTTTTACTTAAATTGATGTAGAAAGCTAAATTTATAATCGTTCTATTTAAAATGAGAGTAAAAGATAATTGTCTACTAGTAAATATTACATACTATAAGAAGAAAAGTTAAAGAAGTTCCAGAAGTGACTAGAATCACAATCACTCCAAGAAGCAAATACACTACAGCTCCTAGACATAGTTCTCCCAGTAGCTCCACGATACATATTGTGATAGTTTTGTATTGCCATAGACTATGTACTGTCTTTTACATCCCTCCTAAATACTGTAAAAATCCTTCGACCACAAAAGGAGATGACAAGTGAGAACAGGTTATACCATTTAATGAATGCTAAAGATTTTTAGCTGTATAATAAAGTTTAGCAAAATTAAAATTCTAGAGTAAATACGTATTAATCAGCATTTAAACACAGCATTGTTTGTACATATTTTAACTAATGACAGTTGTTTGCAAATCTTGATGTACATTTTTAAGAACGAATACAATATAAAGAGCACTTACGAAATGCAGCCAGTCCGATCATGGGCACCAGCAGGGCGTAATTCCATCTGCCAGCGTCATCACCCTCTCCAGCAGCTTCAGGTCTGATGTTCCAATGGGGAGGATCATTCAGGTTGTTCATGGAGAAATCCTAAAGAGGAAATTTAAGGGTGAACGCTTAAAAACGTAATTCAAACACGTTAAATAACTTGGCATACGTTAAAGCCTGATCGTACAACTAAACACACAGCACATGAAATGCCATACAGCTAAAGCTACAAAGCAAATGTGCTCGTGTAAATATAATTCTACATAAAGACACTGACAATATTAAAGACAATGACAATATTTGAAAAAAATAGCTAGTTGAAATGAGTCAGTCACCTTCGTTCACTCACTGTACAGACACATGCAAGTTACAGTTAGCGTCACGTGAGCTCCTTCCGGCCCTTTGGACGTCGACAACTTTTGTTTACCCTTCTACGGGGAAGTACAATCCATATCTATTGTTCAACAAATAGTTTTTAATCCTAATAGTTTTTTAAACATGTGGCCTTTTTACAAATGATATTCCATTTGCATTTTATCAGCAAGCCGTAAGCTTTCTTCAAATTACAATTTAAAGAAATAACACGGCGTTCGTTTTTGAACACCCCTTAAAGCAATAGTGGTATAGTCCGTTCAGTTGCCCGTCATATGCATATTTTGCTTATTTTCATCTTAATCAATTTTTAAATTTTATTGTGCTTTGTAGATTGTTTGATAGCGTAAATGATTCCCTTTTATTTAACATACTCAAAAATTGTTAGAATACACAAATTAGCCTAAACTTTAAAACATTAAAAGCCCTCAAAAGCCCACGAAGCCCATCCATAATCACAAACACATAATCAGTTATACATTTTGAAAATAAAAACTATAATAATTATAAAAGTGTATAAAAATATATAATGTATGAGCCATTCCACCGAGTTGGTGCCATTCTCTCCCTGGGACTTTATATGTATAAATGAGCATTACCGGTAAATTGCTTCATGAATACACTTAATTACTAAGTAAGGCGTACTACATAGAATTCTACGGTGCCCCTAAAGGGTCATGCTTTAGCGAACTGCAGTGAACTTGTATTTCTTCTTTGTTAAGTAACGCTCTTTTATAGTCTGGACTTCTCTTGAATGAACAATCAGATTCACTTGTGGTTGAACGCATGTTGTCGTCTTAAGTAGGACTTTTTTCCTGTGACTATAATTGGGGTTCACTTATTTTTGTAACATGGACTTGAAGGAAATCACTTTTCTGTTTGTGCAAAATAACAAATCTTGTTTGCAATCGATGGCCTACATTTGTTGGAGTATTTTTTTGTCAAGTATCTCATAGAAATAGTTTTTCGTACATATGCAGTGGGGTGTACTCATTTATGCTGAGCACGGTAACCCCTTTTACTTTATCAACATTATTCATTTTGGAGACGGCCCCGAAGCTTCTTCTGATCCAGTCCCTTCCTCAGGGAGCTAGGGGAAATTAAACTGTTCATGTTCGTCTAGGAGTCACAGTGAATTCAGAATCAGTGGGTTTGTGATGTCATAAACATAGCCATCTAAAAACATCTTGTGTCAGTCAATAATGATCATTATATAACAGTTCTGTTCACTCAACATATTTCAGGAAGACTGATTTTATCACTTAACCCTTAGAAGTCCAGGGGCTTTTCAGTGTTTTTTACTACTTAACATTTTGCTCTATTAAATTAATTGTAAAACAGTTTTTGTTGCAATACTTGATATCTACTCGATGTCAATACAACACCCGCTCTCTTTTAACTAACATTTTTTTCATTATATCGCACAATAATTCCACAACAATCCTGAAATTGTACAGAATTTGTTTTTGTATTACATTGTAGTCATTGTATTATGCTGTCATTTTATTACTGCAAAATTTAGAAAAGTTTTTATGTTTTATTAAACAGAAAAAAATGCATAACTCCTCCAAAAAAAGAAAGACATCAAAAAAATGTGAATATTGTAAAAAAAAAATGTTTGTTCCTTTTGTGCTTTGTTTTGTGGCAGAACTTTGAAAAAGACAAGCCATCTCACAGGTCTTGTACCTCCGAGGGTCATCTCTACATTTTACCAGTAGATGGCACTGATATGGGGTCTGTAAAATGAAACACATTTTGATTTGAATTACCTTGCAAAG
>SRMA01025357.1:467-12287 GCA_007224835.1 Danionella cerebrum
GAGGAATAATTAAAGCGCTGTCTGTGTTCTAGCCCGCATTAACTGTGATTGGCCAGCCTGCCTGTAGGGAACCATCTCTTGGCCACCCTTCAGAGAGGGGAGAGGCTCCTCAAAGACACAAAAACATTTTCAGATGAATGTTGAAGGACAACAGACCTGTTTGGCAAGCTGGCCGGGATCACTGAGGACAGAGCTGGTAATTAGGAAGGTTTGCTGATCCGACAGAGCTGTTGTTTCATCGTGCCTCAAGCCTTAATGCATGATTCGGTCAAAAAACTATTCTGTTTCCGGGCTGCAGAGGGGGATTCAGTTGAAATGAAATATAAATAGCATAACAACAAAAATATATAAAGTTTCACTCATCAGGATTTGATTGAAGAAATGTTATCTAATAATAAAAAATGTGTATTACAATGCAGATCAGCACAACTCAGGTCTCCGCTTAAAAAAAAATAAAGTGAGTAACTTGGCTGAGTAATGCTTTCTGCACATTTTGGTTGAAACTAAAAGGAAACATTTAGGATATTTTTTAACAAATTAAACTCACAGACCTAAGACAGTGTTTCTGCGGGTCCTAAATTGTCTAAAGTTTAAAATCCAAAATTTTACGCTTTTAGAAGTCTTGCATTTAATCAAATTCTATTTTTTGGTCTTAATTTTCAAACACATTTCAGATCACTGTGCTTGAGACAGATTTCTGTTTGAAAATGTTTTTAAAATGTACAAACCACCAGAAGATATGCATTTGCTGACTCTTCAGAACCATTTGGTTGCTCATCTGAAGTCCTTTTAAGTGTTGACTTTCAATGTTTCAGCGAACAAAATGGTCACATGTCGAATTCATGTGTGTTCCTTTATCTATGACTCTGGGACACTTATTTTTTTATCTTTTTAAGATGTTTGTGGAGAAAATTTTGTAAATAAAAAAAAAAATCCATCAATCCACAATTTTTCAAGCTGTAGGTATTGTTATAGATGGCTTGTATGCACGATTTTTTTTTTTTTACAGAGATTTATATTTTAGATCTTTTATAGTTAATTTATGGTCGTTAGTTAGATAAACCTAAGGATGATATGAGTCTTAAATTTCATTCTTAGTGGTTGAACTTGATTTTACTTTATATAAAGCAATAACAAAAGTCCATGGGTGTCTGAGTTGGTCAATACCCAATTATGATTAGGATTTACCTTGAGGATGTGGCTTGGTGATAGGCCACTTTAGTTTCTGGTTTGAGATTTGTGTCAATATCTTTTCAACCATCTATGCCCAGGTGTAAAGTTTAGGTCTGTTTTTCCTCTCTGTTTCCATATCCCTGACTTTGGCAGGATAACAGAGCAATGCAGGACATTCTGTGCTGAGATTAGCCGCATTCGGCCTCAAATCCCAAATGCTTGTGGCCGTAGAGCAGAGCTGAATGTGCGTACTGTTTGAGGTTTTAACCCACTTTACGTGACTTGAATATTTAATAAGAGTTAAGCTGCTGGAATGCACACACTCTCATTCTCACTCATTCGACCTCCTCTGGTCTCTCTCTTCTGTCTTCCCTTTCTTGGCCTCCACACTCGTTTAATTATTCTAAAGAAGCTTGAAGAGAAACGCCCACAGATGCTGAAGTACTGATTTAATTTGTTTAGTGCATTAATGTAGACTAACACATGGGTGGCAACCAATGTCATGGCTTTACGAGGCTGCTCACATCTCTATTTGTTAGTTTCTAAACGCTGTTAGAGAAGATATTATCTTTGTTGACGCTGAAGATGATAATTCTTTTTAAATTTTGTTCCTAATTCTGGAAGCTAAACAGACTCAAACCTGGTTGTTTTGGGGAACTCTGAAAATAAAGTGCTTTTATACTTTTTAAGCTCTCCCCTTGCAGCTATGCCACCCTGGGGATTCTCTCAGCGCTATGTGTGATCACTTTTAATCACAAGATGGGTATGAGATTATCCCGATTAACCTGAGAGGGTGCCGGCAAGGGACTGAAGTGTCTCCACACATCTTACAGAGAGGCTTAACCTTTGGGCAGAGAGAGAGAGTTATCTGCACATAGATCAAGAATCGATGTTTAGCTCACTGCTGACGTTCCATTGATATTTTGTTTTCTTATGCTCAGATTTTTGGGGTTAATAGGCCTCTAAGCCTATTTTTTTGCAAATTGTTTAAACTGTGAGGAAAAGAGAAGTTAATTTTGTCTGTTTTCGAGTTCTTATTTGCTTCTTTTTTTTGCTATTGGTCTCTTGGTTGTGATTGCATCATCTATTTTTCCTTTTTTTTCTCCAATTAGCCATGAAAACCTGATAAGGTTTGCTTTGACATCTATACAGCAGGTCACACTGAACTATAACAAACACTGATCCAGTCACATTGACCTCACTGGAATGATGGAAACACATAATATCCCACTTTCATCCAAACACTTTGAGATTTGTATTTAACTAGGAGCTTTCATAGCTTTTTTGTTTGTTTTTTTTATTATTTTTATATTGTAGCAAGCATTATTTTCAGTCTCAGAAACAAAATTACATGAAAAGCTGAAAAGGGAAACGCTGGAAGACAAAGTGATTCCATTATGTTGTTTTAATGTTTAAAACGGCTTTCTCTCTGTGCTGAATATCTTTACAGTAGTCTTCTGGAAAAGAGTGAATGCACTTGCTAATTTTATTACACAACACAATTTAAAGTCGCGAGTTGAATTTTCACCTTTTTCAGTGTTAAACCCAATGAAGTGTTATCTCAAATAATGTTACATTTAACACAATAACATTACATTTAGTCCCAATGCAATGGCAAAGCGTTTTTCTGTCATAACTGGGGAGCGATTGGTCGGCTTTATTGGGCTTTTATGCGATATTCCAGTTTTGCGTCAAAATTACATTTGCATCTTTGGATTGGAACATGGTGTCAAAAATCCTGTCCTGGGGATTTGGTTAAGAATTCTCTAAGCTGTTGTCTGTTTTCTTTTTCACAACTTGAATATGTTAGCATAACCCGGCATTGCCGAGCAATCTTTTGCATGCAAGAGCTCAAGCCTAATGGTAAATTGCATTTCTTTGGGGTGACATGACTATTCTGAATGTGCCGAAACCAAACACAAAACATCTTGATCTAGAATTCAAGACTGTTTGGAGTCACACAAGGCGAACGCATCAGTGACACCTTTTATAAATGTAAATTTTTCTGCCAAGGGTGTTCTTTTTGGCATACAGGAAGCTACCCTGCAGTGTAGTTTATGTCTTTACTTTATGAGCTTGCATCTGTAAAGTCCTGGAGAGAATTTACAGCTACAGATTCCTTCAGTGTGAGAAGGCCTGGATGCCAGCCCTTGTCCCAGACCTCCCAGTCTCTATTTAACATTGTACTACACAGGTGCTCTGAACGTCAAGCCCAAACTTGCACTTATTTATTTATTTTTTTAAGTCTACTTTTGCATTTGTCACTTGTTTGCAGAATGACATGTTTGGTTCCAAAAGGATTTTTGTTAGAATACAAAAGTTGGACTAAAACAGTTTGCATGAAACCTGTTTATTTATGTTTCAAACATGTGCTGCTATTTGGAATTGCTGTTAATTACAGTGAAGAATGTTGTTATTCCGGAAAATATGGTGAATAATTATTGTCCCAAATATGTATTTTATGCCTTTTTCTTTTTTTATTTATTTATTTTTTTTGCTATGTGATGTAACTTTCTGTAAGCATGAGAAAACCATGATGCAATAGCAAGTATAAACACAAAAAAGATATTGGTCACAATTGAAAGCACATTTAAACAAAAGGCCTCAAGACCCGCAGTGGAAATGCCACATACATTTTTTGTTTTGCTTATATTATCTAAACCTGACCCTTTACGACTCTTGAAGTATAATGTATTGTTATTTAACATGAATAAAATTTTTTCTAAGAGGTAAACACTGTAGTAGAGGTAAACCAAGGTATATATCAAGGTTATTCAAGGTTATTATATCTGTGCATTGGTTGAAATAGAAGCTCAGTAAACAGTTTGTTTTGAATGTTTGTTTGAGTCTATTTTTGAATTCTAAAATTGTTCAAATGTATTCATGTGTGTGAGAAATTGGCTTGTAAAATTCAGCCATTGGCTACCAAATATCAACATTGGCCAGAGAAAAACCCGTAGCGTTCAACCTCTTCACTGTTTTTCCATAGATCTGAACCCAGTGATGCATTATACGGTCATAAAACCTAAATCAATTAGCTTCAATATTAAAACGCCATTGGTTGCAAATACTGGGATTTGGTTTATGTGATTCATTATTGAAATGATGTCAATTGACAAACTGCTGTAAATCAGCAGAGAGCAAAACAGAAAAAAAACTTGGCCATTATATTCCATTCTATCAGCTGGAAGATATTTACTCTGTTCACTTTGATCTTTGAATCTTCGTGGTACAATCGGCACAAAGACCATTGCACACTACATGAAGGGGCGTTTTGATCGATTATAACTGGGCACTTTTGTTGGTTTATTTGGCTATAGCTTCAAAAGTGTTCCCTGCTACAATTCTTCAGTAGAAGCAAGGTGTTTTATATTGGCGCTAGACTTTATTCTGTACAGCTGGAAGGCGTACATCCATAAAATGGTTTTAATTGTTTCCAGTAGTTGGCTCTCGGCTTTTTCCCAGGCTCAGCAAACAGATTTCTTGCCGTTCAGTAATGAAATAACTTCTGGAATACGAATAACACGAGGAAACACCTTGTAAATCTCCCTGATAGATTATTCACTCAAAATATGAACTTAACACTTGTTTAAACGTGTTCCATTTGAATTTGTGTTGCCATCTTGCTATGGAAATGTTGTAGAGAAACCGTAAACATGCCCAGAAATGATTTCAGAGTGACCAAAGTGAATTTTGAGCAAATTATTTTTTTCCCCTTTGATGTGGCATTAGCTTTTTTGCCAGCGACGCATTCCTGTGCTCTTTGCTCTTTAAACGTGGCCCCTCATGTCAATTTGATTTAAAATGTGGTAAACTTGTCCACATGAAAGAACCTCTAGGTTGCAATTAGATGTCAGCACTGAAAGAACGTCACTTTTTAAAGCGGGTACTCGATTCCATACCGTTTAGTCTTGACTTGTACATTTAATTTGGATTGAAATGTTTATTTTATGTCAGAAAAATGATTCATTTTCAAACCAACATTCCTTCATTTTTCTTCTGTTGAGCACAAAAGGAGATCTTGATGAAGTTTTTGAGATTGAGTGGCAGTAATATAGTCACACGTGCATGTGCGTGCGTGCGTGTGTGTGTGTGTGTGTGTGCGCATGTGAGTGTGTAAAATTTAGCCAAATGCTGCTGGCACAGGAATGAAAAATAAAGCTAATAGACTGTGGACACCTGTAAAGTTTGGTGTAGAGTTGTTTTTCAAAACAGGGTTTCCCCTACCATTTTACAAAGGGAGCACCCTGATCGAGTATTCTTGTTGTAGAAGGCAATGGTTTCCAATTTAGAATTAGCATGCAAGTAGGTGCTACTGAAGGTGTGCATCAAAGCCCTGTTGTAATTGCTCTGATTGTTATTAGAGCCCAAGCACACCACAGACGGTACATTTTTAACATGTATGGATAAATATATTTGCTACCTTTGCCCTCACATCATCCAAATATTATGCCAAAATTATGGATCGTTGAGCCTACCATTTTGACCAAATTGATATGCTTTTGTGTAGATACACTCAGACCACATTGTGCTAGGGCCCGCACATCGCTGCTTGCAGTTTTAATTTGATTTGTATCTCTATTACATTTTTTTCACGTTTTTGAGCTAAACATATGATCCCAATTGGCAAGAGGAGCTAAGTATAACAAGGTAGCAAAATTTGCTCTGAAACTCTGTGGCTGATCAAAAGTGAGAACGTTTGCGAAGCAGATGCTAGCAAAGGCACTGCAGATAATTCTCAGATAGATGCTTCCCCATTTACTAATGTTAGGAGTTAATTAGTTTAATTTATAAGAAGGAAGACTAGCCCACATTGTAAACACCTCCCCACATTGGCGCTGCTAGGGGGTGCCTAACCTTTAAAACACTACAAGAGCAGTGTCCTCTCAAACCCAGTTTTTTTTTACTTCACACCCCGTACAAAAACATTCAAGTCCACACATGCCTGCTTTTAAGAAAAACAAAACAGAAATGCTCAAAAACAAAAACACTGGTAGCAGTTGATTTGTATCATTTTTAAAATTAGTATTCAGCATTGAGGACACCAATGTTTGATAATCAAACAGTTTACATATGGATGTAATCCTGTACATGCTGCACTTACAATAGCAGAGTAAGTTGTGCTGCATTTATATGGAATGCTGCTTTAACATGTCGATAAATAGCGGAACCACGCAGGAAAATCCTTGTTTCCAAAATAACCAGGTACTCATGGTCTTAGTTAGATGAAAGGAACTCTGACAGATTTCAGAAAAAACAAAACATTTTTAGACAGTTCCATATAGGGATAGTTCTTAAACGGTGCTTAAACTTGCACTTAAAGACACCCAAACATACTTTACCAATTCATTACACAAGAGTTTCATTATTGAATCTCTAAAAGAAAGATTGTGATGTTCATTTTAAGTGATCTGGCAAGAACCTGGACTATCTTCAGCTTGCTTCTTTGTCTGGATGTCCTAATAAAAGAGTAATAACCACATGATGTCACTTCACAGTGAAGTGCTTCTTTCACAGCTTTGTACATGTGGCTCCTGGAAAAAGCCTTTTACCGCTGAGAGGCTCAGAATCATTTCGGTTAGAGCTTTCTAGGTCATTGTGTCATTTGTTGTTCTTTCACTCCTGTGTTGATGTATAAAAGCAGGGTTAACCTAGGTGGGGGATGGGCAAAGTGGACTAGTATTTTTCATGTGCAGACGGCTAAGTCCTCCTCATCCCCCCAAAACAGCCGTCTCAGCAGCTTGACCCACATCCGCACCCTGTACTCAGTAGCCTTGCATTTACCATTCGCTATAAACAAATCTAAGGTAAAAAGATCTTGAAATTTAGAAAAGAAGAAGTCAAAGCAACATAATTTGTGTTTATGAGTATGCAGCTGCTTGATGTATTTTCCTTCCGGTTATTTTATTAACTTGATGATGAATTGTTAGTGTTCAGAGATGCAAACTTCCTGATGGACTCTGCATATAAATGTGTTTTTTTCCTGAAATGTACAGATAAATTTGTTTTGACCTTTACTTTGGCTTGTACAGAGTACATCCATCATGCTGCAGATACGTTTTTTTTTCTAAAGCACATTGTGGAATGATATTTCCAGAATCACAGTCCTGCTTGTACCAAGGTGTTCTAGAGTTCCAGATCAGAGCTGGTTTTAGAAGGTTATCTCTATTCTCCGCTGCACCACATTCCTGCTGAAGTTGTAAAGTGTGGAGAAGATTAAACAAGCCTTTCTTATCCAGGCGCTCTAAGCTCTCTAATAAGAAGAGCTAAAGTTTCATGATGCTTCACCGTAGCTTGGCTCGGTTCCTTTGCCAGATAAGGTAATCTAATGTTTAGACAGTTTAAGCGATAGATTGTGCAGTGGTTGGATCTGGCTGTCTACACTAATTGTCTTCCTGTGTAACAATTCATGCCTAAGTGATTAATGTAGGTTAGCATTCCCTTGCTGCTTCTTTGGTGTTTCATTAACAGAATTTAATGAGATCTTTGTTTTGTTCCTGGCTATTAAACTAAAGTTAAAATAAAGTATATTGTTCAAATCTACATACATTTAATCTGGGCTTTTATTCTCTTGTTTTATTCTTAAGATGTGTGTATCAGTCATGTGCAGTGAGGTCAAATTTGGAAATTATGAACAAATTAATAAAGAGCCTGTAGAGTGTCCTATTCACAATTTGATTGGCAACTGTTAACTTTTTTTTAATTATTTTTGGTTATTTCATTTCAACACTACTACCAAAAAACATTAGTGACTGGCCTTTACTCATAAATCAAACCCATGTGCTACTGCTTCTGAAAAATAGATAACTTGTTTGTAGAAGTGTTTTTTTTTCTTCTTTTTTTTCTGAAGTTTCTTTCCCTCCTGGGCCAGTTGTTTGTAGCAAACCTCCAGAATCTTGCATTAATAATAATAATAATAATAATAATTAATTGAACATCTTGTGGGTGTTTTATTTTAAGGTGATGAAACTTTGATTGTTGGAACATTAGCTCGACAGTTTGCAAGTCATGTTTTGCTGCTTTTTGTCAGAGTTTGCAAAACCGAACCAATCCACACGACAGATTTTGCACCTCTTTTAATGACGGGCTCCTGCTCAGGATTTTCTTTTGAGCCCTCCGCATCTGTTTGTTTCTTCTTTTCCGTGTTTTTACAACCTCCCAGCGTATGCTTCAATCTTGCATTTAATGGTTTGACCATTCTCAGCCTCACGCGAATAAAAATGTATTTTATATTACACATTTCATTCCATGGTAATGATGTATATTAGGTAGGTGTTCTGTATGTATGTGTGTACTGCACAAACTGTAACAAACTTTTAGGGTATGTTTAGGTAGCTATTCTTCACACTCGTAAATATTTTCCCCCTCATCTACATCCCCCTTTCTTTTTCACACCCTCCTGTCCTGATGTAATTAATGCAAACTGGTCCATGGGAAAACTAAATAACTACATAAATTCACTGCCTCCATCTAGAGAAGGGAACACGGCATCAGGTGTTTGCTCCCCTGGCGATAACAAAACTCTCCAGCTCACACAAAGCACCTACTCCTCTATGTGGTGGCTCCTAAGCTGGACAGGACAAGGTTATTAAAAAATAATAATAAAATATTGAGTGTTTTGATCTTATTTTTCTCACAAAATATATTGTATTTTAAAACGTATGATGAAAATATACATTTTCCATTTTCTTCATCACCTGTTCATCCAACTTTATCCTTTTTTCATTGCCGAAATGTCCCAAATGCAGACGGATGCCCTCCAGCCAGTCCCTGTACTAGTAAACACCACAGACACATGGGCTTCTGTCAGCAGCCATAACAAGCTGATGACATGAATGGGGGCATGTGTTTGTGTGTTCACAGCAGAGCCTGTTGCACATGTAGCGTTCAGGAGGAAGTGTAAGTCTGTTATCTCCAAGCTAGTCGAGCCGCCGTCCTTCACACCTTCCTTCCTGCTCGATGCTTGATCCTCAGCTGATGACACGAACACACACTCACTCTCTGACCCTAAATCCTTCAGCGACGCTTTCCTGGGGCATGCCCTGTGACCTGGTTTTGCTCATGGACAGGAAGGGAATGCTGAACAGACTTCCACACACAAACTGATCCAGCTGCGGAAGGTGTTTGATTCACACAGTTTCAAAGAACATCTGGTACTTTTGCTGCGTGTGACTTTGGAAAGACATGCCACTTTAACTGAATATCATGACGGCATTCAACTGCAACTGGTTCAGAGAAAATGGACTCAAAGTAAAATTACTTTTCTGGCATTAAAGCTTTTTTTTATGTTGCTACAGCAGAAGGTTTTTTTTTATATAAGTACATGTAGTATTTGTATTAATTTTGTCAACTAAATGGGTCTGAATGGCTTTGCTGCTTGTAGATAAAATATTTCAATAGGCCTGATGATATGGCAAAAAAAAAGATTCTCCTTTGTTGATCAATATTCATTCTATTGAAACTTTTCAGAAAAATTTGTATTTAGCTAAATATTAAACACTATATGTATGTGTATATATTAAACATTGAATAGTTACATCTTCTAAGTAAAATTAAATCTTATTTTCAAGTGTTTTACATTTACAGTATAAAAATAATACTGCCAATTTTGTAATGATACTTTTTTTTATATTGTAGCAATAATGACCAAAAACATTTTTCCATGAAGATGAAAAAAAAACGAAACTTTATGTGTATAAAAATAACCCATTTTGACAGATTCCCTGTTAAATTGCTGATAAAGTGGAAGCTGTTCCTAGGCAGGCGTTTTCATGTTTTGTCGTAGTGCCTGTGCAATCAAAGACTGTCTTGATGATATTTAGTTAAATTTGGGTGTGACTGGTTGAATAATAAACAACAAAGCGGAAATGAAAGATATTTTTATTGTGAAATAAAATTTTTATCAAACCGCCCTGCATTAGTATATCCTTGAGGCACTCAGAACGTCTTGAAAACGTCCAAAAATAATGGTCAGATTGATTGGTGATAACTAAATGACTCCAGAGTAGGGCTGGGCGATATATCGATATTAAAAATATCGATATATTTTTAAACGAGATATGAAATTTGACCATATCGCATATATCGATATAGGCTGCGTAGTTCAAACTGCGCTGTGAGCCTTGCTCCAGCAAACTGCTTTAACCCGGAGCTCTCAGCACTACTTCGCGCGCCCCTGGCCACGCCCCTCCTTTTTCAGGCACAGGGGAGGGGCTGGACTCTGGAGCAGACTATCCGCCGGCACTCTTCAACAAACATGGAGGAAGCAACAACATCTGCTGAGCATGCGGAGAAATTAGTTGGTAAACAAAAAAAGTAGCGGCTCAGTAATATGGAGATGGTTCGGATTCAAAGTTTCTGATGAGAAACAAAACAATGTCATTTGTAGGGAGTGCCATAAAGAAGTTACAGCCAGGGGTGGAAGCACTACAAATCTTTTTCACCATCTAAAACAGTGGCACAAACTGCAGTATGAAGAGTGTGTGAAACTGCGCGCTGCCGAGGCCCCAGCTGCAAGCCAACCGCAACCCGCAAAAGCTCCAGCCCCGACACAAAGCTCCCGGAGGACCCGCAAAAAGAACGAATCTTTTCGGGTTCCGGCTCATGGCCACTCCGTAATGTTAACCAATGCATCATGAGCCGGAAAGAGAAAAGACCGAAAGGACCCGGACTCGCTAAAAGAACGAATCTTTTCGGGTTCCGGCACTGTAGCGGTCACGTGACAAAAGTGCTAAAGAAGCCAGTCCGGACTGAGTGCACGGACTGCACACGTTAACATCAGAGAGAAGTAATTTTGTGTCGAACAAAAGAGATTTAAATCTAAAGAAGACAGATCAGAGTTTGGGTAAACCAGACTAAAAGACCCAGGTAGGCTTTAGTAATATATTTATATTCATTTTAAATTTAGCATTATAGTTTTGTCTTATTTGTAGTGTGATTCGCGTTTGTGTATAACACTCTAGTAGATGTGGAAGTAACACACAACATTTATTGATATTTTAGTAAAATGAACGAAATGACTCGAAAAAAGATCCGTTCATTTTACTGAACGAGACTCAAAGAACCGAATCCGTAAAATGATCCGAACTTCCCATCACTAGTTGTTGTGCCATATTTCGACTCCCCGGCAGATTCCGACTCCCCTCTTGCGTGAACGCGCATTCAATCACGTGATTACACAGACTAAGCCAATGAGAGTTCACATAAAATGTTTACTCGTGAAAAAGTTTTAATTTTTATTTTGCTTATATGCCGCGTAGATGTCAAATTTACTTGTAACACATTGTAAAACTATAAATATTGTTTAAAAAGTTTAAAAGAATGCAATCGCCTAAGTTGCTTACAGCATTGAATATTTTAATAATTTATGAATGTACAGCATTATACAAACTTTTGATTTTTATATTTTATTTGCGTATTCAAATATATTTATATTTTATTCCCAAATACAAGGGAACAGCTGAGTATTGTTTCATCCGGCCAGTTTAAATAAAACTACTTGTGAAATGTCATATTTGGGTTTGACTGTGACTAAACAATTGCTCTCACTTTTTGATAAAAATATCGGGATATATATCGTATATCGATATTCAACCTAAATATATCGGGATATGACTTTTGGTCCATATCGCCCAGCCCTAATACAGA
>SRMA01025357.1:12297-215815 GCA_007224835.1 Danionella cerebrum
AAATATTCATCCATATGATTGTATATTTTGATTTATGTTATGAAAATTGTGATATGTGTTAATGTGTTTTTCCTTTGACCTTGTTTAGGTCAGGTTTTTTTGTTGTGGATTTTCTTCTGAACGGCGAGCCACCCAACACTGAACTGGAGTTTTTTTTGAAGAAGAAGAAGAACTGTGAACTCTTTATAAAAAGGATAGACTTTTTGAACATTCGCTGCACTCCCCCTTATAAATGTTTTGTTTTGTTTGTCTGAAATTCTTTTTAATACAATCAAATTATTATTTATTACATGTTTTGTGTCTTTCATTTACACACTCTGGGCTCCACGAGTAAGAAC
The DNA here is from genome assembly GCA_007224835.1 of Danionella cerebrum. Lineage (NCBI taxonomy): Eukaryota > Metazoa > Chordata > Actinopteri > Cypriniformes > Danionidae > Danionella > Danionella cerebrum. The sequence goes on from SRMA01025357.1 coordinate 12,636, forward strand.
TTTTCTGAGAGTCAGTGCGCATAGAACAAAAGCATTACAATTAGTATATCCTTGAGGCACTCAGAACGTCTTGAAAACATCCAAAAATAATGGTCAGATTGATTGGTGATAACTAAATGACTCCAGAGTAGGTGCCCCTTCATAGACTACCCAAACTTTAGTCTCTTTTACATCCAAAATGTCACTGTGGATGAACAAATATCATCATGTTGGCTCATGCTTAGTTTGTTTTATTTTAACTAGAGTTTGTTTTCCCTTTTAGTTCATTTGGGCAGGTGACGAAGCAACAACCAAACTAAAAATCGGACCAAAAGTGGCTTGGAGTTGGTCTTGGTATGCATCCAAACATACTCTAGAGTGGTGCATTTGTGGTGAGAACATGATTGAACTCCTCTAATCTGAACTAAATGCAAATGATGACAAGCACATGCTTTATAAACGAATAAAGCCTCCATACTGGCTTGCGTGAGGTATTTTGGATTGGCGTGTGTCACGGCCATTTGTAAGTCGAGCCCCATTTGCGACATGAATCATAAGCGATTAATACATATAGTAATGTAAAAGATGCCAAGGATCAAAATCAAGCAGCAAAGTCTGATCATTTTGATTGTGTTGCTGTAGTTTTAAGGCATTTTTTAACTCTGTGTTTACTTTCATTCTTACCAATCGAAAAGCTGTTGTGGAACCGATGACTTATATGTCCAATGAGTGGCTGTATAATGTCACATGGCAGTATTTTCAACTAGTGCTGCATGAATGAGGATTAAATCTGCAAAAGATTACAACTAGGGCCAAGTTAAACAAAGTAGACATTTGAAAGCACCATCTGTAGGTTGAGTGTAGTGCTAGTACTAGTACCAGTGTTGTTCGTTTGAAACTAAGGGGAAAGCTGGAATTGACAAATGGTGTTCATTCCTTCAAAAGTGGCAAATGCATGAATGAGATGAATGTCTGGAACCTTTGTAAAAAATACACTCATTTTCCCCCTAATGAATTCCAGTTAGCACGGAACTCCTTCAGGTAATATTTGAGATAAATCATGTTCTAGTGACTTACTAAATGTGAATTGTTGTTATTGTGAATTTGTTGACTGCAGAATTGAATGCGAGCTCAGATTGCAAGCGTTTTCTGTAAACCCTGATTCATAGATTTGGAAACTATGGCAAGTTGTATAAATTAGTTGCATTTATCCTGTTTTCGCTGACTTGCCACCTGGCAGAGCTTTCCTCTCCCCTGAGGTGTTCTGAAGTGCCTGCATATTGCCACCCACTCAAAAGTCTACCCAGTGACCATGAATGGGCTTAGTAATTGTTTCTTGGAGCTGTCTGTGGATATAAACCCCATTTACCCAAGGAGGGTGCTTCCGTTGTCTTGTAACTATGTAGAATAGTCAAGCTGTTACTGCGTGAGTGTAGTGGACCACACATGAGCGAAGCATAGACTGTTCCTCTATTGCTGATTCTTCAAGTGTGGGCACAGGAACACCTCTTGTTCTTATTCTCCCACCGCCATTCCAGAGTTTCTTTGTGTCATTCATTCATAGTCCTAGTGTATTGGGCCGAGCTAAGGCTGGCTCTTTGTATTCAGTGTTGAGACAACCCTTCGTGAGCCCCTTTGCCCTAATCTTTCTCCCATCCATCTACAAGGCATCAATAGATGACTAGCAAGCATCTCAGACATGCCATGAATGTTAGTTCTCTATTGTTGGGTTTTGGTGAGCATGCTGTTAAGTTTTGTCCAGTTCATCTTGACCAAATGACAAAATTATAAGCTTTTGAACGTGTATCTAAATGAATAGTATAAGAATAGTCTGTGTTGCATTCATACTACATTGTAACCACACTAGGGTTTGTTTGGAAGTGGACAATTGCCCATCGTTCTAACACCAGATTTCTAGTGGCAGGGCTCACGAGGGCCAGTTGGACTCTGATGATATTTCTTGTTAATTTTCACGAAACTTTTCTTATAATAGCACAAAAACAATCTGTACAACATTGGTGTGATGAATTACAGAACTGAAAAAATGAGGAGGCTTTTCAACCTAGACATTTTGGCTTTGCTGTTGAATGAGAAAAAGATGAGAGAAGTAACACCTAGTTTGCACAGATGTTATTATGCAAAAGGCAACACATGAAACATGAGCTTTAATCTCTACCATCCTCACACAGACTCAACACTGTCTGCAAGTCGCACACACACTGCGAGAGAGACTCTGAATCATTCATCCAGACAAACTTAACTAATTGAAACAAATTTGACCAATGTGCGCTGGGTATAGGAAACGGTAGACCCCGTGACCCCGAAAATGAATAAGCTGGCTGGAAGATGGATGAATGGATGGATGGACGGACGCGTGTCACCTAAAGTTGTCCTCGATGACACTGCAGACCGGTTGTGTGCATGGGCACACAATTACTTTGGTCAATTCTCTTTATTTTATTGACTTTTAAGCAACCATGTAACGTTTATGTTTGATTTGGAGGTCTATTACAATACTTTATTCGTGATTTTAGTGTTAACATGCGTTGATTGTTTGTGTTGGGCACCACAAAGTCAAGTTAATCGATTTATGACCCAGCCCTACTTTCTAGAAATGTAAAGATGAGAAACCCTCGGGATGCTATAAACTTCTTCAAGATGATTGAAGGCGCCGAGTTAGTTGTAGCATACGGCCATTTAAAGTGTCAGAAATCAACATAGGTTACTCTAAATGTTAAAACATTTTGTTTTCAACTCGAAAGTTAAAACACCTCCTTTAAATGTACCTTATTTTGACAAAGTTTTCATAAAAAAACACAAAGAACCAGACCAACTAGTACCCTTTCAGATTTAAAGTCACAAATAAAGGTTGAGTCTGAATAGTTCAAGCTGTTTACAAAGTCTTTTACGGGAAGCAATGAACTCTGCAGCCAACAGAGGCACAAGGAGATGAGGAAATAATTTTTTTGAGTCTTCAAAGACTCACACTTGACAGGAAATGGCCTCCTCCTGACAAATGTTTTTGCACCTTTGTGAAAGGAAAAGAAATCGCTCCGGATGACGCACCTTCATCTGTTGGTTCTCGTGCTCACGTCCTGTCATCCGTAGGAATGTCGTTTTTCGAGGTGGCTTCATTTGCAGAGAACAAGTGCTTCCTCTCATCATAATTTTACCAGTCATTTGGATTTTAGTCAGTACATTGATGTGTGGGTTCTGTCTGAGTCAGTGATTTAATGTTTTTTTTAACCAATTTTTTTACCCACATTAAGAAAATTGAATTATAATGAGCAATGTACTCATGCCACTGTTCAGCTTCAATGTGTGGCATTTGCTCAGGCCTGAGTTTTTAGTTTTGAAACCAGAAACGGCAGAGATGTGTCTGTGGATGGTGTTGAATGAAGAATCGTGCTATTTTGGGCCAGTTTTGATAAGAATCTCTTTGCCGTTCATTGAAACCACGTGATGAAACACGATTTTTGCATCCACTGCTTTTGATTCTGCTGGTGATATTATAAGCTAGTTATAAGTAATCAATCTCGTCTGTTTATTGGTTCCAGAAGCTTCAGAGAACTAAAACGGTTGAAAAGTCTAAATCAAAAGACTCAGAAGGCAGGATTGCTAACCAGGATGGCTTTGCGGTTTCTGTGATCCTCAGACTATAAAGTCTAAATTGCGTAAATGAGCTTCTTTGGAAAAATGCAAATTGACACCATGTGGAAGACAAAGCGTTTAAAAACAGTAAGTTGCTGGTTTGGGATCCTTTAAAGAATGTTTATGGGATTACCAGCCACTTTCGTCTCACGCAATTGCACTGCAAAATCTATTTTGTTAAGGTTGGTCATAAAACGTTTTAGTCTTGATTTTTATTTTTAGCACCAATCAATTTATTTATTTAGTAGACACTTAAGCCTTTCACTTATGTTTGAGATAGCATTGCATTTTGACCCTTCTCTGTGTCTGTGTTTCTATACTTGTAGAAGATTCTAGACCCCTGTGTAATGATTTATGATGAGACTCATGATGATGATGCCTGAGGTCTTGTGCTGTTTCGTCTCGTGTTTAGCATGGAATGCATTATTGGATGGTCTGAGAGGACAATTCGTTCCACAACAGGAAGAGAGGTCAGCTCTGAGTCAAGGTCTCTTCATGTGTGTTGGGTTCTGGTCATCTGTGATTTCACTCACAGGGCACTACACAAAAACACACGGCAGTTAGCATGTGTACCTTCAATTAGTAGTTTTTAGACCCCCTAAACATAATGTGCGTGCATGTGTTTGAAAGAGGGGCATCTGTGATGACAGTGTGATAGAGTTTAATGAAATCACACTGTGAAGCACCATGAACGATCTTCTGTGATTGTATATAATTAATGTGGAACATGTGGATTCACACATGGAAGTGTGCTTTGAGATTCACTGAGCTCATCATCTCACTGCCGGATGCTTATGTAGGTACAGTTCTCTGGAACTTTCTGATCCTTTGACATTTAGGAACTGCAAGATGAAAATTAGTTGTATTGGACTAAATTTAAATAAAATATGCAAATATGAAGCCATTTATTTTCATTCGAGTTGAGTTACAGCATCTGCATCAGTGAAATTGTTGGATAACCTTTAGAGTTATATTAAAGCTTTGAATATGTTCAACATTTTAGGTTTCACAATAGATAATAAACTTAATTTTCATGTCACCTCATAAAAACATTTCATATGCCTAAGAACTATATAAGTTATGCTCCACTACCTGATTCCTTATAGGAGTTATGCATATGATGCCATGATATCTGCAATTTGTCTGCAAAAAAAAAAAACTGAAAAAAAAGACTCAAAACGAATTTCAGAAGTCAAACAATTCTATTGACTGCTGAAAAAAATGTGTTTCTTCATGTTAAAGAAATAAACACATCTTTTTTATGTTATGAAACCAACTTCTATATTTGTGTTGCTTTTTTTATATAAATATATTCAGAAGTACAGTGGTACCTCGAGATACGAATGCTTCGAGTCATGAAATGTTCGAGATACGAAACGTCTCACAGGAAATTTTTTGCTTCGAGATGCGAAGAAAAATTCGAAATACAAACATTTACAAGGAGTTCTGCTGTATTTTCCGCTTGTTTGTATGATGTCGGATAGTGCTTCCGGGTTCTTGCGCTCCTATCTCCCAGTGCAAAAAGGGTCTGATACACTTCAAAACACTTCAACAACACAGAGAAACATTATGCACAGATTACTAATAATGTGCTATAACAAATGCTAGAGTCAAGGTGTCATTTAAGAAATAACATTTATAATGTGGAAAGTGTTGTTCTGTAGCGCAAGCTAGAGAAACAGACACTTCGGCTTTGTATCTCAGGGTACCACTGTAAACTGAAATCACATCTTTTACGAATGGACTGTAAAAAGACACAGTATCAAGATATTAATCAGTTAAAATCTCACTACAAAAATATCATTACAAACTGATAGAAAAGTATTTTAAACACACATTGGTAAGTAACTGATTGAGGCCTTTTATTTCTTTGAAGATTAAAAAAAAATGTTACAATTGTAAACATTTAAATTCTTTATTAAAATTTTTAAACAATTTTATTATAACATTTGTCAAATTTTTAACAACCAAACCCTTTTTTAGATGCTGCAAAGTGTTCTATTAATTTGTAAACCTCTAGATCATCTTGGTGGTGAATGAGGCATAAATCATGTAGATTGTGGATCACCTGGAGGTCTTCAGCCTCCCTTCTCCTGATTGATTTGTGATCATGGCATCTCTATGATGGATTACCCGGTGTCATCTAAAAGGCAGAGGTGATCGGTTTTTTCAAGGCTCATGATGAACAAATATCTTTATGGTCAAGAAGACGATGTGGAACAGATGAAGTAGAGGCATCAAGTAAACTCATATTTTCTGGATATCAGTGTTCCATTGATGAGCCTCAGATTTGGTTGCTTGCATTTGGTTGCTTGCACTGGCATTCTTTCTCTTTTTGCTGGTAGTTATAAGTCTTGGATAACCAATGGCGTGCCTAGATTGCTTGGTCCGTTTGCAGGCATGCCTCATAAAAGGAGAACCACATCTCATTCAGCCCACAACTGCAAAGTATCCGCCATGTGTCTCTTGAGCAGAAGGCCAAGCCAGAAAAGACGTAAAAGACATTCATTTTCATTTCCTTCCATTCTGCAAGCATTTCTCTGGATTTTCCTCCACAATGCAGATGTCCTTTTTGAAAATACCGGACGTTTGCCAAACTTTTGCACATGGCTGGAGAGAGAAGGCACACTGCTGACGAGGCAGCTACTGAGAATGTTGTTGATGCACCATCACAATTCTTTTGGAAGAAATGGCAAAGGAATGTTTTCTTTAGAACCCCAATATCTTCTTTTCTAAGCCATTTTGGAATAATTCTTGGGCCGCGTGATTTCCATGGTACAGAAATCGCACTGGAAAAAGGGAATGAACGGACATGTAAACATAAAAAAATTTGTGAGAATCATTTATAGTTTGAAAAGTGCTCCATCTCAGATTTTTTTTATCCCCCTAGCAATTATTCATACCATTCCCATCGCTGCAGCACATGTTACACTTTACATTCCTTCAACCGGTTCTCATCCATCCAATGTCATTTTCCTTAGAATCCATCCCACGTGCCCCTGTGGGTCAACAAGAGCCCTCTGAATGATAAACTGTCCCATTGGTGGTCAGGATGAGGCTTGCACATAAACACGAGTTGGCTGACTGCCTCCTCCCTCTCCTCTCCCTTTCTCCTTCTGTCTCTCTTTGCTTCATCCGAAGACAAAGACACTCCACAAACAAACAGGAACAAAGTCCAGCTAATTTATTACACTCTGTGCAGAGTCCAGGAGCCGTGACAAACAGGCTCCTGTATGATGCTTGTGTTGTGTGGCCAGAGAGGGGGCTGATGATTCAGACCCAGGTCAAACTCTGGATAAAACAAAGGCTCTTTCATGTAACTGATGATTCACGGAGCATGACACGTTTGGCAGATTAGGCTAATTGATATTGGATGGATGTCATTTTGTAGGCATTGTTGCAGCTAAGTAGCGTTTGACTGAAGCTTAAGGATCCTCAAAAGTTTGTTTACGCTCGGTGAAGTATATGAACAGTAGCTCATTTGTTTTATCTAAAAAGAAGCTGTGTGTAGGGTCGGGTTCTGAAAGTGTTTCATTTGATACCTCTACAAAATCCATATTTTTTTAAATGGTGCCAGTTCCTAAACTTTACCTAAATCAGTAATTTTTTTGGGTTTCTTAGTTTGCGCTGGCCATCTTCTACCCCGTCGTTTGTAGCGTGTGTCCTTACACCCATTCGCTGATGCGGAAAGCAATGAAAAAAAAACATTGTAACTTTATGGTAATGAGAAGCGAAATCCAAAAGTTTGGATATGTGATTCCTCGACTGCTGAAATCGGACTCCTGCACCACCGGGGGCATTCGCTATGCTAACTTAGTTAGGGGTTTATTTCGTGAACCCATTGAGCGCTGTGTTTATGCCTCTGTCGCAAAAACAAAGCTGCATTGAATAAAAGCACATGTTGTTCCTCGTTCATGACTGGTGATGCACATAATTCAGTTGCAGTTTTTATGAACAGATGTAATTTTTTTTTAATTGCGTATTTGTTGTTGATGACCACTCAAGTGACCTAAACGGTGGTATGCCTACTAGCAACGGCTTTTAGGTGTTTAGGTGGCTCTGAAGACCACCTAAAATATTTTGGGTGTTACTGAAACTGTGTTCATCTCTTAACACTTGGTTTCTTTTTGGCTTGCATGTGTTGGCTTGCTCAATATAAACCGATTAAACACACTTTGTGGTGGAGATATGAGGTAACTAAATGCACTCTTTAGTTCTGTTCAGTTACATACCGTTACAGATAGGGGTGTAACAGTACGCTAAAATCGTATTCGGTTCGGTACAGTGTCTTGGAGAGTTCGGTTCGGTTCATTCGGTTCGGTACAAAACAATAAGAACTTACATAATCTTTATTTTGAAAAGCTGCCAATACACAGTAGAATTCTTGCATAAAATAAATAAATTGACACATTTGGGTGATATTTTAAATAAATTGCACTCTTTATTAAGAAAAACAAATTTTTTTTAAATAAAAAATGAAATACTGCAACTAGTTAGGATAGATTTTCTGAAGAGAGCATATATCTGGTTATAATATCTCTAGCAGTAGAAAATGTTAGATGTGTTGCCTGCCCGATCTCCGTGGAAAAATGTCGGCATACAACTTTACATTTATCCACTCGTCTATCCCCGTTATGTATTTTAACAGAGAAGCCAAAGTGTTCTCAAACACGAGACCGCAGTGAGGTGAGAGGGTCTTCAAGCTCTGGCTTCTCTTTCACTTTTGATATGATTCCATTTTCCTACTCGCGCTCGTCACTCAATAGCGTCCGTGCGGAAACTCGCCTTGGAACATTGTTCCGCTGCGCTTAATATCGCGCTGATAATACATTTATATTATTTAATACAAATACCGAATACCGAAACAGTACGCAAGTGTCCCGAACCGAACAGGCCGTACCGAAACGGTTCAATGCATACCGTGAACCGTTACACCCCTAGTTACAAAGTTTCAGTGCCCAACCCTAGCCATTTTTATAATTTACCTAATTGTTGGGGTTTTGTTTTGGAGGTTTGGAATGTTCCATCAATGAATCGAGGATCTCTTTTTTTTTATTTTTTTTATTTTTTTATACACCTCAGAAAATCGAGGAGGATATAGTTGCTTAATGTTTCATACCAACAATCTCTTTTGGTGGCCTGGTCATATATAATTGGAATCAGTCCAATTCCTGCACTGATGATATTGTCCTCTTTAGGTAGATTTCTATAGATGAACATCAAAGTAGATGTCTTTGACCTTTGTGCTCTTTGAGCACAGTGAGGTGTTCCTGAACTACCAAGCATAGAGCATTATGGAGACAGCAAGGTTGTTGGGTGGTACATGGCTAAAAACATATTTTTATGTCACAAAATATCACATTTTTAAGTTTTTATCAGGACTTTGGACTTGTATTAACAGTCATTATCATCCCTATTAACCCTAGATGTCACACACTTTTGTGGGTTAGTTCCTACATGACATACTGGAAATCATGCGTGTTTGTGGATAATATCATTGGTGTGTTTTTCTTGATAATTGTGTATTATTCCACATCAATTAAAAGTTGTATTTCTTTATTTCTAAGGGATTAAGCCTGTTGAAATAATCCACCCTACATCTTTAATGATTAGACTTTTGGTCAAGCTGAGCTTCGATTTCTTGATATAAGCTTTTTTTATGTTTTATATTCCAGTGTTTGGCATTTAAATATAATTTCGAAAATCATTTGTATTTATTCCTTGTCATATTTATTGTGATAAATTTTGTTTGTCAGGGAGTAAAAGACCATGTGGGAGGAAGGGAGTGGTGTGTGCTAGCGTATGCCCTGAGATTTATGAGACTCATAAATACAAGTGTATATCTCAAGCTTGCCCTTTTATTGGCTTTCACACCGGTCCGTAATAATCACCAACACTAAAATACCTCTTCTTTCCATGAGGCCTGACATTCCTGATGGGATTCATAGAGCATCTTCCAACAGATGTTCCAGTCAAGGTTGTTCTGGAAAGTCTGTTTCCATCTGTGAACGTGTTTCTGAAGAGGTGTTTAGGTGTGCAAGAGGTTTTGTGAGATGGCTTTTGGCCTTTTTGGCTTTTCATTGGTTCAGTCAGTAGAGCTCAAGTTCAAAGGTTGTGGGTTTAAATCCTAGGAAAGCAATAGCTGATTAAACGTGATTCTTTCAAAAGACTGCCTAGGATACAAGAGTCTTGCCTTTCGTTGTTTGAAATTGGCATTTTGAATGCAGGATGTGGAGAAATAGACAATCAATATCTGCACCTCTTTGCAACATATTTCTTATTGTTCATTTGTATAAATAGCTTTGGGAGTAATACAATTAATTCTTTAAGTGGTTTGCACAAAGTAAAGTAATAAGCTGGTTTGACAATTGTGTTACATAAAATGTTTATTTAGTTTGTACCAGAAACAGGCAAAGTGCTGAGTAGTCTTTTATTCTGCTTTTTGTCAATGAAGCCTAAATGGAAATGGCTCTTTCATTGATTTTAGCTTTAGTGAATCAATTCATTTGTTCATTGCCATGACAAAGCTCAAAAGGATGCGGATGGGTGCACATTATTATATTGGAATGCTTTCAACAGCAGAGTGTATTTTGAAAGAGTCATTAAATGCAAACTTACTTGAGCATATAGAAAGGGCTTTTCAAAAACTCTGCATATTCTGGCGCAATTCCAAACTTGATAATGTGGTGATTGTAGCATCTAGATCAACAATATCCATGCATGACCATGTTGATTTCATGGTAGCCTGTGATGGTTTGTTCTGACTGCAGAACCCTTGACCCATTCAATGTGTGTTTGCTTCACTTTTCATTGGTGCCCATCCGCTGAAAGGCTTCAGTTCCACTCAGTCCTGACCCCAATTTAATAATACACCATCTGACATTTGCAGCTGACTTTCCAGACTGACATTGAAATGCATTAACTTAGTTTGCAGTGTTATCGATTGTGTGTTGTTCAACAGGCAACAGTTCAAAGTGTCAAACCTTTTAGTTCATATCTCAAGAGACAACTATGCATCACCCTCTTTCCGATGGGAGTCATTTTATTATTTTGAAATACCACACTTTTAATTTTGTGGAGCTCAATGGATTGATTTGTAATGCATCCCTTCATTTGATTCGTCTTTTAATGCCTTGTTTCACCTATGTAATCTGGAGGCATACAGTAATTATTCATGTAGATTTATTTTTAATTTCCTCAGCATCGAGGATAAAAAGATGGAGGAAAACAGCTTTTCATCATTTTGACCAAGGCTGAAATAGAAAAATACATCTATATTGCGGGAAGAAAATGATGTCACAATCTTACGGTAAAGGTGTAAGATTCTCCAGTTAATAAAGGAAACTTCTACTTTATTGTTGAAATCCTGTTTAATTCAGAATATAAATTAAATCACAATCAAGACTTAACACAAAATAACTTGCAAGAATAATTATACATGATATGGGCTAGCAACATCATCGCCAAAGCACGGCCAAGTGTTCTAGACCACAATAAAACACATGTAATGTGATGTTATACATGCCGATCCAGCGCAGAATGGTCCACAAAAGTAGAATAATCAAATGGCATCAAACCCAGGGGCTACTTGAGGAGTAAGATAACAAGTGGTCTGGACCAAACAATCTGGCAGGAATGCACATGTCAAATTGGTACCAAGAGATACATCTACAAGACACAAACACAACAACTCACCAGCCATGTGCACACAAAGCGTGACATATAGCATGAGTGAAAATTCCAGCACCAGACAGCACAGCTTGTTAGATAGACACTCTTGTACCAATAGAAAACAAAACCTAGCAGAACGCATCAAAATACCCTGATTCCTTATATGTGCAACTAAGCATGACTAGATTAGACATACGCAAACTTTGCTACACTAGTATGAGACTGGACATAAGAGTAGGGTGTTTGTATTACTAAGTTTGCATCACTAAAGGAATTAAACCCATGTACCAGCTGTGTGCTGAAAATCACATGCCTGGGGAGTCAGAAAACAGAGAAACAATTCACATTAGCGCAAAAACGGGACCAAAAAGCATGGGGTAAAAGGAAAGACACATCCCGATACCAGATCTCTGCCACAGTAAAGAAATAAACCGTACATCAGGGGAAATTAAGACTAGGGAGGTAAAAGAGACACTGGTGTTAGTATTGTCAAGATTAACAAGGAAATAAACTTAATAAATAATTGAAGAGTAACTAAAGTCATATGATGGGATAAATAATACCTAAGTCAATGATTGGACGACTTGTGCGGTTCTAAATTATTTGGTGCAGTCCCTTTTTTTCCTGCTTTTCATTCTCCTGGAATGAAGTTGTTCCTGAGAGCTCTTCTGGCATACGAGCCACATGAGGGGAAGCCCTTCTGTTATTGACCTGCCGACATTCTCATGGGAAGAAACATTAGACAAAGACCCATGCAGGAGAGCAGAGTGGACAGACTGGATGGCCTCCCTGTGGGTATTCTCAAAATATGACTGTGGCCCATTCAGACGTTGAACTCTGGTGATGACACATACTTGGCAAATCGAAAAACATGCATCCCAACTGCCTTTTTCTTTTTTTATTCCTTTTTCAGTTCCAGACACAAATAGAAAGCCATTGTACTTTGTCTCAAAGTATCTGGAACCGTTTTTAATATTTCTGAATTTATTCAAGGGGCTGATTTTATTGCTCTTGACTATACGCGTGCTTTAAGCATTAATGTGCTTTGACAAATGCTATGCTCTGTATGCTAATCTAATAAGATTTGGAGATTGCGTAGCTGATATATTGGTTAAAGAAAATGAAACCGTGGAAGGAAGTTGCACCATTATCCCTTGTTAATTTTGATCCTGGAGATCAGACACTTTGCGTGGTATGCTTTTCCTCTGGCTCAAGTTTTAAGGCTTCATTTTTGATGTCGCAAAACTCTGCATGTCCAAAAACATTGAGGTCACAACCTGCTATCTACACCACAGCTTTTAAGCTCCACACATGGCTGGATAACTAAAACTTGCTCCCAGTCTGAGAACCGGTCTTCGGATTACAGAGGCCTTATTTTTGATATCACCTCCCATTAGCGCTGCGGTCGGCCAGAATGAAACAACATGCCAGCCACAGCAGGGATAGAGTGATAAGCAAACATTCTTCGACAGATGTGGTTACGGTATCCCAGCATGATGATTGGACTAGATGAAACAAAGTGACCAGCTTCGGGATTGCGTGAGATTGATTGTCCCCTGGGTGTTGTCAAGAGTATGCATGTTTCCTTCGAAAGCTCTTTATTGAGCACTGAGGATGGCTTTCCACCTCCTTTACAGAGGAGTATCCGATTATCCAGAGATTTCACAGTTTTTGTCACCCAGTACTATTTAGAATTATTCAAACTTGCTTGGAATGCTGTCAAGCCAAATCAGGCATTGGCTCAAGAATTCATGTAGCCACCATGGGATTGGAGAGTCTCTAGTGTTTCTGATCTTTAGTTACAATCCACCATCCAAGTTCCAAGTGTTTTTCTCTGATTTACTCTCCATGTGAAAGCTGATCTGTGAAGCCGCTGGCTGCCAAGATTGGCACAGAATCTGTTGGCGTGCCTAAGCTTTTGGTGTCAATTCCCCAGTCTATGGTATTTGTTTTCTCAGTCTCAACAAAGAATCCTGTAAATTCTCTAATAGATTCAGAGGTGTAATTGAACCACGCTGGCTCTTGTTCCATTCCTTTGTTTGAGACAGTGAAGCTCTAATTTGACAGTGTTTAGACAAGGCATACCTGGGGAGAGAATTCAAGATTGTTTACAGAGAAAGTGAGGAGATAGTCATTGTTGAAGGCTGAAGTGGGAGTGAAGAAGAACTCATCTCTTGAAGGAATGCCCTGTCGTTTTCAGCATCTGTCTTCATAGTGCAGTCCCATTAGGCATTGAACACATCTAGCTAATATTGGTTACTAGATATAGACCTGGTGACCAGCCCAATGCTAGCTAGCATTGGTTTATATCAATACAATACTTATACTCTCCTTCAAATGCTTGCAGACTCAAATCTAGCACATACTGGTACTGATTATACTGATCTTTAGAACCAGTTTCCAATATGGTTAAATGGTCTAAAGCTGGGTTCAGACTGTACGCTTGTCAGAGCAGTCGTGTCAGAGATCCTTTCACACTAAATGAATAAGGGGCTGCATCCTGTCATTGCTAATATTACACTGCATGAGTTGGAGAGAACCTTGTCTGTGTTTTAAAACTGCGTCTCGCAACCCTCGCGAGAAATGTTTGAAAAAAATATGCAAATGATGTGTGCCAGATAGAAGCACGTGGCTGAGATTATTATCAAAATTTCAAGTTTTTATTTAATTTATTAGGTCCAAATAGACCAAAAAGGAGCTCAGAGACCATTGTTGATATCGTTGTCTTTGCCTTTCTACCTCTTCTTAAATTCACTTTGGCCTGGATACTTCTCTCTCATTGGCTGTAGGTAATGACGCTATTTCCAGTCCGAACACATTCACAGTGCACAATTGTGACTCACCGAGAACTCCAGATATTAAGGACGCCAAATATCTCACAATCAGTCTGCGACTCTCGCAGAGCATGTCTTTGATGGTTGTTACACGCATAGTCAAGCTCCAATTTACCTGAGATTCTAGATTTCCTCAAAACCTGTCTGCGACGCAAAATAAATGGCTGTGCAGTCTGAACTCGGCTTAAGCAATTGTGTTTTTTCTTTTGAGAAATAAAACTGGAGTAGTTGGAGATAAATGACATCATTTATGCGAATGGGGCCCTTCCCACGTCTTTACACTCACTTTTTTTTCCACACTGCTGTTGTTAATGGGCCACCAGGTCCTGACCCGCTTAAACTGACAAAATTGTTCATAATTGTGCATAGATCGTAGAAATATACTGATGTGGTGTCTGTGACATTACCAACAGGTTTTAAAAGAGGCCAAATTTGGGTAAACTATGTAGAGGTACATTCCAGTTATTTGTAATTGGTTACACAGAGATGGCTGAACAATAAAATATAAAACATTTATATAAAGCTTAAAAATATTAAATATTATATAAAGCTTAATATAATAAATCCATCCCCTTCAATGTTTTCATGAAGGCCATTATTTGTGATTTACAGACTGTTTGCATCGGGCTTTGTTTGTATCACGCTTCAAGGAAAGTGAGAGGTGGCTTTAGAATTAGAATTAAAGTTAGATAAACCATGTTCAGTATTTCTTTCAAGACCACCACCATGTTCCTGTAGACAACTGGTCAACCTTTTGTGACTATGTGACTGCACTTGCAAGATTGTCCAAGAATTGCTCAGCAGTGCATTTTTCTTTTAATGATATCAATAGCATTTCGTCAATTATCTCCGATTCATATTCTTGACTCTGCTCTTTTGTGACAGACTATCTATGGTGTGCTATTGCACACATCGCACATTTCCAGTCACTTGTAGTAATTAAAGCTTACGCCAGTGTTTGCACTCTCTAGGGAGACTAATTAAACTCTGATTTCATAATCACGGGGGGTCTATGGTGTTCATTCCACAGCAAAACACTACCATCTATGGTTTGAATGACCGTTTTTGGCATGGATGACTGCTTGGCATAACATAACTACCTTGTTGCTTTGTTTACATGTGTTTGTGTTTTATGTTTGCCTTCAAGGGTTTTCTCAAATTTTTTGCATGGTACCACACAAGTCTGACAGCATGGGCACCATGTGCGTCTGTGTTCTACAGAGCATATACTTCCTGCTTTTCCTTACACAATGGATCCTCTGACATTTTCACAGTTTTAGGGCTGTAGTCTGGGAAAATTTTGTCGGTCTCTGTTCATTATATTTTGCTTAGTTAGTATCTAGTTGAAGAAACAGTTTTTTTTTTATCATTTTGAGTAAATGGATGTTCCTGTCTTAGTTTTGGCAATCTGTTTGGTCATGAGTTTAAGATATGTAATCTGTTTTAAATCTCAAGGACATTCAGAACGAAGGATGTCTCCACTTCATTCTCGCCATTTCCATATGTCCCAAACAGCCAACTCTTGCGTGTGTTACTGTACAAGGACTTGCATTTGCACTTTAGGCTCTACCTCACACCCAGTTGTCACTTGCCAGGACATTTGGAGTCATCATGGGCCAAGCAATATCTCTGTAAATAAATTCTTCCACAGTCATAACATCTCACAGTTACAACTACCTAGTAAATCCACTGAGACATTAGGGAAACACACTCCAGACACCGATGGTTGATTTCTCAAATCCTCTATCAGGTCTGTTGCAGACTTTGGAGAATGCAGCAGCTACATTCATCACCTGTACAGCCCACTTTGAGCATATTACACCACTTCTGCATGGTCCCCGTTGGCTGCTATTTAAAATCTATATTGATTTTTATTATTTACTTACAAGGTTGTCTATGGCCAGGCTTCTGAATACATCTCTAACTCTATCATGCCTCATACCTTGTCCCCCAGGGTGTACTTGAGTGATGCTTTCTGTCTAATCCCTCCTTGACCACTTGGATGGGGGTAAAATGTGTCGCTTAAACTCAGTGGCTCTCAAGAACATCCTTGTGGCAAGCTCGCATAGAAATTCTACTGAATCTAAAGAGATTCAAGGGGTTTATTTAGGGTTAAGAATGGACCATGTAAAACTGGGCTTCCTGCTTGGGTACATGTATGCTCCTTCTGTTTGCAAATAAACAGGATGTTGTTGGGTTTTGTTCTGTTCTGTCCTGTTTAAAAGCAACCACATTGACCGTTATCTCCAGGGGGTGAATACCTGGTGTGGTGTTTCCTCCTCTGGATGGAAGCAGTGAATTTATGTACTTATTTATTTTTCCCATGGACTAAATTGCATTGCATTACAGCAGGACAGGAGGGTGTTTAAAGGAAAGGGGGGAGTGGATGAGATGTAGATGAGGGGAAGAAACAGGATGTTATTGATGTCTTAAATAGATGTGGTCTAGTACATGTTCACCATCAACCTGGGTTTGCTTCCAGTTTTTTTAGCCTCTACCTCCTCTTCACCTCTATTCTTTTCTGTGATACTCTATCAGTTAACACTAATAAAATATTAAGTAAGTTTTGAGACTGTTACGCCCCAAATTGGATGGTAAGTAGATGGCTCAGGGAGCGCACAGTGAGAAGTAATAAAATGAGAGTGAAAGGTCTGGTTGTGGTGTTTTGAGTGACTAAAAGAGGAACATTAACAGAGACCTGAACTCCAAACAAACATTTATTAATGGTGCTTCACAGATATACAGTGCTACTTAAATCCCCAAACAATACTAAAATAAAACTTGACTAAAGTATTCACGATAAACAATAATAAATTCACACACACACACACACACCCAAGCACACTGCACACACTGGAACTCAAATAAATAATATAACTAGGAGATTCACAAAGGATTCACTCACTCAACTTAACTAAAGCTACTAGAAAACCCAATCGCTCAAGACACACTCAATTTTGACAATAATTACCCACACACACTACTGCTTACATACACACTGGTAAAAAGAACAATAGGATACACAAAAGGTAATTAATTGTCTCTTGCGGAGTGATGCCACAGAGCAAAAATAAATGGGTTGCGACTTAACACTAGCGCGCAAGCACGCTGACGTCAGAGTCCGGAGCAGCACGGAAATCAAGTTTCCCAAAGAGTGAGTGAGAGTCCAGGGAGACGGAGCGGATGAGCGAGCGTGCAGAAATTACGAGTCGTAGCACTCATTGGCCAGAGGACACTTCAGATGAGAGCGGGGGCCCGTGTGTTGAGCCGGCAGCGTTTTATAGGCCCGCCCCTTCTCATGATTGGCAGATAACTCTCCGTCTCCATTCAAACCTCCAATCCACTCACACATAAACATAAACAAGGAAACAAGCGTGAGTACAAAAACATGCAAAATAATAATAAAATCACGGTGTAATCCACATACTAAATAATATTAACAAAACTATACGATACCCTAGGAATCGTAACAGAGACAAAGTTCATCTGACCCATGTTGAGTTTTAATGGAAGCTGTAGAGATGTTGAGTAAAGTTATTTGCAAACTATTGGACTGAGCATATTCTTCTAGAAATGTTTATATACATCTTTAGAAGCCAATTCAGCCCGATAGTTTCGGATTCATTTTTTTTTCTGAGTAATCAAGCTGAAAAAAAGATGTTTCTCTATGACTATCAAATGTCTAATTGTAGAACATCATACATCAGGATAACGCTTGTGAACAATAATATTCTTTTTTTTCCTCCCCTTGTAGCCGAGCGATCAAGACCAACCAGGACCTTCTCCCCGAGACTCCTTGGATCAACATATTCTACGATGACTTCTGGGGTACTCTTCTCACACACAGTGGTAGTCACAAGTCCTACCGCCCACTCTGCACACTCTCCTTTCGACTGAACTATGCCCTGGATGAATTAAATCCCTGGGGTTACCACCTGGTCAATGTTGCCCTACACTGCGCCACCACTGCCCTGTTCTCTAGCCTCTCAAGCCTGTTGCTTGGGTCGGGTTGCTGGAGCCTGCTGGCTGGGCTTCTCTTCGCTGCTCATCCCATCCACACAGAGGCTGTGGCGGGTATCGTGGGTCGGGCAGATGTGGGGGCAGCCCTCTTTTTCCTCTTGGCGCTCCACTGCTATCTTCACCATTGTACCTTGAGGACTAACCGTTTACACGGGCAGAGCTGGACATGGTTCTTGGGTACTCTGGGATGTGCTTCTTGTAGCATGCTTTGGAAGGAACAAGGAGTGACTGTGCTAGCTGTGGCCGCTGTCTATGATTTGTTTGTCCATCACAAGTTGAAGCTGCACCAGGTTCCCTCTTTATTCCACAAGGTACAGTAAACACCTTTTATCAGCTGTTTGGAAAACCAAATGTGTTATCAGCCCATAACTGATTTCGTAATGTGTGTTGATTGTGGCTGAATTCTACAGATGAGTTTTTTTCAAGTATATTCAACCAAGAGAACCATAACAAACCTTGTATTTTAATTTTCATCTTTATAATGCGGTAGAAAGATCTGAGATCCAAGGGCAAGCAAAGGATATTTGACAGTTGTTTGTTCTACTCGCATACTTCCATCTTACCACAGATGTTTATTTACTCTTGGCAGAACAAAATGTCCTATAATTACAAGAAAATGTTTTTGCAACACATCACATTTTGCTAACTATGTTGCTGTTGTGTTCACCACCATAGTCTGCAGTTTGGCAAACATGCACTCTTTAAATCTCATTGACCCTTTGAGCTTTTTCAAACAACCATTCTTCCAAATCAATCACAGTTGAAGTCAGTTCTCTTGCTTTTAACGAACCGTTGAAAATTGCTAAATAAATTTCAGCAAGGCCTGAAAATGGTTTTATTACAAGTGTGGCTCCAATTGTTTTGGCGAATACGGATTTAATGATGTTTAATGACGTAGATATTTTGTGTTTACATGAGAATGGTAGGGAGTTCACTGTTCAGTCGACATTTGGTGGACAGAGCAAGATGTTAAAATCAATAAAATCAGAAGGATGTGCTCGCTACAATGGACAGATCTCTGTTCTTCAGGCATCCAGCTTTCAGATTGAGTTTTACTCAACCTTGGCTTGTCAAAAGGATTAAGCATTCCCCTGTCAGAATGCAGGAACATTCATAATCCCTTGCCCGGCGGAGCAAAGTCTACTGACGTGTGCACAACAAACATGACTAGAGAGTAGAGACCCATTGACCTCTCATGTGTAGTGTTTGGGGATGTTTTCAGCGACAATTTTCAGTCTAAATTTGGCCGCAACTTCTGTTTTATCAAATCGAATGTTTTTCGAGAACAAATCTTATTTTCATTTACATTTAAAAAATGTTTACAATTTTTTCAAAACTCAAAAATGCACTCCAGGCAAATGAACTACCCTTTTGTGGTTCTTAAAGAGATTTATCCAAAAAGATTTTTATTATCAACTCCAGTTCTAATCAACAAACAAAATGTTTTCAATGCGAAAAAAGATTTTTGGCCTGGATTTTTGTCTTGGATATGTCAAACTTTTTAACAACATTGTCCTCGTCCTTTTTACAGTTGATCATCATTTAGAACCATTCACCCTTTGCGGTAGGACTGTGCAATAAAAGCTTAGTTTCTGACTGGAAAACTAAAAATCTATCAGCGCCAATATTATTACTAATGTTTGATGTGATAAAAGGTAAAAAGAAAAAAATCAAGGCCACAGTCATTTTTCATATTTTCATTTTTTTTTCAAACTAATGTAAGATTTTGACATATAAAGGGTAAAATCTTACAAAAAGTGTAAATGTATAAATAAAGATAAATAATGTATGTTTTAACTGGAAAAAATATTAATCTGGTGGATACGAACATCACAAAATGGTGCTACATTTGAACAATGCACAAGGATTAATCTCTGTGATCTTTGAGAACTTCAAGCTTCAGGTTATGGACAAAGTGACTCCTTTTTGCAGGCTGCAGTCAGAAACACTTGCTGGGTGATGATGGAGATGCGTTTCTTTGGACATTTTCAAATCTTGTAAAACCGTGCTTGCAAATGGTGTTTCGTTTATGTATGCATATCTATATTTTTTTGTGTGTACATGCACTCCTTGTTCTGCAAGCTGTGTAACCTTTTACTTGAATTTTTCAAAAATAGAGGTAGAACATTGTATTGATGCACATTAATCTTTTTTTTTTTTCTTGTGGAAAACTTTCAGATCAGTATATCTCTAAGAGACCTGAGATGTTATGCTTTGTGCTGGTTTTGGTTCATTCTCAAACTCCAGCAGACAAAATCTCTCTAATGGCACATCATTTCATCACAGAAAGCTGGGTTTCTAGGTGACAAATGAGCCTGATCTCTTATGTCTGCTTTCAATGCTCTGATTGGCCCTCTCACATCGATCATCTGCAATACTTCCAGACACAGCTGTCATTGTATCTATTTTTAGTTATAATGTCGACAGCCTTTCCTATACAGTGAGCCAAAGACATGAAACTAGTGTGTTCACATATATTACAAGTTCAAATGACTGGCTGAGTTCTCTGAATGCTGTCAGCAGGTTCAAACCTATTAGCAGGTTTTCAAGGAGTCGAATGTTTCAGCAGACCAAAGACAAATTCATCTTTGCAAGACAGGAAGTTAAAGGGATTTAAGTATAATTTTTTTTTCTTTTTAAGTTTTAAATATGAAAGTTCTCTGTATATTTAATAATTGCAGTGAGCCTCGTGACGCATTGTTCATCACCTATTTCCGATCCTACCGCTGCCACAGTTTACTCAATCCAAACAAGTCTTAAAATGTGGCCAAAGCAAATAGTTTTAATATTTCAGAGACCAGTGTCTGTGTTTCAGATGTCTGCTGTGTTCCGCTGTGCAGTGCATGTTTAAAATTCAGTGGAACTTTAAGTTTTCACAGTTTTCTGCCGATATTAACCACATCTGATCAGCTAATAGACCCTCAAAAAGGGGATTTTTTTAAGTAATTTCAACAGCTTTTAACTACTTGTATGTATTTTAACGATATATTGTGTTTGACATTATAAATATGTTTATGTTTGAGTCAGTGAATGCCCTCAAAAGACCAGTGTATTCACAAGTGTTCACAGTGTATAATCAATACTTTTTGCCCATGTTTTTGTCTAAAATAATCACCTTTAATGGAGACTGTAAAATAATTAAATTTCATTGATATTTTGTGAAATGTTTTAATATAAATAAGATTTAAGGTAATGTTAGCGTTAATATACTAGCCATTTCAGTTTCTTACTTGACAAGTATGATTTAATGCCAATTTTTTTTTAAACATATTATTTCTCTAAATGTGTTTTTTCGAATGCCAAAAATTTCAATAATCCCATGTTAAAATCACGACAGGGGTACTTTTTCTGACAACACCAGGCAGTGCTAATGTGAGAAATACCGTGATTTAGAATCCTATGCAATCATCATTAGAAATAGTGTATGCTAAACATGATGATTTCACCCATGAAGTAGAGGAGCGATTAGAAAAAGTTACAGCACGGTACTGGATTACAGTTTTGCCCACAACACTGAGAATATTACATTTTACACAAGGTAAAAAAAAAAAGTGTTTGGTTGCAACATTGTCGATCTATCATTGTGACGGGAAATAAATAGTGTTTTTAGCTGTTAGATTCTAAGCTAACAGCCATGTCATTGTTAACATCCCAATTAAATAGTTTTTACTGCCGTACAGTTTAAAAGCATTCTTCAGTTTAATAGAGGGGGGCACACCTGCTTTTTTGTATAAACAGCATATGTTGTTCACACAATAATTTGGAGAAAATAGAGAGTTTTGAAGGCAGATAATGAATTGGGTAATTCAGGAAATAACTGAAGTGTTCAGGAAATAAAGGAAGTAGAAGCAGTGGCGCAAGTAGTTCAGTACTGTCTTTAAAAAAAGGTGGCTCTGAGTTACTGAAACATACTGCTCTTGAAAAAGCCTTCATAATGGAATGCATACAGTACACCCCAGAAAAAATGCAAGAAAGAACCTGAGCTCTCTCCAAAGCTCTTGGGGATTCTGGGAGCATCATGACGTGAAGGTGCTGCGTTTTTGTACAACGAGAAGAAGTTATATTTAAAGCCACTGAGGCTTTTTTGAGTTTATTATCTTTTTGAAGAACTGTTGTGATATAATGGTGATCGATGAGCATGTGCTGCACGATGTAATGAAATCACATTTAAATGAATTACTGTGTTGTTGGTAAAAATAAATGTGTAAGACAATGAAAGTGCTTTTTAACCTTTAAAGCAGTTGAGTCTGTCGTTAGAGACTGCTAAAACTATTTCAGAATCCCATAATAGGGGCACTTTAAGTGATGTATCCTCAGATCAAAGCTGGGTGTGTTTTATCAAGATGAAAATCCCTTTCTTACACCCAAGCCCCGAGACTATTTCATCATAATGAGATTCTCTCTGTTCAGTTTTTTTGGTGAGATACGGGTTGAGAACGTGGCTAATGTATGAGACACGCAAGCAATATTATGATTGTTTATTTTAATAAATGCACAGGCACGATTGCAAAATATTTTTCAATACACAGTACTTTATGGTAGGTTTCAGCCTGACGTGCTTTTGAGGGCTTTTTCAAGATTCTTTAGGTGGGATCAATTGAGCTAAACTGGTACTATTTTTCTGACCGTGTAAAGCTCTGCAGATCAATGATTGACCCAAAAAATCACCACTGGCTGCATTATTGAGCAGCTCGGCACACTACGCTCAAAAGAACAAAAATCGAAACAAGTATCCCTAAACCACTCTTACAATGCTCGACAAATAAGCTTAGAATAAAACTTTTTTGGTAAATCCAGAATTAAAAGACATTTTTCCACGACATGTATGGTACAAAGCTTGTAGGCTTTTCCCATTTGTTGGTGGTTCTAAAAAAGTTGGGACAAGATGATTGGGAAAGAAAAGCTTGCCACATCATCCTCATCGCAAACAAAGAGGTGCAGACCCTCTTTCAAACGAGTACAAAAGACTGTCTACAGTGAGAGCAATAGAGCGATGAGGAATGAAGATGATTACTAAGAGAATTTTTGCTATATCACCAAGTGAAACTAGAATGACGTCTTAAACAAGTCAACGAAACGGTGGAGCCATGGCAAGTAGAGCTAAACCATTCCAAGGTCGTGCCAGTACTGAAGTCTGCAGGAAATGTTGTCAAATATTCTTTGGTGTGTGTCTGGGAAAGTGAGAAACATTGAGAAGACATCAGAGTACACACACACACACGCACACACACGCACACACACGGAAGAAAAAATCCATCTGAAACACAAGCAAATCGTACCAAAGCGAACAGCTGAACCATTTCATACCATGCAGCGCAGTATCTGGTCACTACAGACTTATTAAAAATCATTCCAGTTAATGTGACCTAAGTTGTTTGGTTGAAACTCTAATTTATAAAAAATGACATTTTTAGCATCTCATTGCTTATTATTTTGAATTCTGGGAAAAGTAACTTAACTTACATATAGCAATGAATGCCAGCACATGCTCTAATTATTATATCAATGTTTGTTTTCTTTATTATTTTTCTCGAGAGACAGGAAATGTATTGAGAAAAATAGAACACAGAGGAATGTGAAAGACGTGGGGACCTTGAATCGAACCTGCGTCGCTCTCTGAAGCGGCTTGTATTTTCCAGTTCGTAGTCCACCACACCATTAGAGTCAACATTTTTTTAACCCATTCCCTGTCCGCATGTTACTACCAAAACACACTTCCATAGTAACAGACATTGCTGTTACTAATTGATGACGCTTAAGATTCCACCATGATTGATGTTTTACAATGTCTGCACTAGTAAACATTGGCTCCCAGAAGTCTCCTTAAAAATCAGGCATTTTTTAATATATAGCATGACTAATTTAACACCTGGAGTTTTTGACAAATGGAAACCAAAATGAAACCCTAGGCTTCGAATCTTTTAGGGTGTTTTGGCAAAATGTAAATAGGATACAGAAAGTGGTTTCCCCATCATTGTATTGACGGATACTAATGCTTTTTGGTTTGCCTTGATCAGTGAGTGCTTGCTTAGCAACACATTCTTCACACCTCTACTGTCTCACAGCACAAGGGCAGTCAGACAGACAGATCTGCTGTGAATGCACAATGAGCTCTTGCTCCCTTTCCATTAGAGGCGTGAACCCATTACCCCAGGCAGTTTTGTGTCTGCATTACGCTGCATTGTGGAAATCACCCTGAGTTGTGTATGACTATAAATAAATGTTTTTGCTTCTTTCAGAAAAATCTATCCCATACAATCATGATTGAAGAACTCAGCCCAAACTCTTTCCCAAATTGCGATGATGACCTGTCATTTAACATCAGAAAAGAGAGCATTAGTTGTTGGCCTGAAGTACTTTTTGTTGATGTCAAATCGTTATTCCTGCAAGTTTGTTAAAATACCGTCTCAATCTCTTCAATGAAAATGGGGATTTGGTTAAGATTAGGGCTGAAATGATTAGTCGACATTTGTCGATAAATTGTCGACAATACATGTAAACAATGCTTAGAGAGCATTTGTGTGTAATTTGAGAGTAACAGAATCAGAAAACTTAAAGAGAATGACATGTTTAGTTGGCTCAAAGTTCATTAAAACAACTTTCAAAAGTTGAAGTGATTTTCTTATTTTATTTATTAGTTAGAATATTTGTAACTTATTATTTTAACTAGTTGAAAAAGCAGAATAATCGCTCAAAGGCTACTGATTAATCATTGAAATAATCGATGACTAATCGATTAATCGGTCTAATAATCGATCGATTAATCGATTACCAAAATAATCGTTTGTTGCAGCCCTAGTTAAGATTGAAACGTGATTTACTGAAGAAAACACTGGAAAAAACATAAAAAAAGCTCAAGAACTTTATTTAAATCTTTTAGGGAATGTTTTTTTATTTACCAAGCATCTCCATCTAAGGCATATATCAGCAAGTGCGATGCATTGTGCTGTATGCAGTGATTTAAGCTTACCACTGAACTAATTCACTAGATTCTCATTATTTAGTTGTAACTTAAGCCAAACCTGATGTTTTTACGTAACTAAAAGTGTTTTGGTCAAAAATAGCACTTGATAAGTTCACCAAGTATCCATCTTGGGGTGTTGAAGGAAGCCTTTGTTTAATTTTAGAGAATTTAGAATTATAATTTGGTGTATTGTCTGCCGTTGATGGGAACAAGGTGCTGTTAGTGATCTCTTTTGGCACTAATAAGTAACTATGTAATGGGGATACCTTCAGAAACCCTGGCTCAATAACTAGAGATTCTGTAAGAAAAATGATTGACCTTTCCATGTACAGTCATAATGTTCATAGATGTCTTTGTTGCTTTAATTTCCCAGACACATCCCACTTTAAAGTAGGATCACTTGTTGAGACCTGTTTTTCTTGAAATCAGAAACATATGTCATTAAATCCAGTTTCCGGCCATATTTCCACACCATAGTAAGGTGGTTTGTCATGGGGATCACATTCAAGTCCGATTAGTTTTAAATTAATTAAGAATCAGAACAGTATGCAATTCTGCACTATTTCCCTGTTATATGCAGCAATTTTACTGCTTGTTTTGCCACTCCCCGTGAAGGGGACACTGCAACACCTCTGTTTGGACAATCTCATGCTCCCAAACTTTTCTCAACATGAAAGTGGTGTGGAAGAAATTCAATTCTATGACCTCAATTTGACGGAGCACCAATGGGATGTTTTTTGTGAGCGGAATTCTGGGAAATTGGTGAAAATTCTTCTATGGGGTCAAAATTTGATCTGAAAAATCTGAGAACCTTGTAGAAACTTCAAACTGACACTTTGAAGGTTATCTTTCTATTTAAGAACACACCACCCACTGTGCAAAGGTATTTGAATCTGAGGTTCTAGTAGTGGTTAAATATTTACTTTATATTGAAAATAAAACATCTTCGAGATGAAACATCATAGAGAAATGGGGAATTGTTTATGTAGATCATAGTAACAGCCTAAATTTGACAGCTCCCTAGCAACTGAATGGTTACCCTAGCAACCAAATTTTTTTAGAACTCTCAGATTTGTAAAACAATAGAGATAGTGGGGGTTGTTTTATATACCGTTTTTTTTGGGAACATTACATAATGCAGCTGTCTCTCATTAGATACCAGACTGCTTACCATAGCAACTAAATTTGCCCTATATCTATCTCAGCTTTAGAAAATCACAGAGACATTGGGTTGGTTTATATTGCTAATAGTGATATAGGAAACATACCATGTCCCGTCCATAGCAAAAAAGCACTTTTACAAGGCAACATCCAAGTTTTACAAACTTTAACCATCCAGTTTATGAAAGGTAAGGTCACTTGAGTTCATTTGCATCCAATACAAGGTAATATCTAAATGCAAACAACTGTAAATGGCTGTTTGACACCTAAATTACTGCCGAAGTAGGAAGCATGCATGGCTATCAAGAGTGCGCATGCAACAATGAGAAATAGTTAGGCAACATTAATCGCATAAGCACATGTTGACTTTACAGGGAGCTGTGAGTTAAGTGTCTTTGGCATAGGCTCCTACTAAAACTCTTGGGGCAATGTTTTTTCGTTAAGAAAGTCCTGCTAGAACTCTGGGATACATTAAGAATGTGCTCACTATTTTAATGTTGAGATCTCATACTCTTAGCTTTAGGCAAGGTTTTCATCTCCAACAAATCTGAAACAAGCACCATTTTAAAGGAGGCAAACCATGCCTTGCATTGATTGTAAGTTCTGTTGGTCGCGCTTTACGTTGCTGGCATTGGCAGCTATTGTGTTTGTGTCTCAATCTGTTCTTCTTTATTTGGAAAATACCATTTTATTTGCTCACATTCTGGAACAAGTTAATAGGATCATTATCAGAGGAGATACTGCAGTTAGACACAATTAGCACATGATGTTTGGCTCACACTAGTTTAGACTGGGATCAGTTTATTCTACAGTAATAAGCTGTAAAATATCTTTCCTGAGGACTTGGAGACATGAGGGTTTTTCCATAATGAAAATAGCATTGTTTGTAGCCTATAAAAATATGTGGAGTATTGACAGATTGTTGCTTTGGTCTTGAAATGATGTACTTGACTTCACTGTACGCTACTGAATGTACTTTCAGAACTTTGAAAACCAAAATAATTGCCAATAAACATGTGCTTGAATAAATATCATCACATAATGGATTTAATAGCAAACATGTCAAACTTACTGAACCAAAATCAGACGTTTGGTAGAAAAAACTTTCATTTAATAACTTATAGTAGGGCTGGACGATATTCTGTTTTGACATCGATATTGCGATGTGCGCATGCGCGATAGTCACATCGCCGGAACATACGATGTGAGTGGTAGAAGAAGCCCATGGTGTATAACAGAACGGTAGCATCAGGGTAGCAAAGCACGAGTTTGTTGTATGGCTTGTTGCTGGGGTGACATGTACGTTCCGCGTGCCTGCACAGTGATTGTGAGCGGTGAGCAGCGGCACAGGAACCATTCACTACTAAAAATGCGCGATGAAGAGGTGCGCGACTTTGCCAGTGTGACACCTCATAGAGAATGGCATTTGTCGGGATTTCCCGCGGGACTCGTGATTTCCGTGGGATTCCTGTGGGATGGGATAAACTTTTGTTGTTAATCTCGTGATCGGGATGGGACAAGAATAAAAATCAACGGGACACGAAAGTCCAAAGAGCACGTTTTTTCCGGGTCGACAACAGAATTGAACCCTTTAAAACTAAAGCTGTTGCCGGCAACAAACAACAGAGAGAAACAGACCTTTCGCCAGGAGCGCAGGAGACCACTGACAGATGAGTGATTGATTTCCTGTGATCGCTTTAGAACAGTTTAGCGGAGATTTCACTTTAAATATAATATTTATACTGTATATAATAATATAAGCATTAACTATTTGGAATAAAAAAATAAAAAAATTCTGGAATGTATTTCTGGAGATATAAGCATCTTAGTAGCAGTAATAGGTTTATTAGTGTTAAATTTAACTGTTTTACCATGTTCTGTCCGTGATTCGCATCCGCGCACATGCGTCTTTTTTCCTTATTTCCTCTCAATTCTTCTGCTGTTTTTGGCACACTAAAGTGTTAGATTTCAGTGCCAAAACACCTGTAAATAGTGAATAGTGTTTATACCATCATCGAGAGCCCCTGTGAGTTTTGTGAATTTTTCAATCACAGTCAAATGTAATAAAAGTTTTTCTACACAGGGTTTATTGCAAACAATAATGTTTTTAAATATATAGTGTCATTTTTGATATTATATAAATTGACTTTTTATAATATTGCTTTTAAAACTGCTCATGCTCTTGATTCCAACAACATATTGCTTCATTAATTTATTTTTATCTTTTGCTAATTTTTGTATAGAAACACAATGGTTTCTTTTGGATAAATCTAATCTGATGTAATATATTTATATTTATAGAGGTTTTTTTCTGATGAAGGGGAAACCTCCTGTGGCAAGGTTGGGTTCTGTCTTCAGCTGGACAGGAACTACTCTACTATATTCCACAGCTGAGAAAAAAAACAAACCCGGACCTTTGTAAATAAAATACATTTTTTGCAATAAAATATTAAGTGACCTTTTTGTCACTTGTAACAAAGCTTGCTTATTAGTGAAATTAATAATAAGTATTTATTTACTTTAGCCTGGATTGATGGCTCTCAATATCGCAATATATATCGTTTGGAAAATCGCAATGTAATTTTTTTCCAATATCGTTCAGCCCTACCTTATAGCACTACAAAGGCAGAAAGAAATTCGGTGGGCTATATCGAATATGTTTTTCAAAAGGAGGACGACCAATGAAAGCTGCCCTTTTGATCATGTGAGTAAAATGTAAAAGTGGTGCTCATCCCACATTTTCACAACAACTTCGCTCGGGAAACAGGAAAGAAATGGCACAAATCCTCTCCTTTCTCCATATTTTTCTCAAACAGCTCCCTGTGATCAGCCTCTAACAATATAAATCACACAGATTTTTTTGTCTAGGTGTTCTTGGATTTCTTCTGTCGTCCTTTTCTTCTTCCCCGTTTCCCCAAGTGGTACAGAGAGTATCTGTTGCACGGCAAACACTGTCTTCAGGCAGGCAGTGTCCTTGCAGTTTCACACTGCAGCCCAAATCCAATTATTTTTGCAGATGTGTGACCTGTGTCTGATTTTTATTTTATTATTTTTTTATTTAATTCCAATCTATATGTTTTAGAATCCTCGTATTACATGTTGAGAAATGTACATTTCAGGTAGAAGTATCGTACAGCTTTGTTTCCTGTTGGACTGGGACTGATTCAACCCTATTTTGGAGTCCATCTATTTTGGAGTCCATGTGTAAAACATTGATGTGGTTTTTTTGCCAATAACTTTTTAAAAGAAATATATATTACTAAAAAAAAACATATATATATCAGAAAAAAATATATATGCTAGATGTGCT
Organism: Danionella cerebrum; assembly: GCA_007224835.1. NCBI lineage: Eukaryota > Metazoa > Chordata > Actinopteri > Cypriniformes > Danionidae > Danionella > Danionella cerebrum. The sequence goes on from SRMA01025357.1 coordinate 42,226, forward strand.
ACCCTAATGTAAATGCACTCCATGTTCCTCTGCAGACGCTTGACCATAGATCCACAGATGGTATGCGTGTGCTCTATTGCCTTCTGTCAGTTTGTGGACAGTTCATACATGGGCACCTGCCCACCAGGAACATGGCATTGCTCTTAAGAGCTGCTTCCAAAAACAAAATAGCTGTGCAATGCAACCCTTTGTCTATTGTTTTCCACTCCTGTCGATGTTTGAATGGGAATGGTCACTTCAAGCATATGTCACGTATTAAACATGTCTGCATCGCCACAGTCGCCAGTGTTACCACTGACCCTGCTATTCAATCGACCGTTGCAGCCTTTGCCCCCAGTCTTTTTCTCTTTGTTTGAAAGAGCACAGCATTCTTTGACATTTCACAGATAAAGACAATGCCCAGGGTCCTCAGTCTATTTTGCTTTCTTACTGCAAACAATACAATTTCAACCAAATAAATGTCTACGGTGGATGTTCATGGAGGACTTAAACATAAAATAAAATGAAAATTAAACCGTTTAGCCATTGAGCGTTTTTCTACTTTACAATTTGCTTTAATAAATTACCTTTAAAACTTGATATTATTAATGCTTGATTATTAGTTTATAGTAAAACCCCAGCTTTTTTTTCCATTACATAACGCAATAATTCCACAAACAAACCTGAAAAAAATTGTACATAAAATACAATACTGAGTAGTAAATTTCTTTTTTCTGATCTCCACGGTCACGGACAGATTTGACCATAGACAGTTTGATTTAAAGAAAAAAAAATTGTGGAGACAAAATAATCTAGCCACAAGGGTTTCAAGCCAGAGAGCTGTTGACACAAAATAAAAATTAATAAATCCCCCTAAAAAGGCAAAGACAAGATTGAAACTATGTGAAAATCATATAAAAAACCTCCTAAACCTTAAACCTCTTCTCTAAACCTTGTGCACTGTTCCAAGCACTTTTTGTGCCATTGTGCTTCTTTTGCACCAGAACTTTGAAAAACAAAAGCCATATCACAGGGCTTGCAATTCAATGGGTTATTCTTTCTGTTCACCACTAGATGGCACTGATTTGGGGACTGTATAAAGAAACTGGAAGACGACTGTGTATTTTCTCACATTTTAGTCAGTCAGTCACTCAATCACCTTTATTTGTCGTTACATGTAGCGAAATTGGACCCCTCTGACCACAGACTGTGTTGAGAGGTAGTATTTGAAATGGAGAGAAATGGATATATATTAGGTAAGTTAGCTCAAAAAAGAGCCTTTTCAGCACTGCCCTTCGAAGGGCAGTGTGGAGCAGGTTAAAAAATCAAGCACAGAGACAAATACAGGAAGAGAACATCGCAGGATGGGGTAGGGTCCAGGGAAGTGGTGTAACCTCTGCAGTCCGCAGCTGTCATTTTCCCACTGCCAAGACGGTGCCCGTCAGATTACAGCGGTGGAGAAAAAGCAGGCGGAGATGTTGCGAATGCGGGGGAGGGTGCTCAGAGACGCACTCGAGAGGATGACTCCTTTTCGTGTCCTTTTAATTTGAATTTCCTTGCAAATTGTCATAACTCTTGTAATGTTTATTTAAAACACACACAAAAAATCAAAACGAGTAAGATTTTTGAAAACTACACATTATATTTGAAATCTAAATGAAACAATAACTGGGTTGTGTCATTCCTACCTAATTCAAAACAGACACTATGATTGGCAAACGTACCATGCATTTCACTTCCATGGGTTAAATAATTATATAAACTAAATTTATAAAATTTAATTAAAATTTGATTTATGTAATAGATATGTTATAGTAGACAGGTTATTCAATTACAGAAAACAAAAACTATTAAATAATCTTATGACCATGTTTTGCGGTTTCTTTAACAGGAGCTGTGAGTGATGTGGATCTTTCGTTCAAAGAGGATGCACAGTGACCCAGAGCATGTAGTTGGGCTGGCAGGAGAGAATGCATCAATGTTTTAGGAAAAAAAATCTGGAATGTATTTCTGGAGATTGTGCAAAACTATGTAGAGGGGAAAAATTCCAGTCAGTTCTTCAGAATGTGTTGCCTAGCTCTACATTATTCAGTATTCTTGAATCAACTTGCTGAGAATTTGGTAAAAAAAGAAATATTGTGTTGTAATATATCCATTTGATTGTGTAGTTAAGATAAAATAATGAAGCAATGAAACGCTGAACCATAAAATAATTGTGTGGTGAAATAATTAAGCATTCTCTAAAATGCTTTTAATTGGCATTTTAATTAATTAAGGGCTCCTTTAATGAGATCAATTTCTATTCCTCTCATTTTACTGGTTTCTTAATTGTGTCTATTTATTTAGTTTTGACATACTCTGCCTTCAACGGAAGTGTATTGTCAATCTAATGTTGCTAGGAAAATGATTTGCTAATCAGCTAATTTGATTGTTTCTAGTTGTAATTTCTCACTTTCTAATCATCAATTAGCATTGATCTCAAACGACTTTCCCACTTTTATAATTAGGATTTCAGCGAGCCTCACATCTGGAAGCATTTAATTAGATTTGTGTCAGGCTTCTGAAGAGCTGCTCGATGAATCAAAGCTAAGGTTATGTTTGCGGAGGAATGTTCCTGGCTGTATTGATCGAGCTCTGCAAACTCTGACGCTCCTTGAGGAGTTTGTGAAAGGGCAGGTGTCACACACATCTTTCTTGCGTTCATTTCTGCTTCTACCGTGATCATTAAAGCATGAATCCATCTGTATGGTCCAAAACTCTGGTTTATTCTTTGTTCTTTGCTTTTTTTAAATATATTATGACTATTGCAATTGGATGCAGACTTTTTAATAAATGTATATTGAATTATTGCATAATTTGGTTAATAGTTACTTCCTCTCTGTTTCCAACCCATAAAACAAACCACATGAAAGCTGGTGGTTTTAATGAAACTACAGTAAACTTTGATGGTAACGCTCACTTTTAAGCAATTCTTAATTAAGTTTGAAAGCCATTCAATAAATTCCTCACTGAGCGGTGCCTCTAGAGAGGTTTAGATTTGATCTTTTTCTTATATTGACGTGCCTCAGAACACCATCTAACTGCACAGTGGAATTTCAAAAAAATCTAACCAGTACCTGCAGCTTTTGTCAGAAATATTGATTGCTGTATGAATTTTTCCATTTTAAACAACAAACAAGATAAAGTATTCTACTCATTATTAGTATTTGTAAGTGATGGTGTTATATGTAATGAGGTGTGTGATGCTGGTGTTATTCTTGTTGATTTTGTTTTGATGGTCTTACTGGTATTGGAGTTGTTGTAGGTGGTTCTGGTGTTACTGGTGTTTGTGATGCTGATTTGTGGTGGTTTCAGCATTGATTGTGTTGTAAATGCTGCCGTTGGTGGAGTTGTTGTTGGTTGTGTTTATAGCGTTGCAAGTATTTGCTCAGGATTTTTTGGGGTGTTACTGGTGTTTGTGGTATTCCAGATGTTGGTGTTGGTGGTGTTAGCATTGATTGTGTTGGTAATGTTGTCGTTTGAGGTGTTGATGGTGCTGATGGTACATGTTTGGCTGCTTGTGTTGGTTTTGTTGCTGATGTTGCGTTTGTTAGTGTTTTTGCTGCTGTTGGTGGTGGTGTTTCTGATTTTATTATTGTTGGTGGTGTTGCTATTGACAGTGCTAATATTATGGGTGAAGTTGTTTTGATGGTGTTGGTGATATTTGTCACACCATAAGTGTAGCGCAAGTGCTGCTCATTTTGTTTCGTCGCCCATGTTAAAGGATGAGTGCTTTAGAGCATAACAGGAGCGGCACATGAGCGTCAAGTTTCGGCGCCGGGTCTATTTTTTACACTCTGCTTATGCTCGCATTCAGCATCAGTGTATAAAATGCCAAATGTATTTGTGCCAAATACAAAGTAAAACTGTTTAGTTTTTAGCACAAATGGTTCATTGATTATCTACCAGATGGTATTGTAACTAACGAGATAAAAAAATATAATTTTTACTAAATTATTCATAAAAAAGTATTCATACTGACCTCATAATGACACTTGTAAACAAACAGAACTGTCGCAGGTGGGTGGGTCAGAGTTCAACCACCGAGACCCCATCATCGCCACTCGTCTCATTGTTGAAGTAGAGAAATGTCCAAGCATTTATGGTCATCAACATTTGCGATATAAAGCCCTGCAGGCAAAGGAACAGTCTTGGCATGCAGTCGCACTCAATACGCTGAACACGTGCGCACGATCAGAGCTGCCGGTGTGAAAGCGAAAGGGCTACGCTGTGTGTCTGCTACGTTGCATGCTGTGCACCCCCTGCTTAAGCTTTCGGTGTGAAACCGGCGTCAGTGTTATTGGTGTTACCAGTGTGGTGAGTGTTTCGAGGTCATGTTGCCATTGATTGTGTTGGTGGTGTTTGTGCTATTCCTGATGCAATAAAGTTGGTGGTGTTGGCATTGATGGTGTTAGTATTAGTGATGGTGGTGTTACAAGCAAGGTGAGGGTTTAAAGGTTGTGTATAGTGGTGTTGGTACTGTTCGCATTAATGGTGTTGGTGGAGTTGATGGTGATTGTGTTGATGGTGCTGGTGGTACATGTTTGGCAGTGTTGATGTTAATGCTGGTGGGGGTGTCTGTGCTGATGTTAGTGTTGCTGGCTGATTTCATGATCTTGGTGTTGCTGATGTTGGTGGGGTTGGCAGAGTTCATGAAGAATAGTGTAAACCTTAGAATAAACTGGTGTTAAAATAAATTGGTGTCATTATGGGAGAAATATCTGGGGACTGCTGTGGCAAATGTAGGTTGTCATACTATTTCAACAGCAATTTCTGCATAGGGCGCTACATTCAAGGCTGCACTGCCATTCAATACGTTTATTCCTGCTTTTAGACACTTCAAATTAGTTTGCAGAGATTCTGATGACTGTTTTTCCCTTTTACTTTTACATGAGATCCCCTTTTTCTACTTTCGGCTGTTCCCTGTTTAGGGGTTGCCACAGTGAATCATCTGTTTCCGTCTAACTCTGTCCTCAGTATGCTCTACTCTTGCACCAATATCTCGTCTTACTTTTACATGAGGTCCTGAGTGTATTTAAATAAATATTGGAGCAACTTGTCACGACTGGCTCAAGTCCTGACAAATAAATCAAGGATAGCGTGGTTTGCAATAAGTAAATTAAGTTTATTAACAATAAATGAACAGAAAGAGAAAATAATTAAGAAAAAACAGCACAATTTCTGAGGGACAAAAGTGAGTAACTCCATCCAGCAGAACAAGATTTAAACTCAAAAAACCCTTAAACTAAACTAGAAGCAGAACTCAAACAAACGTAACAAAACAGCAAAAGAACTAGGGCAAGGCCAAACAGGACTGGTGAGCAGGAGCAGCAGCAAGGCCCAGACTGAAGGGGAAATGCCACTTATAAGGTAGAGAGGCAGGTGTCACTCGTTCTCCTGATCAGCCTGCGACCACGCCCCAATCTCCAATCTCATCAAGATGAGTGGGAAGACTCATCACAAACTAAATACAAGGCAAAAAAAATGGCGTCTTGTTTTTGTAGCCATGAAGTTTCTATTTCTTAAATGTTGAAAAAAAATCCTAAATAGTGTCGTCAGCACCCCCACTTAATCGCATCCCCTCCATGCTTCACAGTGAAAAGATTCACGTAGAGTTCACCCTTTTTACCAATTGCACATTACAAAAAGACATGGCAGGTGGATCCAAAGATCTGATAAAACCAAAGTGTTTCTAGGGCTAGAGAAATCTTACTGGCTTGCTGTTTTTTTCCTTATTTCACACAATCCTCACTGAACAGCTGATGTGAGAGTGGGCTGTGACTACAACTCTTTGCCATTTTTCTGTGTTTTAACCTGGTCATCTTGTCATTTTTGAAGCTGGTGACACAAATAAACTTATTTAACCACAAAAGTGACTTTTGGCCCATTGCTGGAGGGGTCTTTGTGTGAAACAGTTTCATCGCTGTTCTTATAGTTTGTATTAAAGATGACTAAAAAGACTGGTGTTCTAAAAACTTGAAGCATGTAGGAAAATAAAGTATGACTTCAGTTGACCACATACATACACAAACAGTCTGCAATGTACCACAGCTTGTGGATTGGAGATCCTTTACATCGAGTTTATGCTGGCTTTGGTAAAAAAAACAGCCAATTCAAACATTACTGGATTTGCTTTTCTTTGATGCTGAAACATGACTGGAGACTCAGCAGGTTCAAACATTAAATGCTATGCTGCAAAATGAAAGCAATGTCATTTTGGGATTATTAGTTTGAGGGAGTCATGCTGACATTGCACTGCAATAGCAAAAAACAGAACTGTGGAGCCTAAAGTTGCATGATGCAAGGTTTTCGGTTTGCTTCGATATCTGTGAGAGTGCTTTAAGGTTGGTTAAACATTGTCTAAGGCTTAAGGTTTCTGCAAACGGTGCAACGGCCGTATATTTAGAAATGATTCCCCTGAAGGTTCTAATTGTAAATGTGTAGAAGTGGGTTGCTATGTAAGAGTTCTGCAGGTCTTGGCGATGCATTTTACCATCGTTTTTGCTGTGAATTCTTGCTAAATAAGCACCAGAGGTTTCAGATGCCGAAGTTTATGCTTGGAGCTCTCTGTGGCTGCACTCAATAAATTTTTCATTGGGAGCAGTTTTGAAGTTAAACGGATTAAGGTTTCTCAATCTCATCACTTTATTTACATTTGAGATTATTCTCTTTGGTGGTTAAGCTTTGTATTTTTAGGAATGGCTGTGCATCGCTACAAGGGTTTTCTTTGGCTGCATTGAAAAGCTCAAATGCATTGGCGTGTATTCCTTAATCCTTCACGTCATTCCTTGCTTTTTGCAAATGCTGCAGGCTTGCTAACTGAAAACCTTGGATTTGCACAGTTTGAGGAAATGAGATGCTACATTTCTTACTTTATCTATTGATTATATTGTTTTAAATTTGCATTTGCTTGAGTGGGTTCTTTTTCTACACAATATTTTCATTCTCGTGAAAGTACTACACTCCCATCAGACAATGCCCCTGATCTCAATTGCCTTTTTAAATTGAGGTTCGTGATGAAATTATCTTCTATCTGAATGTGATGAAAGATTTTTGCGACACATTTAATGTCAGATTGCAACCATGTGGATGACTGGCAGGGGTTGATCTTTAAATATTTCTCCCAACTGAAAATATCTGATTAAATCTCTAAGGTGTTAGGAGGGGAACTCCAGAGTAAATAAATGTAGTTTATCACAATCTGGACATTACGGTGGCGCAGTGGAACCCGATCACATGACCAAGTGGACGTAAATACACAGGGGAAAACTATGGAATAAATAAAGGCCTGAATATAACAGACAATGACAAAAGTTTGTCTGTGAGTTGTTTTTACTTAAATCTTTATAGTTGTTTTTGTCATCTCTTTTTGTTCAATGGTCGTTCTATTTTTATTGTCAATAATCTGTGCATTTTTTACTTTTTTTTTTATATTGTTAATTTTTTTAAAATAACCAATTTAAATAGATATCAAAATCAAACTTTTATATATGTTTTCAATGACATTTTGTAACTGATGGTTACTTATCTGTTATGCTGTTCCTCTGAGCTTTGCCGTCTGAAGCAGAGCCCAGTAAATCAAGCTCTGTAACTCCACACTTTTCTTTAGGCCTAAAATTGGGATCATTGAAACAGTCTCTTTTAATAGCAGTGGATTATTAAGCGCTTTCTCCGATGGCTTTCATCTATCCATCAACCCCAGATCCCTCACGGTTACTGGCCATTTACTCATGAATGAATGTCTAATATTTAACACTTCCCGGTTCCATTAGTCCTGTATGTTAAAAGCCAGAAGTACAAGACTTGTATTTGGGAACTGGAAACACTGACAGGCACAAGAGTTCCTACTTTAAGAAAGGAACCGAATGCCCTGGCTGAGGGGCAATCTGGACATGATATAAGTGTTTTTCTGCTTTAAGTGAAGTTTAAATGCTAAATCCTCATATGACATTTTGGATGATGGGCTGTTCTCTCGGTTAATAACTGCTCAGAGCAGCTTCAGAGCAAATGTTAAGCTTGATGAAGCTGAATTGCAAATCTCACAGGGTTACTGCTCTGGCGGTTTGCCTGGGATGTTTTCCAGTTCTCTGAGTTTTATTGGTTAGAGATGATAAACAAATGCTGATGGAATTTGGTGAAATTTATTTGAATGCATTCTATGTTATTTCTGTATATATTTCTATATTATCAACGTTGTGGGTGTATGATTTGTACAAGTATAAAAATATATATTTATACCATTACATTTTTACTGGAAGCCATAGAGATAACATTGAGCAGGATCTTTGCTGTTTGAGTTGTGTTGCAAAAAAGACTGGTAACTTTGAATTACATATTTCTTGTTTTGTGTTTTTATCTCCATGCCCCAGATGGAAAATAACTGCCAAATGTATTTTCATTCTTTGCTTTTTTTTTTTTAGAATTGGTCTGCTGTGTGCTGTAATCTTCATGCATGCTATCCTCATAATGCTGCTTCTAGCACTTGTATTACAAACGGCTTAGGGACCAACAATTTGGAAGATTGGATAAACCACAATTCCAGCCACAACCTAGTTCAAGATAAACGGTGTAAGAAATTTTCCCACTGAATTGCAGAAGTCCAGATACTGATGATGGGCACTATATTCTGAAGATGGACACTTTTATTTCTCTTTATGTGGGAGATGTTGAGGATGGAGCCTAGCACTCTGAACAGTTTCAGTCTTGGATCTCTGGTTGTTCTCTAAGGGTTTGTTTTTTTTCAGATTTTTTCTTTTTATTTCTTTTCCGCAGATTGAACTGAAATCTCGAGAATTGAGTGGTTTTACCCAGAAAATAAAGCACATGTTTGAAGTATTTATTGATTTTAGTGTTTTTGACTACACTTACCATTTACAAAAAGATATGCTGTATTTGTATTACACAAGCTATCCGAAGCAACTTAATGGAATAAACTCCTACAAGGTTTGAACCCACAATCTAGATTTGCTTGTGCAATACTCTACTGATACAGCCATGGAAAAGCTTTAATAATCAGTGTTTTATTTTATTCCATCAATCAGCCTTTTTGTTCATTGCTTAGCTTTAGCCAGTAAAATTTGGTCAAACTGGTCAAAAATGCCCACAACATATACCGGTATATATATAAACCACCAACTCTTCATTTCAAAAGTGATCTTGGTCATGGAAATCTTCTATTTACGCATTTTTGTTAACCTTCCAATTAAGTCTTCCATTTAGTACATTCATTTTTGTACAACAAACAACCCCTTCCATCAAATCAAAAAGGTCAATGAAACGTCTACTAACACCGTTCAATAGCGTTATTCGTTCCTTGAATATAATCACACACTCTTATTCACTCTTTATCAAATTCGCATGTTCACACACCCTTAGATTCCAACCCCTGCAAATCCCTTGCTCTATGTGTTTTGGCTCTAAAAGCTTCGAGTGCTGAAGCCCTTTCTGGTGTTTCAGAGGCTGCAGAGTCCCAAAACTATAGATGCCTCATAAATCCAAAGAGAATCCAGAGTGTGTAAGTCTTTCACACTCCCACGTGACCTTGCTGACACCTTCAGCCTTCTCCCATTGCATCCAAGCCCGCTCACTTTATTAGGGGTGAACTGTTTATTTCCAAGAAAATATACCCTCACTAAATAAGTTATGTATACTTGTATGAATTATTTGCTTTGATTTATACCTGTTGAGGTATTACCATCCCTTTGTTTGAATTCACAATCCTTTCCGTGCTAGATGAATATAGTAGCTATACATCACCCAGAATTTTACCAGCTCCTTTAAAAAGCTCTTTTGTCAAAGAAACAACCAGAAGAGAAGTATTGGTAGATATGACTTTTTGAAAGCTATTCTGGGTGAAAAACGCTTTCATTTTAAGGATGTGATCATGTTTGTATAGTGTGTGTGATCATCTTTGGGCTGTATTTGCTTTTTTTTCTTGTTGTTTTTCCACTGTTTAGGGACCAAAACACTGAAAGTCTAGTTGTTTGATTTTTTTTTTTTTTTACATCACAATGGTTTGATAGAAGTTGCCAGTCTGAATAAATCGTTTTTGCCATTAGAAATGCCATCATACATAGTGTGGATTGAACAATGGTTTTACATACTAAGTTTTTCAAGCATTGCACACAAGTTTTACTGCATTCGTATTTATGAATACATAATTGTAACTGAATATATTATAATATACTATAAATTGGTGTTTTAATTTATTCATATTTTACGCTTCAGAATTTTTAAGCACCTAGCACATGATGGAAATGACCCTGAAGCAGGAACACATGTTACCCTGTCTTAGACTGCTCAGTAATCGAATGCAGGACCACTTTTACCCACTCACATTTTCTCCTTGTTGAAAAATAGTCTAGTATTGAATCACTCCCATGCTCTGTTTTTGGTTTTGCTATTCACCAGCCATGTGTTTCACTTATTGTACATGACTGGTGAAGCGTTATGTCTGTGCGCTGGTTGATCAGAGCACATGGCTTTCTTTCTGACTGATTTTCTTGGCATTTCGTGGTCACGTTATTTGTTCTGTGTTTTTCTAGCTCTCACCATATCATGCTTTGTTTATATTCTGGTTTGCTGCAAGGTTGAACTTTGTCTGCTTTCTGATTGTCCTAAAATTCTTGTAAGTGCACAATCCTTTTCCCGATTTTTAGTTGAATTTTATGCATCCAACTTTACGCCCTTTTTATTTTAAGCTTTCCCTATGATTGGACGATTCTTCACAGCGCATTTACGTGTTTCTGTGATTCTACATTTATGTTTTAACTCTGCAACCAACTACTCTATTTTAATTACCATGCACACATTTAACAACATCTTAAAGCTTAAAATTGTGAAAAAAAAAATTATGTGGGTATGGGTAACCCTTTAAACCCTGCATTTACCAAGTTCTTCTTGGAATGTGGCTTCCATGCACTTTTTAGTTCCTACTGAAGAAAAGCTTAACAAAAGTATTCAGGTTTCTTTAATAAAGGTTGAATCTAAAATGTGCAGGGCTTTGTGACTCCAGGAATGACTTTCATCTTACCTGCTTCAAAGCATTGCATTGTGGGAGCTTCTGAAGTTTGTATTTCCATTGAGCGGGACTGTTCCGCTTAGCAACTGTAACATGCTGCTTCAGGAGGCCTGCGGGATGTCCTGTTTATGATCTCAAGTCTGCACTTAGCACCATCAGTATACGCACTCCTCACCTGAAGCAGTTTGAATGTATACATCAAATGGATTTTTAAACCAATTTTGGCAGAATGAACTCAAATTTTGCTGATTTTTGTTAATTTTGCTGTTTGTTGTACTAAGTTGTAACTGTATTCATCTTTTTGGCGTGATAGTCACATGTGACTGACCAGCCTTCAGTCAATAAAACAGGAAAAGCTGACTCCAGGTTTTTTAGGAATATAGCAAAGCAATATCTTGTGCATATAGTTCTTCATATTGTTCTTCAATGGACCAGTACCTTTCACAAATTGTGAGCTGGACACAAAAAGAATGTTGTGTATTTATTGTAAATTAAAAATCTTTACTTGTGTGTTCTGCTTTCAAATGTGTGAAAAACTCACACGTTCCTTTCTGACACAAGTGCAAGTCTGTACGGCTGTCATGTGCTGTTTTTAAATGATGTCATCGGGGATGTACTCTCTACATCTGGGCTTTGTAATACTTTTAGATGTGAAATGGCCTGTAATTCAGAAATTCCCCCAAAGAGCAATAATCCACTCCAAGATGTGGACTAAAAACTGGACAAAAAATAGATATTTACATTTCATAGCAGCTGGACACTAATCCAGAACACACTCTTGTTCTCTTAGTGACAAACAAGGTCTCCAATATACAAAAACACACTAGGAAAGATATTCCCAAACCACCTTTAGGAGCCCAATGAGGATTGTTGGAAAGGTGGCTTTCTTATTCACCAGAAATGGTTTATTGTGACATAAAAAAATTGCTTTGTGAGCATGCATTGAGGATAATGTCTAATGAAAACTACTAATTGTTTCATACATTTAAGGCTGATTTCTGGCTGACTAAAGAAGGGTTAGCCAAACAAACTTGAAACAAATTCAATCTTTTAGCACATGGCTTTTTATTTGCTTTTAGCCATGTGCTCTCATGTGATATTTTGTTCTGCCCCCTCTGTTATGTTATTGGTACATTGTTTTCATTTCCATTGTTTGTGTTCTGTTAGTTAACTCCACAGAACTGTGTGCGTGTGCAAGATTGTGTGCGAGCGATCGATCCACCAACCATGTGCTTGACTTTTTGTACTTGACTCGTGTGCAGTCATTTCTGTTTGTGTGCTCTTTTTTTTTGCCAAATGCCCTCATGTCTGATTTTCTCCCTCCCTCCGTTTTTTTTTTTTTTTTTCAAATCATTCCAAGGTCAAACCTGAAATCTCTTTGCTTGCTCTCCATTACTCTGAGAATTCTGGTAGAATACAAATCCTTGTTCTAACAATCTTTTTACGTTCCGGTCACTAAGATTATTATCCACTAATTTTAGCATCTGTCTAAGCACTCCAAGCTAAAAACTAAACTGTTCTGTTCGTTTATGGATTTAATTTGTTAACGAGGGCTGAATGATAAATTGCATTTGCCGTATTATGATACCTGCATAAAGAAAATGCCGACAATCACTGTTTAAGCAAAACATTACAAGGCAGGGATCACACATGTGCAGGGTACCAAGAATTAAATGAAAGTAATATAGATTTCATTTCCAAAATCGACAAGAAGTTCTTTTTGCTCACGCCGTAGTTTAAACAAACTCCTACTAGAGATGTTTTTTTCTGTTCATCTCTAAACTCCATCTGTCTTAACTTAATGCATGTGGAATGTTGTTGTTAACAAGTTGTTATAAGTCAGTCATATAATATCTGATTGGTACCAAACTTACCAACTATGTTAACAGTCCATGTCTGAACACATCTGCAATGTACTCTGCATATTACAACAAACTGAGAGGCGATGGCCAGAGGTGCGAGAGCCCCTTGATCTCTTTTCCATTTAAAAAATTTTCTTTTCTAAATCAGTTACATCACTATTGTGATCGTTGTTGATAAATCTAACCTTGCATCACAGGATTAAGTTATAACAAATCTTGGGAAAAATAATCATATTGTAAATCGCAATTCGATTATTTTCCAAAATCATTCAGCCCTACTGTCAACAATGGCTAAGTAAAATTATATTGCAATCAGATTACATCTTGACCCTCAATGTCACCGTTACCATTTGGTTTTCATTTTGAAACTTCATTCGCCCATTGCATATTTAAGCCTCATTTGGTCTATGTGTGACAAAATGGTCCAAAACATAACAAAACATCTGCACTAGCCTTTAAAGTTCTCCTAGCCTGAGCTCCTAGGGAGTCGATGCTGAGCTTAGCAATGAGTAGCTTGACACTTCTTTAAATGTGGGATTAAAAAAAAGGTTTAGGTGTCTTAAACGTAATTTTGAGTGATTATATTTTAGGGTGATCTATTCCTACAGCTGTTGTGGAGGTATTGAAGTAATCATTTGCATGTTTGTTTTCCATCCGTGTGAATCAGTTCCATGTTTGGAGGAAGTTATAAAATTGCCTGAGCTCGTCTTTGGTCCAAAATCAACAGAAGAAAGAACGTGTCCTGAACTCTCGCAGCTGCTCTACTGGGAAATATACTGTGCACCCTCCCACTTATCCCTCCTTTCCTTTTACTTAACGTGTAAAATATTCAAGCACCCCATAAATACCCTGGAATCATTTTCATGCCTGAGTGTTTAATATCTGTGCTGCTGTATGATGGATTGGCACCTTTATGGGGTAATATCTTGAGTATGTTTTGGAGTCTGTAAATGCTGAGATGAAGATAGATGCATTGGGTCATGTGACGTCAGCTGTACTCGTTGAACAGTCGTCAGTAACGCAGAGTTTATTATTGTAGTCTGTTTGAAAAATGTTCAGAAATGTGTTTCTGGATTTGGATTGGATGTTTAACTCTGATCCGTCCGGCTGATTCGTAGTTAGCATCACATACCGGCTGTTATGGTGAAACTCTAGATGTTGTATGTGGAGCTGTATACATTGAATTATTCTTCATTAAATTGAAAGTACAATCAGAGTGAAACTCTTCGTCGTTGCAACAGTGATCAGAATTGTTTTATTGACTCGTAACGAAGAGGTTTCCACATGACTAGGAATTTGTTTCAGTCAGAAAACATAAGCATTCAACAAGGAAGTGCAGTGGAAAATAATTAATGTAGTAGGGATGAGGGAAAAATCTAATAAAAACTTTAAACTAGTGGCATAACTTTTAGTTGCGTTGACTGAAACAGAAATGCTGTGTTTACAATTAAATACCTGTGATGAATTCAAGTGCAGTTGATGATGAAATGGTTAGTTGTTGCATCCAATATTTCAAAACTGAAGTCATTATATAGCGCTGCTAATTACATGTTTCTCTTCTCTTCCACAGAAGAAGAACCTGCGTTTGCTCTGGAGCATTTTTCTACTGGCCTTCTGGGGAATCGTTCTCCTGGGCTGTCGCCTCTACTGGATGGGCAACAAACCTCCAAACTTCTCCAACTCTGACAACCCTGCTGCCGACTGCCCATGTTTCCTAACCCGCACGCTGACGTTCTTCTTTTTGCCTGCCATGAACGTCTGGCTCCTCCTCTGCCCTGACATGCTGAGTTTTGATTGGTCAATGGATGCCCTGCCTCTTCTGCGAAGCTTGGCAGATTGGCGAAACGTCAACACAGTTGCCTTCTACATCTCGCTTTTGGCACTGACCTACTTTGGACTTCTCCATTACCCAACTAAAACCAAGGAGAGCAATGGAAAAACCAATCATGTAGCAAACGGAAAGTCCACAAATGGACACACCGATTACGAAAACACTGCTTTGTACTCAAACTCGATGCATGTGAATGGAACCAATGGTACAGTAAAACACTGTTCCTCGTCTTTACCCACTACGGAGAATTTGGTGGTCTTCTCAATAAGCCTTATGGCTGTTCCTTTCCTCCCTGCCACCAATTTGTTCTTCTATGTTGGATTTGTTGTGGCAGAGCGAGTGCTCTACATCCCCAGTATGGGCTTCTGCCTTTTGGTGGCAGTGGGGACGAGATCTTTATTCGTCAGATTGAGGAGGAAGTCTTCCAGGAATTTGGTGGTGGCTTGCTCTGCCTCTCTGGTTCTTCTTTTTGGGATAAAGACCGTGTTAAGGAACCGAGACTGGCAGAATGAGGAGATGCTGTACAAGTCAGGGATATCTGTGAATCCAGCTAAAGGTAAGTCACACAGATGCACTCATCTGCATGTGAGGATGCTGCAACATCGGTTTAGTTTAAACCCGGATCCTTCTAAAATTACAATTTAAGAATACTGCCACTTAAAAAAACAAGCATCCCAAAGATACATTATATGATATAGCAGAGCTTAAGCACCCATCATTGCCTACAGTGCCGTGTAATTAAATGTAATTTAAATGTTATTATTAAATTTTTTGGTTAATTTATTAATATATATGAATAGATGAACGTTTTGCTTTCCTCTCTTAGATGATTGCTATTAATCATACTAAGCATTAATAGCATCCTCTCAATGATTCTCAGTGCTCCCTTTCTTAAGTTTCTGAAAAACATCAGTCAATTTAATCATGAGATTTCGATGAATAAATAACTGCAGTTGTGCGTCACATTTATTCATCCATATATAAACGATGTATTTCTTGTTTTGTGAAAAAACCACTGAACTGTCAAATATCAGTAATGGCAGCCATCATTATTTTTTGATGAATTTAATTGAAAGGGAGTTAGTTTAAATGATTTAGTTGAGCAGACTGCATCAGTGGAACAGTAATTACTTGCCTGTGATCCAATTTACATACTGCGTCACTCTTGCCCTTTTCTACAGAGTGCACTTGCTGCTTTCCTGATGTCTTCCTCTCAATAACACACTGAGCCTTTGTGAATCTCAGATGGGTTCCCGGATTATCACAAAATTTCTGTTTAGTGTGAATTTAATTACTTTAGCAAAATATTTTTCCCATAATTCTTTTGTCAATAGTCAGGAAAATTTGTATTTTGGATGCAGCTTAAATAATAATATTTGTTTTATTTATAGTACTGTCAATCAAATAAAAAAAATTACTAATTTATTGCACATTGTTTTGCAATTTATCACAATGAAAAGACTGAAGCTTGTGTTAGGCATGAATATTACAGAGTGTGACAAAAAGTCCTTCCTTGGTTTTATCCATACTGCTTTACACGGTCAACAGAAATGCAAAAAAAAACTGCAACCGCGTTAATTGCATTTTTTTTTTACATTTAACATACTAATTATTTTGTTTTCAAATAATAAAAAATGACTTTTTTTTCTTTGTAAATGTACAAAATGCGAAGTGAGCAAACAAATACCAATTGTTTTAGCTACACTTGCGCAAAGTCAGGGATTTTCAGGTTTGTCATCCAACAATTACACCATACAGGTGCTAATGATCATAAATCCCACGTAGGTTGAGACCCAGTCATGAACTGAAACTGAACATGAACCTGACATGACAAGATTAGCAACTAGACAGAAGGTAGTTATGCTGCATCAACAGTTTCGAGGTGTGTTGATCAAGCTCTTTTGACAAAGAAATGACAACATTGAGGATCATTGATGCAGTTGTCGGCCAAGAAAACTTGTGCACCAGATGGACACATCAAGCCTATTACCCTTTGAAAATGGAAGATATACAGCAGTGCAATCTGCACAGAACTGTCAGAAACAGCAGGGTTCAGTATATCAATCTACTTGCTTGGCCAAAAGTGGTCTACATGAAAGAGTTGGGGACAAAAAGCCATACTTCCAACATGGAAACAAGATCAAGCGCCTCAAGTTTATATCAAACATCAGAAATGAGATGCAAAAAAATGTCAGCAGGTGCTCGGTACTGATGGATCAAATAATGTCTGGAGAGTAGTACAATACTGAGTGTCTGCAGGCAACAGTGAAGCATGGTGGCAGAGAATAAAGCGTATGAAAAATTCAATGCTGCAGCAGGAAAATTATTCCAAACATAGTCAAAGTCTTTTAAGAATTACCTTCAGAGTAAAAGAACGAGACGCCCCACAGAGCCCTGAACATAATGAAGGCTGTGATAAAGCTACATCCACAGAAGATCTCCTTCCATTACTGTTTGCAGCGGTACCCTAGATAAATTGCTGCTGTTTTCTCTTTTGAAGACAAAGGGATCATATTAAATATTGATTTTGTTAATTAATTAAATTCAATGATTAACATGTTTATTTCTAAAGCCATTCTTCGTTTGCAGCATTTTTTGCAAACCCGTCAAAAAATTGCACAGTACTTTAGTACTTGTATATTGTCAATCAATACTAAGGAAATTGTGGATTTTGCATGTGGCCTGCATCATGATATTTATTTTGTGTTAAACTATTAAGAATTAGTAGAATTCATCTGTTTTACATCACAAATAGGTTGTAATGATTATTACCTTTTTATTTCTATTTTTTTAACCAGTGGTATAGATATGTTTTCATATATAATACAGTTATTGCAATCTTAGTCATCTACTTGCTTTTCTTCCATGAACTTTGGTTTTTTATTCTCTCTCAGCCTGGGGAAACCTGGGGAACGTCTTGAAGAACCAGGGGCAAGTGGCAGAGGCTGAGCAAGCCTATAGAAATGCTCTCTACTACCGCAGGAATATGGCCGACATGCTCTATAACCTGTGAGTAGATCTGTGCTGTTACACGGAATCTCCAGAGGGTTAACTCAGACTCCCATAATGCATCAGGCTTTCAGAATATGCTAAGGGGTCCCAGCAGACACATTGACCTCTACATCAGGACACAAATTCACTCGCTGCATCATTTATACACAGACACGTACGACTGGTTCACAGCGATGCATGTAAAGCAGCGGGATGTGAATCCTGAGGCTCCTCGCTGTTTGATTTGATCTTAATTCACAGGTCTGATGTGATTACGAAGACGTTCACATTGCATCTCAATTTCTCACCAAGAGAGCAGACATTTGATGAAATTAGCACGATTCTGCACAGTTTACTGGTCGTGTTGCGATCGGGTTGTTTTCTGAATTTGTTTTTGCGGTTATGGGAATTAACAGAAAGTGTCATCAAGATCCCCTTTGAGCTCCGGAGCTGTTGTGACACTACATACATTTCTTATTTATGCAAGCCGATTTGTATTTAAACCATTTTACTAGAAAAAAGAACAAATCTAATGGATGTTTGATTAAATAAATAATCAACCCCAAACAGGATTTATTGATTAGCTCTCCAAAATGCAAATTGCTTTTTCTTATCTCTTAAACTGTGTGGAAATACCTTTTTGGGTTTTCTTAAAAAAAGAAAGAAATTGAGCTCAATTTAATGTAAATGTATCTATCTTCATTCTATCTTTTATTCCAAGCTTATATTTGCGACATAACTATATTAACAAACAAAAAATTAACATAGAGTTTTGACACGTAATTCGCAGAGAGAAAATGCACAGACCCAAAAACCGTAGCCTTCAGTGCCATCTGGTAGTGAAAGGAACTAGTAACCCTTGGAAGTACAAGTATAGTTATAAAACATAAAAACTGTTTGTCCTGTTTTTTTTTTTATTTTCTGTTTTTTGGGTTGTAAAAAAAAAACAAACATTTGGTACATTTTAAGGTTGGTTGTGAAATTGTAATGTGTAATGTAATGAAAAAGAAGTTGCGGTTGTACTAAAATATCAAACATTGCCACAAAAAAACCTATAATTTATAGATCAAATTGTAGTTATGCTTTTTTGTGTGCGTTTAACTACATTTCATTTTTTATTTATTTATTTATTTATTTTTTTTAATTCTTTGTGATGTTTAATTGAAATGTACATTTTAAAAATGAATGGAGAGGATTTGTATTTGTTTTGTGTATTTTATGAATGATTTTTTTTGTCTGTTTTAATGGATTGCCTTTTCTCATTGAGCACTTTGTACTCTCTCTCTCTCTCTCTCTCTCTCTCTCTCTCTCTCTCTCTCTTCCTCAGGGGTCTGTTGCTGCAGGAGAACAGCAGATTCTCAGAGGCCCTGCACTACTATAAACTGGCCATTGGGAGCAGGCCAACGCTGGCGTGTAAGTACAGCTCAGCTCTTCATCGGCTATTTCAAGTCTCCTCTGTGACCAGGCAATAGCAAGCTCTCTCTTTCTCTCTCTCTATGAGTGGGTGTTCGTGTGCCTTATGCATGAATCTAAAGAACCTGTGATGTTTCCCAGGCCTACAAAGCCACTCTCGTCAGAGAATGATTGACATTTGATTGGATTTCAACAGAGAAGCCAGCATTCAGGCCAAAAGGTTCTCTGAAGATCTGGGCGTCTGGAGGCTTTCGCTTGTCCCACATCGAAATGAAATGCACATGCTATTTTTGGCTGTTTTAACGTTTCTTGCAGAATTTCACTTGTTTTTTGACTGTCGTGGGAGGAAATTATTGCTGTTCTGCTTGAGTGAGCAGATTTGCCCACAGAGATCATCATTGTGATGTGTGCTGAGCAGTCCAGGGACTGTTTAACTTCAAATGTAGCTTTGCAAGCTTGAATCATGCAGCTGGCCAGCTGATTTTTGGATTTGATCATTTGATTTTAATTCCATACAAAATATAAAAAAATATTAAATTAAAATAAAATGTTCAATAACGTCTTGATCATGTAATTTATTTTAGTAATAATTGTTTTATAAATGCCTTTAAGTATTCTTTTTTTAATTATATTTTTTATGTACAATGTTGTTTTTAAAATAGGGCAATGAAGAAAAATGATGCATAATTTATATGAATTTAAATAATTGCTCCATGTTTGTTTTTCAAAATTTCTTATGAGAAACGTCCTTTAAAGTTGTACATTTTGCAACAGTCTTTTAAAGTTTAGAAGTTCTAAACAAACATTTTAAAAGTCTTACTTATGAAGTCATTGTCTTCAAAGAACCCGTAAGCTGCTAGTTCTCTGTGCTTCTTGCTTTGTGCTCACGGTTAAATCACAGCAATAAAAAGTTGATTAGCGTCTGTGAGTTTGAATAGCTTCAATACATGCTTTAAATTATTGCTGTCAATCGATTTAAATACGTAATACATCACACAATTTTTTGTATATTTTGTGAAATATTTAGTAAATTGTTTTACATTTTTTGGTATATGTAAATGTAAAAATAAAAAAAAAATGTAAACTTAAGACAAAGAAACTATTTAAAATCAAGATCTGATTTTGTATTGAAATTTTTATGATCAATATCCTCCAAATTAGCTGCTGACTTGAAAACCATATTTATTATAGTTTATAAAAAAACTAGTTATATAAACACAAAAGTAAACATAAAAGACCCTCATATGGAAAACCTGAATAACATAAGAGGTCTCCAAAGGAGGAGGAATAAAATTGAATAAATTAACGAATGGCCAGGCTTTGTTCACAAACTCTTTATAGTCCCATGGAAGGATTGCGTTGTGTGACAGCGATCTGTAGTGATCAACGATGAGTCACATGCAATAGTCAAATAATACTTTGCATCATTTTTGTGATGCACTGTATCCCCTGGAAAAAAATAGAAGCCCTTCATTGATGCAAACTTGAGACTGAGCCCTTTCTCTTTTTTGGGTCTTCTTTATAAAGTTTTTAGAGAAAATTCTAAATGATGGAGCAGCTCTTAGATGAAGAGAAATGCTTGTATTGTATTTATAAGGTAATTTTATAGATGTATAGAACTCAGCAGAGCTGACCAAAAGACATTTAAAAATATAAGTTTTAACAAATAATGCAGATCTAAGCCTCAAACACAGTGTTCCAGCCGAAAGTCTGCTATGCGCTGTAAATAAATGTAAAGGTAGGAATAGCAGAAATCCAAGGAATTTAAGGCAACTTAGCAGAGAGGCTTATAACCCTTTCGACTCCAGCTTAGAGCAAGTGATGGTTGCATGAACCTTTTCAGCTAGCCAAAGAGACTGAAGAGGCGAAAGGGGGTGAGCTATGTACCAAAACCAAGGAAAGGAAAGGAAAACCTAGGTGCTGCTAGTGTTCAAGTAAAAAGAAAACAACACAAGTGATTGATAAATATATCTCTTCTATAAACCCATTGCTTTTTTATGTTAGATTACTTTTGAAAAAGGTATTTTCAAATATACCAACCTTTTTATTTTTAATTCCGTTCTTTACTTTCACTTTGTACTTTAAGCTCATAGCAGCATTGCATTCCACTGCTGTTTACTATAGCTTCCCAGGTAATGTGCTGTTAGGTGCCTGTAATATTCCACAGCATTTAACTTTTAGAAAAGAGATGGATGTCTACATCACGTCCCCACTGCATTACTTGTGATGAATTGTCCCGTTCAGCAATGAAAAGTCATTTATATCTGGTTCACTCTGTGTTTGAATGCTCTATTAAGAGCCTCAGAATTAAGCCTGCAGCTGCACTGAATATTCCCCTGCTGATACAGAGTTGATTCTGGCTGCCCGGATCCTGAATATGTATTGGCACCTTATATACTAGACTGCAAGCTGCTGGTCTGCATAAATCAACTGGCTCATTCCAGAAAGCCCAGTGGAGGAGCTCCTTTAAGCCTCAGAGAGCCTTGTTACCTTTTGTACTGATGCTCACCCTGCTTTTTCTCCCTTTCAGCCGCCTACTTGAACACAGGGATTGTGCTGATGAACCAGGGTCGTCTGGATGAAGCCAAGCGCACATTTGTAACGTGTGCAGAGATCTCAGATGAAAACCTAAAGGATCCTCATGCACACAAGAGCTCGGTCACTAGCTGCCTGTACAACCTGGGAAAGCTGCTTCATGAGCAGGGCCTGCAGGAGGTCCGTGGATCTGTCGTAACAAATAAATTTCCCAAAAGAGAGAGAGAGAGTGCAGTGATTTTGAAATCAGGGTCCCTCAATAGACTTGTTCACCTAAAAGTTGTAGATATTCGATTTGCAGATTTCTCCCAATCACTTCTGTCGGGTTACCTGAATGGTTACCAAATCTTTGAGTTTTGTTCTGTGATGACTTTTTGGGGGGATTTTTGGAAACAAATAGTCATTACGGGAAACCTTCTGTATTTCTGTGTTCTAAATCCGAAATTACCCAAGGACACTAAAAAAGTTGTGTCAGGGGAAATGATTTTATATAGAGCTTTTAGGCCGATTTGTTCAAGCAGCTTCACAGAAGGACGAACCTAATGTAGATTAGTTCGAGAATTAGCAGCTTTTGTGGAACAAAATGACTAGAGGTTTTTGTAAAAAAACTCTGTCATTATTAAACCCTTAAGTCATTTAAATAATCATTTAAGTGCAGTTCCCTTTTTTATTAGTCTAGTTTGCATGTTTAAAATAGAGGCCTAAAGTAAAAGTTTTTTTTTTTGAATAATTGGTTTTTGTTGCATTTTGGAACCAAACTTTTATTTTGAAACATGTTGCTCAACATAACCATAAGTGTTTTCAGTTTTTATCAAAGGGTTGGTGGTTTCTTCATCATGTCAATCAGAACTTTTGTTTAGAGCTGAACTTTTGTTTTCAGGGCTTGATTTAATTGATGCCTATGTTTTTATTTATTGCTTTTCAGGAGGCTATATCTGTTTATAAAGAAGCAATGCAGAAGATGCCCAGACAGTTTGCCCCACAGAGCCTTTATAATATGATGGGTGAGTTAGTTGTGTTTATTGTTTTTAAGATTATTTTTTTCTGGTTCTTTACAAGATAATAAAAGTCTGATCTCTGCTGTATATTCATCTTATTGAGGAATATCTTTGCTACCTCTAAGTAGAGTTCCTGCCGTTGTGTTGGAGTCTTTTCCCTTTAGATCTGTAGAATTGATTTTGTTTGTAGTGCACAGCTTCACAAGCAGGATGTCTTGGAGGTCTTGTAAAGCAATGCATAGAGCGTGAGAATCACCTTCCAGCTATATTTCAAGCATGGGAGAAATCTGTTGGATTCTGTTGGCAGATGCTGCACATTTACAACCCACGGATTTCATTCTTCCCCTTCCATTTAATTTTCTCACAATCATCTCTTCTCATAATTGTCTCCCTTTCCCCTATTAATTATTTATATTTCTATTTCCACATCATCCCTCCTGCCCAAACTCAATCGTGTTGACATCTCATAGCTGTTCGTATGTTTGTTTAAACCGCGTTGATCTGCCCAAATTCACAGCTGCGTCCACTGACCAGCTGAACCAAATAGCTCTTGGCAAAGGTTGCCAGATTGTGTCAATGCTGAAGAATTTGTTACACAACTAGATATAATATCCAGGGCAGATCACCCCCAAATTACAATTGATTACATTTTTTGCATATTCTGTCCTCAATTGAACAAGAACATGAATAAATCTTTGTGTATAAATATAATGTAATGAATAAATGCATCTATCATCATTTACACATCAATGTGTTATTAAATAATCAAAAGAGCTCATTTAATAAATTCCTATTAGAAAATGGATTTATTCTGCTCCAACTTGTATTTAATCAAGTCCATCTATGTGTGGTCTTAGGAAAAGTTGGTTTTAAACATCTCATCTAATATAGTTGCTTGACTATTTCTTGCACTGGAAGTATTTCTTGAATATTGGTTTAATGAACGTGTTATCATTCAATATTTTGAGGTGCATTCATTTATAGATTTTGGCACTTTCTGTACTTTTTCCTCATATAATTAAGGCACTTTCTGCCCTCCATATTACTCATTTACTTTTTTGACACTTTTTCCCCTCCATATCAGTCACATATATTTTTATTTATAACAATTTAAACCAGTGATGTCTAAAATCCTGCAATGGACTGGCGACCTGTACAGGGTGTACCCCGCCTCTCATCCAATGTGCGCTGGAGATAGGCTCCAGCAGACCCCTGTGAACTCGAAAGAGAATAAGCGGTTTGGAGAATGAATGAATGAATGTTTAAAATCTGATTTATTTTTTTGCTTTTTTCTTTCAAATACATTACATTTTACTCCTGGGTGCTTTAGTCTGATACGATTTCGATTTCATTCTTTCAAGCAAGATTCCTGCCATGTTTTCTTTCAAAAAATACAGTTTTCCTATCCCGTCATTGTTCAGTTTATTAAATAAAAATGTAGTTTCGTTGTCTTCAACAAATGATGGAAGTGATGACTGAAAGATGTTTGCATAAAATATTTTAAATATGTGAGTCTTTCAAATTTAGCAAAACAGCATTCATCTCAATTTACAAACAAGGCAAGAGTTTGGAAAAATCATTGGTGAAACATCTGCAGAATGCTGTTGTTTTTTTGCCATTCGCAAAGCTTTATTTGACACAAGGCCAGTGTTAGTGACCCTTCTGTCCCATATTTGACACCACCTCAACATGGGAGTGGACAGACATGCTTTCAGACTGTAGGTCATGTGAAATCCCAGTGTAGTCACGTATCCTCTGCTTATGTTGTTTTTACTCTAATTACATTACATTAACATTGTTTGGGCTGTGTTATCTCAGCAAAGTAGCTGTGATCCCTTCAGTTTTAATCTGTCTGATAGGAGTGCACGCGTCTGAAAGGGAGACTGAATGTTTTTGCAGGTGGGAGGGTGCTCGGGTCGGGCGGAGGTATTAGATGATGTTTAAAGGAAGTGAGTGTGTGTTTATAGTCCTGTCGTAAGGAGTCTGGTTTTATCAGAACATGAAGAATGGAACATGGATTATTTGTAGGTTTTTTGGTGTATAACATACATTTCAAGACTATTATTAGCCCCCTGTGCAATTTTTGCAATGTATTCAAGTCAAAAATTGTTAGCAATTTAACTTTGTATATGCCTCAAGATAAGACCAATGGAGTTAAGAGGTGAAAAGCAAAATCGTTAAAGCATGTTATAATCAAAAGTGGCCATTTTAGTCAACTGAGGCCGACTTCCTGTCAAATTTGGAAACTTTGAAAATTTACTTTTTTGTATTTCGTTATTTCTTACATAATTGTACCAAATTTCAAACATGTGCTTCAAACACAGTCTGAAGTAGTGGTAGAAAACTGAAGGAAAATTGATAATCACTCTTGCCACTATCTGGCGCAGTAGCACACACAAGATCAGAATTTTATAGCTAAGTAATTAGCACCTTCCTGCTTTATTGCGAATCCTGCAATATACTGCTTTATTTAGTATTTCCTGCTTTATTGCGAAACGTCGAAATTCTGAATACCGCCAAAAATGAACCTTCCAACAATGTGAATAAATTAACAAATTTAACAATCACAAATTAACATTGTGGAGGCCTTTAGATGAGACTGATCACAGCAATCTCTTAAAGCACAAGGCCTGGAATAGAACTAAATTTTACAACAAAATTCAAAATAATCGACTTTGTCAGTTTTATAAGCCCATTCCAAATTGACTTGTTTTTGGTGGTCCGTTATATAAGTGTTCCAAATTTCAAACATGTCCTTCAAACACACTTGAAATAGCATTATAAAACTAAAAAAAGGTAAATCATGTTGCCAGTAGGTGGCGCTATAACTGAAATTGCTGTTGGCATTTTGGATTTTTTTTGTTCTCCATATTCCTCCAATATTTTGCACTTTCTTCTCTCCGTTTGATTTGGGGACAGAGCAATGACATTCAACTTTAAGTCAGTTTCTCTGTGGTTGTCTTTTCAGTAATATATTTAGACGGCCGTTGGTGTGATTGGAGAAATGTTAAAACTGGTTGCTTTGCTGGAGGTGCTGTCCGCGATCTGTATCTGTAACGTTGGATGAAAACGAAGCACATGGAACTGTTTGCGGACCGCATCAGTGCTATCTCACATTAACACCATGTGAAAGAAACTTTTGTTAGATGCCTCAGGAAGTGCAAAGATTCAATACGCATGAATTGTTTTTGCAAGGAACCTAAAATATATATATTTTTTTGCTTGCGTTCATTTTGCCTGCACTAATAACAAAGGTATAACAAACGTAAATCTAATTTGGTTCATCTCATATTACATAAACTGAGGCTCTTTGATCAAGAGTCAGTGCAGATCATTTTCAAAGTTTTTTTTTTTTTTCATGTGGGATATACCAGTTTGTTGGTGGGTTATGTGCTTCCTTCACTTCTGACCTTTGACCCTGACCTCTGTCTGCTGGTCTCACAGGAGAGGCCTACACAAGGCTCAACAAACTCACAGAGGCAGAACACTGGTACAAAGAATCGCTCCGGGCCAAACCAGACCATATCCCTGCACACCTCACCTACGGAAAGCTGCTGGCGTTGACGGTAAACAGTCTTATGCACCCCTTCTTAGAACGTTCGAGCTACATCCACCAAACCTCGCAAAGAAATCCAAACAGGTCTGACTCGAGTTGCTGTGTCTTTTCAGACGGGTAGCTCTAAAGGAATTCTGGGAAATCGTTGAGAATTCTGGGCTTCAAAAAAAGAGTGCAACTGAAAACTTCAAACTAACGACACTTGTGGAGGTTATCAGTCTGTGCAAGAGGACACCAATCACTTTATCAAATTATTTAAACCCTAAGGTCTAGAAGGGGAAAGGGCAACAAAAATATTTTCAATATGAAATATCAGAGAAATGGAAGTTAAAGTTAATTCTAGTAATAATGTTAAGACATCACTAACTAAACGGTTTACCCTAGCAACCAGATTTTCTGAATCTTTGCTAAATGATAGAGACATGGGGCTGGTTATGTCGTACACAATGGCGTCGGTTTATGCACATTCCGTTCTATCAATTACTCTCTCATAGCAACCACACTGTTTACCATAGCAACTAGTTTTCTGCATCTCTATATTAGCTTAGGAAATCCATAACAACGTGGGGATTGTTGCTCATTGTGGCATTATGAACAGAATAAAAAATACTTTTGAACAGCACTTTTGCAAGCCAACATTTATTTTACACAAGAGAACACCTTTAAAAATAATGGTGAAATCTAACCATCCAAAATTTCTCACATTTTGATCTTGGTATTTTCTGGAAATCTAACCAGCATCAAATCTAAATGAATCAAACTGCCGAGTGCATCCTGTGATTTACTCATTTTGCATAAAGAAGAACTCGTTTCTTACATAAAACAACTTTTTTCCGCAGCAATCCTTCAGAGCAAGTTGACTTTCTCCCTTTAAGAGTAGTGTATATTACATGATATGAAGAAACCGTTTTATCCCGAAATCTAAACCAACTAGAATCCCTTTAAGACCAAAGGCGTTCTTTCTGATTTCTGAGAAAGAGAAGCGGCTAAAAAAGATGATGATTGGATAGCTGTCATGTAAGGGCAGTGTCTGACTACCCTCAGAAGAAATCCATCTGGACAGATATAAGAGAAGATGTGTTAAAATTGGCATTGGAGCGCTCCGTCTCAGGTTTACCTGTGTCTGTCTCTTTTCATTTAGTCTTCGGACAGATGGTGCTCTTTAAGCCACCGGCAGCTGATTATTTATAGAAAACACAGGAGGTCTTAATTTAGCATCTTAGAAAGTTCAGCAGTGACTAGGAAGAAAGCTGTGTGTTTGGAAGAGAGGGATTTGCTCTGAGGGTTTCGCTGTTAATCTGATGTGACAAGAGTCGAATGTGAGTGCTGATTGAGTCTTTGCTGCTGTGGAGTGCAATTTAAAGGTGAAATTGATAGGTTCTTGGTTCCTATTGTGGCTTAATGGTCAGAAAATGCCATTTAACATTTTTGAATGTAACATCCAAACTCTACCTGCATGATGAAATTCAAAAAAGCATTGTTTAACCAACTTTCAATGCTTTGTAAAAATCAGACAACCTCACGATATTATAACTATATTCTTACTGTATGTATTATTTTTAAGTATTTAGTTCATCGAATGACAGACAGCTACTCCTCTTCACGTGGCATAAACTGTATCTTACTCTTTCTCGCTCGCATATTTCTTTCCCTTTACAAAAAATTCCAAGATGTTTTAAAAACGCCCCCTGTCCCTCGTGAATCGAAAACAAAAGAAACCACTGCAGATCTCTCAAGTTCTCCTAAATTTGTTGGTCTTCCCTCAAACTCCGGAGATTTTCAAGTCTGGATTTTTTTACTCTTTATAGGTTTTTCTTCAGCAGAAGTGAGGTGTGCTTTGGGTCATTATCTGGATGGAAGACAAAATAGTTGACCTCGCGCAATTGTCTTTCAAAATCTTCTTTTCATGTTTTCTATAAGCATGATGAGATTCCTACTAACCCCCACAGCATTATACCCTCACCACCATATTTACCTGTGGAAAAGGTTTTCTTGGGGTTGAATGGATCTCCCTTCTCTCTCCAAACATACATCACATCTCTAGTCATGGCTAGACATGCACTGGTGTCTTGAAAGCTGCTCTTGGGTCTTTAGAAACCTCTCTCGTTCACTTCCTGCCTCTTGCTGGGTATTGACTATATTGATCTCTTAAAACTTCTTGAGTACCAAGAACTTGTAGCCACCTGTGAGCTTCCTTCTCCATCATTTTGAGCATTAATAATAATAATAATAATCTTCCCTCAAGTTCCTACCTCCTTTGCCTTTTTCAGTTCATCTTATTAGTTGTTTGCAAGATGTTAATTCTTAGCTTAGTGTCATTTGAATTGTTAACTGGGTTAATTAGGGTAATAATGCTTGCCTAAATTTGTTTGTTCTAAACCCAATCAATCTAATACTAATAGTTTGGCCTTAGCAGTTTTTTTGTGTGTGTGCGTTTTAGTAGACCAACTAAAAAAAACAAACTTTCCCTAGATGAAAAAAAATGTTGGCAAAAAACTTCGTTTCTCTGTTAAATGTCACTTAGGAATTTTTCAAATTTGACATGAACACCACTAGAGTGGTGACGGATTGACCATACAACATCCTGGACAGACTGGAGAAACTGAGAGGAATATTACGTGAAATTGTAATAAGGTATATTTCACATTCACGGGGAAGGGGCTGACAGAAGAGCACATGACACACAATCAAAAGCCATGTGCTCAGACAAAAAAAGGATGCACACAGAGAAACAAGACATGACAACAGAATACCATGTCAGGATGCCAGTAACAGAATAAGCCAGACCAGAAGTGACAGAGCACTGACATCAGCGTTTTTGTCCCTAATTACACTGATTCGGAACTTTTGCCCACAGAAATGTTATTTTTCTGTGTAAGGGTGTAGGAAGCTCTGTGCTTTCACCCTTGCTGTGCTGACCTTTCTTGACCTCGTTTCACAAACGCACCGGGTCACAGAGCCCAGTGTGGGATCGGGTTCTTCAGTTCTGCTATTGAACTCTTCGTTTCCGCTGCTAATCAGGCACAGAATTTACTCTCAAACACCTCCTAGATGTGAAATAGCAGTGTGTCTGCTGTGTCTCTGATGTCATGCTCAGATTAAGGGGTCAGGATCCCACAGAGAGATGGAGGGAGGTTTGTTGAGGGGTCGGGAGTGAAGATGGATATTGTTTAAACGATAACACAAGCTCACTGGATTATGGCAAGGTTTTAAACAAAAAACATAGCAAAACGTATTCTTGTAATGAAATAATATTAGTTTTGCACTTTACTGTAAGAACCTTTACAGGCTGGTTCTCTTCATGACAATTGTAAAAAGGTGTATTGTTTCTAGAATAATGAAAGATACATAATACATACAAGGCCGAATGTACAATTGCAAATGTGTAATGTATTCTCAAAACACATCCAGTTTATGAAACTCAAAATTCAGGCCTGGATTCTCTTTGTGAATCCCAATCATCATGAAAATAAGTTCATACAAAACAGAACCAGACTCCGCCCCCTTTCTCCCTAAATGAATTTGGATGTGTTGGTGAACATTTTGAATGAGAATGCAAACACAAAGCAATGAATGTACGCAGCATTGATCAGTAGAGGTGTAATAGTTTATTGTGATCGAATATATCTCAAAATAAACGTGTGGGGTTACTGGAATGTATCATCGAAGAGTGCAGGTGTTTTCAAGTGATTGCTTCTGGTCACTTCTGAAACTTCTTTACCTTGTCTTTTTGTTTTATTTGACAAGAGACAGTTATTGTTCATTCACATTTTAAATAAGAAACTAGATAAACATTACAAGCTCTCTCCGTCACTTAGAGTGAGAGTAATTACTTAATGCAAACTTTTGTGCTGCCCCCTAGTGCACGTATTATATCAAATGTTTTATATAAATCAAACTTGTCCCGTAGCCTTCTTACCGTTGTGGTTTTAAAACAATTTTTATATTTTTTAATTGTTTATAAATGGTTTAGATGGCTGGTTGAGAATAGTGTTGAAAAATATTAATATCAGGGATATAATGTCGTGATATATACATCGTATAATGACCCAGAGAATATTGTTTCACACCTATTGGTAAATGAGGCTCTAGATTAGGCTCCACATGTCACTTTTGATTCATTCAACTTTCAATTCAGCATCTTAGCTCCGCCCACATCAAACCTTGGCCACATCTGTAGTTTTCTAACAAGACTGCAAAAGCTAGTGCAAATACTTTAAATTCAATATTTAACTACACATTCACCCTCCAGAAACCTAGGGGTGTCATGTGTTTCCAACTTTTCTTCAACGAGGATATTCTACAGGATGTAACTGGGATTTATTTATTTTTAAATACCTGTCTGTACACAAATGGATGGTTCAGAATCGATAAACAAGTGTTTCTAGAGCAGAAAATATTTGTTTTAGAAGGATTCCCATGAAATCTTTCAAAGCACTGACACTATTCACCTGATTTGCATAGATTATCCGCTCAAGTCTCCCATGCGAGCTGTTTCTATTTTTCATTCACACTCTCGACATGGTGTAAGTTTGAAAAATCCATGTCTAACCTTTACCAGGCCTGTCTTTGTGTATCTAGAGGCATCACTGTTGAGTGCAGTGCATTGATTTAAAGGCAGAGAGTTGTGCAATGGGGATTTAAATCAAAACGTATAAATACAAATAGATCAGGCCAATGTTATGCAGCTGGTCTCCAGATAACGGTTAATCTAGTGAACCAAGATTGGAACCTGAACATTTATCACTTACATCTCTCGCTCTCTCTGTCCCTCTCTGAATTTCAAAAGTCAGCAAGCACTTTTTTTATAACATAGATATGTGTTTGTGTGTGCGTGTGTCGATCATGCCTTTGATGAGATGCAGATGTTGTATATAATGTTATGTTGATATAATATAGTGCAAAAAAGTAACTCGACCCTGGTCTAATCTATCCTCAACTCTTTCACCTAGTTCTCCTCTGAATCATTCAGATGTTCTTTAACTAACGTCAGATGGGACCGTACATATCCTTCCTTGAAATTGGGACTTTGCAGACATGGCAGGATTTCAGTTGTAGGGTGCTGTCAATTTTTTTCTAGCTTCAGTTTAGGTTTTAGGGTGGCCACTAACCTTTTTTATGAGTTTTGAATCTCACCAGTTAAAAACTTGAGTAGAGCTGGAGATAGATTGATTTTTAGTTTCACCAAAAGTTGCATCAAGCCCATTAGTGCCTTTGTTCCTTCCTATTTTGTTTTGGCCGTGGTGGAGATTTCAGAATTTTATTGCTTCTGTCTTTTTACCCAAGATGATATTTTAAAAGAGGCTCCTAATCTCTGATTATTTGTTTAAAGGTTGTAAACGCAGTAAAACAGCCTTGTTATCTTTCTCAATCTCAAATTTGTAGCAAAATTTGGCTATCTTAAAATCACCAACTTTAAAGCCTCCTACACAGCTGTTTCTGTTTCAGCTCATGATGACATTTCAACCCAATCATGGCTATAAAGTGTACATTTACAATTGTTGCCGTTTTGATAGCAAAGGGTGGTAATTACATTTTTGTATTTATTTATTTTGATGTAAACAGGTATTCTTTGCTTTCCACATTTTCACATCCACCTAAAACTTTTGCCCAGACATTTCTGACATTATTATTGTAGGAACCCTAAGCGTACATGGTGAACTTTGTGTTCTATTTTGTTGTATGCATTAGAAATCTTTTCCATTATTAAATTCAGTGCACTCCAAAGGTTCTAGTCTAGCAGCATTCAGCCCTGGGATTCAGAAGCACATTTCCTTTTGCCTCAGCTAACATTACATCAGGTCAAATGCTAGAAATGAAATATGACTCCAAATATATTCCTTATCCGCTTTGTTTGCTTTCATTCCAGGGTAAGAAAATGGAAGCGGAGAGGTTTTTTCTCAAGGCCATCGAGCTGGATCCTGCTAAAGGAAACTGCTATATGCATTATGGTTTGTCATGTTCTCCTTTATCTCTTCTATTATGCACTTCACTCCTGCTGCAAGAACCTGTGCTAGTCGCCTAATAATACAAAGAAAATCAGGTTGAAACAATACAAACATACCGTAGGCATGTTGACATTCACAAATGCTGCATTTCCTCCTAAAATAGCCATAATTGCTCACGTTTATCTCCTTAGCAGACTTTAGTATTGTAATAGGGCTTGTGTTTTCTCGCTGTGAGATAGATGGCGGGGTGCAGGAAGCCATTGTGTCTGGGTTATTTGAAGTATGCCTGGAGTACAGATGTTATTCCAGGGAGACCAAGCCACCCAGGTCTCTGTGAAATGAAAAGAGAGAAAGCACAGATTTATTTCCACACGGAAACAGCCTTCATACATTTTATGCAATGTAGACTCTAATTACTGGAGCGGCAGCTATTTCATGAGATTTCTCTTGAGATTTGTCTCTTACCGTATTTCTGTTCATTTCCCTCTGATTTTTTTTACTTGCATCAAGAAGCTTCCATGTGATGAGTTAAAAAAAATCCCCTGTCTGTAATCACTTGATGGCTGCCAGCACATCAGTGTTACATCATTTAGAACGTGTCTGATCAGACATCTCCCGAACATGAACCAGCCAAAGGCCAGAAGGAAGATCCTCCCGTTGTTTTCTGGTGCATAAACACGACATGTTTAATGTTGAATGTTGCTGTTGCTTAGAGTTGAATTACTCAATTTCAGGGAGAAAAGATCTAACTTATTATAGATCCTATTTCTTCAGATAATTGCGCTAATTTTAATTTGGAAAACACATTGTACTCAGTCTTGATTGATTTTCAAGTAAAAATACATCCAAAAAAACACTCAGTAAAAGATTTTAACCTTGTTTTTTTGTTGTTTTTTACTTCATACAATTCATAGAAATCGAATTTTGTGAATATGAACATTTTTGGATCACAACCTGAAGAAAATGCTATTTTATCTTGTTGTTATTTGGCTTTGTTCTTTGCTGGGTGCTCAGGTTGCTCTTTGATGCCTTGTCCTCAGATTTAACAACAGTTTTTAATGTTTTCACATACTTTAAACACAGTAGTGATGTGTGACGTTTCTACGTGGAAAATTGAGGTTGACCGTTCAGTATGAGTCTGAAATAAAAAGAAACCAACCTTAAAGGCCATCGTCAGCTCTTTGTGGTTTTGGTTCAAAGGGGGGTTTATTTTCACCCAATAAATGATTGAAAAACTTGTGTGTTCCCATTTTTGATGGTAGCCCTGGTCTAGCACTTCAGTTCTTGTGAATGTTTGGTTGTAAGATGCAGTTTGAGAAGTTTTCTGTCTAACGTCATTCAGTGACGACTGGATGCTGCTCCTAAAAGTCCTGCAGTAGAAAGGAACCCGGCGTTATCTCTGCTTGCCCCTCTGGGAGTCCAACTCCTCATTTTGTTCTCGAGTGATTTTTATCTACCACTGCCTTTCTTTGCTGAAGACCAAATGAACAAACGAACCAATCACAGCGGGTTGACGCACTATGTAGAAAAAAAAGAAGGAAAAACAATTGTAAAAATTATTATACGTATGGACGCACTACATTATTTCCTGCTGGTGTGTAAGGTAACATTAGCCCCAGGGTAATTAAAATTAAATACTCACTGCATGTAGCAGATGCATAGGTGTGTGAAGGCCTTAAGGTTCTCAAAGTCTCAAGTCACCAATGACTCGAGTCCAAGTCTTGACTCAGGTCCACACCGGAAATGTACGTCTAGAGATGGCATCATTAAAGAGTTGAAGTCAAAAAGCCATTCCACTGACCTGGGAACATTTTTACACACACATAAGAGAGCGGTGCACTAATGTTGTGTCTGCAGGCAACAGTGAAGCATGGTGGAGGTTCCTTGAATGTTTGGCGCTGCATTTCTTGAATTGGAATACATTTATTAAAAGCGTTCTTTGTTCAAAGCATTTTGTCACACCTGCCTGACGTACGGTTTTGTTTTGTCACTTTAAATTGTCTCCATTATCTATGTATTTGCCTTTGGGTGTGTTTTTCTGCTGTTTTCCTTTAATAACATTGATTTGCTCCCTGTTGTAAAGTTTTGTTTGTTGTTGTTTTTAACATTTCACTAAGATGTAAAGGAGTACCAGGCTTGTTCTTCCACCTGAAAATGGATCACAGATCACAGTCAGTCCTCTTTTCTTCAACCGTCCTGAAGAGAGCATTTCATTTGTCATGGAAACATGCCTATCGGAGAAATCTCAGTTGGACAAATGACCTCTCGGATTGTTGCTTTGCGTACAGAACCCTTCCAGTATAACGTTTCGCAGAATCATTGAAAAGCAGACGGAACCATCCGTTCCACAGCCAAAGGAAATATTTCACATTTGTCTTTCCGAGGGAGTCTAATCAAATCTAAGCTGAAGTTCTTCCTGTGCTTCCTCAGGTCAGTTTTTGCTGGAGGAGTCACGGCTTTTGGAGGCTGCAGAGATGGCCAAGAAAGCCGCCCAGCTGGACAGTGACGAATTCGATGTGGTTTTCAGTGCTGCTCACATGCTCAGGTGAGAAGGACGTGCTAAATCCAGAGCAAAATCTCTTTTTGTTATTATGATTAAATTGAGGCAGTGACTAATGTTAGCAGCCATTATATGTAGCTCTGGTCGAAAAGACAGAAGATAATATTAAATAAATGTCTCAAAAAACAGGGGTCAAAATAAATTAAATACAGCTGAGCTTTGCATCAAAATATGGCATTCAGCACGTCCAAGAAAGTGTAAAAAAGAGAATGCAGTACAATCTCTATTTATCTTTATCCCTAATACATAATTCACAATTTATGCAGTGATTGCTCAGAATTCTATTCTTTTCCTATATTTCTTTATAAAATAAATAAAGACATGAATTTATTAGAAATGTATTAATTTATATATGAATTAGTGATGGTCATATATTTTTGATCCAGGTACATATAGTGAACATGTTGGGACTTTATAGGATGAATTGCAGAAGTTTGGAGCATTTCAATTAATTTTCTTTATGTTCCAAGAGTAGATCAGAATAAAGAGCCGAACTTTATGTACCGTATTTTTCGCCGTATAAGACGCACCCAATTTTAAATGAGAAAGATTTAGAAAAAAAAAGATTCTGAACCAAATACTGTAGTAAAATATTTTATATCAACTGTGTAAAAGTTAACAGCAGTTTAAGAACAATTATATGCCAAACATGAACTGTCAGTAAACAGTAAAAGTAATAAAAAAAAGGCTGTAATGTTTTTATTCGAACCCCAATAATTCCTCATCGTCACTGCTATCAGAAACGAGGAAGGACAGATCCACGCAGTCATTGTCATCACTTTCTTCCTCACTGGTGTCAAATAAGATGTTGTCTTCTGTTCCATCCAAGGCATTACTAATACCACACTTCTTAAATGATTTTATAACAATGTCCTCCTTCACGGAGTCCTACGCGCTAT
Source organism: Danionella cerebrum (assembly GCA_007224835.1). Taxonomy (NCBI): domain Eukaryota; kingdom Metazoa; phylum Chordata; class Actinopteri; order Cypriniformes; family Danionidae; genus Danionella; species Danionella cerebrum. Next base: position 77,857 of record SRMA01025357.1, read on the forward strand.
GGTAGGATCGACAAGCAGAGATGGTAGGATGACGTCAGCGCGCACCGCCGGGTGTACAAATATGGCCGACGGCTCAGGAGCTAGGCCGAAGCCACGGCCTCTCTTACGCCTCCCCTATGGCTGTCACCGCCCTCCGCTCCGCGGCGCTCTGCATTTGTCGTATAAGGCGCACCAACTTTTCTCCCTCACTTTTGGGGAAGTAAAAAGTGTGTCTTGTACGACGAAAAATACGGTACTTTCATTCAACAGATAACAAAGCGCACATGCAAATACATAAAAAATAATCTGTAATCTGATGTTTATCTGTTTCTGATGTTCTGTAATCTGATGTTCAAAAATAATCTGTAATCTGATGTTCTCTGATTAAGTACTATGCTAAAAACACAATGACACTTGCTCAAAGTTACACTTTACATTCATTCATTCATTCATTGTCAAAGCCGCTTATTCCTTTTCGGGGACACGGGGTCTGCCTGTGCATATCTCCAGCTCACATTGGGCGAGAGGCAGGGTTAAACCCTGGAATGGTCACCAGTCCATCACAGGATAACATTCACACTTAAGGGGTAATTTTCATTATTCAATTAACCTAACCGCATGTTTTTGGAATTGTGGCGGAAACCAAAGTAGCCACTGGTTTTGGCTTAGTCAGTGTGTCATGTTTTATGTGTTTGTCCCATAATTTCCTTTAAAATGAACATTTTCATGCATTAAGTTGCTATAAATAAATTATTTATTTAAAAAAAAAAGTAATTCTTGATTTCTGTTAGTTTGCTCTTCAGTTGTTAATGCTCTTCTTATCACAGATGCAGGAGTTTGTTTGGGTTTTTTGTTTTCAGCTGAACCAATCAGGTGTCTAGGGATTCTGGAGCTCGCTCTTTGATTTGTCAATCACAGTCAGTCTCAGAGATCTGCTTCTAAAATGATATGAGTACCGTGGTTAAAGCTCATCTTGAAATGAAAACATGTACATTAGTAAATGTGTTCAGTAAAGTTTGAGGAGAAAAATATATTGCTTATATTTCAAAGGTACATTTAAAAGAAACAAATTACATTCAAATATCAACTTCCCCATAAATGCAAGTTCAAGATAAAAAAAATATGTATATTAAAGAAAACGTAAAACTGAAAGCATGCAGTATTTTATAAACTGCTTTGAAATAATGAGATGAGCAGGTTTGCACAAAGAGAAGTGTGCACAGCGGCTGTTCTCACACACAGCATTGAATACAGCTCGATGAGAGTGACCGGTAAGAAGTGGAGGATTGCAAAGAGTCTTTGGGATCATTGTTAACAGTGGGAGCACAATCAAATGGCTGTGTATATTGTAATGCTGAAAGAAGAAATAACAGGAACTTACGACCCGTAAACTTACTCAGCTCCGTTTATTTATAATTAATCGATTTGCTGCCTGTGCCCAACACAAGGGGATTGCGTGGAAGTGAAAACAATACTTTGGTATTGCATTTACAAAAATGTAAAAGCCACAGACAGAGTACACTGGAGGAGAAGGGTCACTTTTTAAGACTACAGGTACGGGCACACTCCAGTGGGACCCATATGTATAGTTTAATGTCGATTTCTATTTAAATTAGATGATAGAACCGCTTTCGTGATTGGACAGTTCTCAGCTTTTTGTCCTGCATATAAAGAGAACCCAGTAACTGCCAGTATTAAGTGAAAAGGAACCCTTTTACTGTTGAAAATGTTAAGTAAATGATTCAGAGTGCAGTCTTTAACAGACAGAGACAAAAGTATACATGTTAATATCTCCAAAAAGTTTGTCCATCCTGAAAGATGTATCCTAATACTTTACCAGTTCCCTCTGCTCTAATCACGGATGAGGTTGCTGCTGAATGCTTCTCATCATTACTATACAGAGTTCTCAAGGATTATAGTTGCGCAAATTAGCCCCGAAAACTGTTCCCTAAAAACGATTCTAGAAATAAAACCTATTTCAGCCGTAGGGCAGATTTCACAAACAGCTGTATTCTACAAGAACAGGTTGTTAATGGCAGTCTCGGGCCGTGTCCTCTTCCTTCATGCTGGCCTTGTGGTCCTCACTGAAGATCATGTTTCTGCTGTGTTTATGTTGGATGTACGTCTAGAAGGGTTTAATATTCATTAGAATGAGGCCTCTTTAGATGTTTGAGGCAGTTTCGTGTAGATCTCAGGGGCCCGTCTGCGCTAACACTTTAGCTTCCTCAGTATTACTTTCCCTGCACTCGTCAGACAGCCGCCCGTTACTCGAAACCTCCACGCTTAAAGAAGTGATTGTGAGAACACAAAGATGAGTCTGTGTTCATTAAAGAACTAATTATTTTTTTGTTATATAATGATAAAATGCAGTGCTCTTTCTTCAAAGTACAACAAAAAATAATATTTAAAAATATGAGGATTTTTCTGGCAGCCCAGTTTAAAGAAGTCATTAATTGTGTTTTATTCTTTTTTTTCTTCATCCTATCTTTGGAATGATTCATTTCCTGCTCTGAATAGTGAACCATTTGGAATATTCATAGTCAGCACAAAAAGAAATTGTCTGATAAGAGATGAAACTGTGGCCGGTATAATCTGTCTTTATTTTAGTACAACATCCAAAGCGACTTTACCAGAGAAACTTAGAGTTCGGGAGTAAACACAAACTCAAACACAAACAAAGTTTTATGATTCCGAATAATTCAGTGCTCCAGGGTTGTTGTTTTTTTTTTTAGTAAGTGCTCTCAAAAGAGTAGAGTTTTTAGCTGGTTTTTAAAGGTTGTGAGAGACTGCTTTCCGGATTTGGACTGCAAGAAAATTCCACCAGCCAGGAACTGTGAAAGAGACGTTTGAACCCTATCAAATATTATTAGCTTATTAGCCGTCATGGGGCAAACGTGGACACATACAGCACACCAACATATTTCTCTGAGTTCAGGAGCCTTTCCCCTGAGCATCTCCCATTTGTTCTTGGGCTGTCTTTAGAAGCAAATTTCTACTTGTTCTCAAGGAATTTAGCAGCACTTCGCAAGGTTTCATGAGGATGAAACTGTGCATGTGTTGATGACATTTTTATTAAACACAGGAAAGCTCACAAAGAATTCAAAGATTTGTTTCCCTTTCCAAAACTACAATTTGTGTCGAGCTCTGGTGGTGTACTGGTTGGTAGCGCAACACATATACAGCACAGTTGCTCAGGGCGGTTCCGGTTTGCGCGGTCATGTTGCCAGAAAAAGTCATTACTACGCTAATGCAGCAATATGCCAAAGTGCTCAGAGACAAGCCTCCAAACGTCTGTTTCATGACCCGGCTCAAGGATCATGACAAAAAATCGAAAACCAGTGGTGGGCAGCAAAGAAGTAAATGTAATTCGTTACTGTACTTAAGTAGCTATGTCATGTATCCGTACTTTACTTAAGTATTTTAATTTGGCGAGACTTTTTCATTTAACTTCATTACATTTCAAAGTCAAATATCTTATTTTTTTCTCAGGTACATTTTGGGAAGTCAGTCATAATTGTTTGACATTAAAACCATGCCGGGGTACAGCACGCTCTCTGTTTTGAACTGTTTTGGTTGCCGCTTTGGTGGCATCTACTTAGCGCGAATGCATTTAGTCTCAGTTCAACAGCAGTGTTTTATGAGATGCCTGTCATAATAAATGATGGAAGGAATTCCCGAAACTAGTTTCTTTTATTGTATGACTAGGTTAAATTTACACACATTTCGGTAGAATATAGTAAAAGAAAACATGTGAACCTGTTTAATTTTTAGACATTAAACAGGTTTTTTTTTTTTTTTTTAATTAAACTTGAATTTGCAGCTATGTTAAAAATAAATATTAAAAAGAAAAGACCTGCTCTGAAATCATGTTATTATTTATTTATTTTTTTTTACTTGACTTGTCCTGCTTAAAAGCCACCACAGGGGAGGGGCGGTGCTGCATTTGAGCTGGAGAGTTTTTTGATCTCCAGGGGAGTCCATCAGGATCGTAGACCGCTCCACCTAGAACTGAAATAGAAAATTAACAATAGAAAGGCTAATGTAAGCATGCGTGTCGTCACAAAAAGTGTTCTGAAATTATTCTTTTTGGCCACAACGTGGCGAGAAGTCCACTTGATCGGAAACATCCCCATTGTGGAACACGGAGGTGGGTCACTGATGTTTTGAGAAATTTGGTCAAAGTTGATAGGAAAATGAATACAGCATGTTTTCAAAGGATCCTGGAGGAAAGTTAGCATTCATCAGCTTGGACGCTGCACATAGGACGTTACTGGACATTCTAACACAAACGCGCTCCAAAATACAAGACCAAGTCCACTTGTCATTGGTTACACCAGAACAAAGTGAAAGTTCTGTGGCCTTCCCAGTCTCCTGACCTCAATAACATTGCACCACACTGGAGAAAACTCAAACGTGCCATTCATTCGAGACAGTTCGAGAATATACAAGAGTTGAAGGATTTTTGCCAAAAAAAGGGCTGCTTTACCAACAGAGAAGATAAAGAACCTCATCAACAACTACCTCAAGAGACTTCAGGCTGTCGGTGACATTAAAGGGGGAAATACAACATATAAAAGTGTGTACACTTTTGATCAGGGTCATTTGGAACATTTCTCTTGTCATTTTGATTTAAAAAGAGAACACATTTGTTTGAAACAAATGACTCCAACCACTTTCTAATTTTCTGAAAAAGGAAAGAAGTGAAATATTTTGAATGTAAACTTATGAGCACAACTCTATATTGTGTGTTAAATCGTGTAATCTACAATTGTAGATGTTTCTAGCATTCGGTTTTAGACACTCAGCACTTTTATAGTGAAAGCTGATTACACAGAAATAAGAACAGAGGGAAGGACATCACCAGATTTAGCTCTTCAGAGTTCGCAGTGACCCAAAACGTCCTCTGCCTCAGCTAGTTTTATTTCTGCTTCTTTTATTCGTAGATCAACAAAGAATTATTAATGAGAGGAGCACTGAAGGAGAAGTGAAATCTTACGAACTCGGTTTCAACTGTACTTTCACTACAAAAACCATCTCTACCATTTTTACCTCATTACATCAGCGATAAACTTCCTGCTGAGATAAATGTACAACATAATATGTGTTTTCTTTCATCTTCTTTCTCCTCAGTTCAAGGTCAGTCTGTATATTATACACATTATACATATCTCGTTACTGGAATATTTCCATTGAGCCTAGAAACTTTTACCCAAGGATTTTCTTTCTAAAATATTTGCTAAGTTTATCAAGCTCACAGCTATAAAATAAAAAGTCCTACACATAAAATCAAAGTCTCTCTTGCTCCAACATAACTCAGCATGTATTGGCTGAAGTCACGTTCTCCACATTCATAAGGATGATGTTTCTGTTGGTGTCTATAGGGTTCATCTGGTGTTTTAGATGAAAACATAAAACTTTTTGGGGGTTGTAAAGATCAAAGAGCATCCAGTAGTTTGCAGGTCACAACCTAAGAAACAAGGGCACTTGTTCTATTGAAATAAGTGAAGTTGGGCAGTTTTATAACCCTGTTTGGCATCAATATAACATTTCATGTTGGTCAAATAGTCCCTTGTTTAATGGCCGGTGATAAAGTTGTGCTACAGGCTGAAGTAAAACACAACGTTTATTTGCTCTTTCAGACAAGCCAGCCTCAATGATGCAGCCGAGAAGTACTACAGACAAGCCGCCAGTCTGAGAGTCAATGTAAGTAATGCTGTTTCTAATACATGGGTTTAAATGGCATTATTGTTTTTATTCTAATATAAAATATAATTGATTTGGGGTCAAAAACTGAAGATCTGGATAGATTTTAAAATGAATGTAATAGAGCAGCAGTTACTGTTTGTCAACCCTGCCGTGACACATCTCGCAAGATCTTGTTCACCAACACGGGCTTCTTTTCCCTGGGTTTTTCAAGACTGAAGTGTGAAGGCACTCTCTTGAGGGGCGTTGTGACCCTGAGACCAACAAAAAATTTGTGTTGTCTATGCACAGCTAATAAAAGCACGATTCGCAGCGAATGCTTGTCTAAAAAAGGTCTCAAGAGCTACCACCCTACAAGGCTCTCACTACCAATTTGTAGGAAAAGGAAACACACTGATACACTCAAAAAATATTAAACCTAGCCCTCAATGAATTCATTTGAAGGAAATTCCTTGTGAAGCCAGCTTTTACCTTCATCTAGACAAGCTAGCAGAGCTGAACGTGCTCCAGAGTGAGAGTTGGCCTCTTCCAGGAGGACATACTTAGCAGGACGTGCAGCATAAATGTGATGCACTACATGAAGTTTCTTTAAAATATTGGCATTTAAAAAAATATATATATAAATATATGCAGATAAAATTGGACCTAAAATAGATGAACGTGTAATTGGTGCTCACCCCATGTGACTGAAGCAGGGTTTTCTCTGTTTCAAGGCATTTTACACCAGAGAATTGGCGTGAGTTATCCCTTAGAAGTTCAGGGTCTTTTTTAATGTTTTTTTACTACTTTGCAACTTGCTCTAACAAAATGTTTTTAAATAATTTTAATAATTCTACAACAAACCTGAACTTTTACAAAAATAACACAATTCTTTATCGTTTTTTATTATTATTTGTCCTGCAAAAACTGAGAATAAACATTTTTTAATCAAAAAGTACAAAATAAAAATGCATAAATCCCCCAAAAAAGCAAAGACTATGTCAAAAAGAAAATTGTATCAAAAACCAGGTAAACAAGCACTTTTTGTTTCATTGTGCTATTTTAATGCCAGAACTTTACAAGCCATATCACAGGTATTGTACTTTCAGGGGTTATCCCTTCTTTTCACTACTGGATGTCACTGATGGGGTCTGTAAAAGGAAATTGAAAGACTTCACATATTTTAATTACCTTGCAAATTATGTTTCATAAGTTCAAGTTCAAGTTCGTTTAATTTATATAGCGCTTTTCACAACAGACATTGTCTCAAAGCAGCTTTACAGTAAACCAACAAGTTTAAACTCAACAAAGTGAAAAGAAATTAATTACTAAGTGGTGTATATGTCCCTGATGAGCAAGCCTGGGGCGACTGTGGCAAGGAAAAACTCCCTTTTGGAAGAAACCTTGAGAGGAACCGGACTCAAAAGGAAAGCCATCCTCATTTGGGTAACAACAGTAGTGTGATAAACTATGGTATAAACAGATGATATGGTACTATGAACAGATAATGTAGTATAAACAGATGATATGATAATATTAACATAAACAGATAATACAGTATAAACAGATGATGACTGTGATGACATAACTCTTGTAATGTTCATTTGAAACCAAAAAAAATCTAAACTAATAATGTTTTTGAAAGCTTTACATTATATTTGAATCACAATTAAACAGTAGCTGGAGCGTATCATCTCTATTCAAGTCAAAGCAGTCGCTGTGATTGACAAATGCACCAGTGCATGCAGAGACTTCTAAGGGTAGATTGCAGATGTCTAGTAAGTCCATGCTTTATTTTGTTTGCACTGATTAAATGGTAAAAAATAGTGTTAACATGAAAATTTTCTTCTTGACTATGAAAAAAAAATGCACTCCACACTTTCTAAACAGTGTGTTCACAGCCTGCACTAAATGTTTCTAATCAAACATATTCTGTTCCATGTTTCCTGGGAAATTTATGCAACGATGTGGGTTAAATTGTGTAAGCTAATGTCTTTGTTGTTTAACAGAACAAAAGAACTCAACATGATTGGAACAAGTATATGACAAAATAGTTTTGTATGAGTGTAAAAATGTCATTGAAACCAGTTTAGAACCACTTCCATATGCCATCTGCACTCACACGTGGATCTTGAATAGATCAGCAAAACCAGGGACCAACAGCACAAGCTCCACCAGCGGTTTCAGGGTTTGTTTTCACAACATCCATCTCAAACTTTAAAGGGACATTGTGTGTCTGGAAAGGGGATGGTGAGCTTCGCTAAACACACACTTGTTTGATTTCTTTGGAACATGTGAATGCGTTTGATGTTCACTGAGCAGCTGCTTTCATGAAAGATTCCCTGTTCTCCAAGAGACGTGCAAATTTAGCACCTTGGAAAACTAGAGTTTTTATTTTAAAAGCTGAACATTATTAATCATTTACCTGTTTTAATTCATTTTCTTATCGATTTGAGTGGTGGTTTCATGTCATCTGCACCGGAAAATATATTTGGTCTGTATTTTTGATGCACATTTTGAACATTAACTGTATGATTTTTACAGCTTGACACAAGCAGTTGATGTTTGTTAAGATTGTTGGACACTAAAGTAAAATTACCGTTAAAAATATACATAAGTGTAACAGCAAAATGCTGGATAAATGCTACAGAAAGACAATATTTCACAAAACGTGATAACCATAAAATTTACAGAGAAAAAATTTAGTACGTTTTACAGAGTAAGACCATAACACCTTAAAACGGCTTAAATTTAACGAATTATGATTTGGAGAATTTTTGTATGAACCATTAAAACATGGAATTCGTACAATACAATCCCGTAAAACTAATATTTGTTTGTAAAGTTTTGCAACCACAGCTTACTGTAAAATATGCAGTTTATTTTTTCAACTACAGCTATTATAACACAAACCTTTAAAGTAGGCCGTTCTGAGCTTTATAAAATGTAATAAAACAATTAAAAACAATTCAAATTAAACAGTTCTGAACTGTATAAAAGAGGGTCATGAACCATTAATATTATAATTTAAATACTTGTTATTGGGCATAACATGCTTCTATAGCAGCAAAAATACAGTAGACCGTCATAAACATGAAAAATATCTGGAAAATGTACAGTAGCATCCTGTAAAACCAATAATGTTGCTACTGTAAGGTTCTGGCAATAACAACAGCTGTTTTTAAAATGTACAGTTTTTTTTTTACACTATATATGGTTGATATCTTTACAAAATACCTTTCTACATAATGTTTCATTTGTTGTTTTTAATTAAATTCCTTCAATAGCTAAATGTATGTTTCGGAGCTTAGTTTTCTCTGTTCTGGTTCCAGTTTTCATTGGTGTTTTCTCACCGGTTGCTTTAAAAAGCTATCATTATGTGGCATTCAGAGAAAACTTTAAATATTCTGAAAATAATCACTCAATAAACACTTCTGAATTATCCAAAAATCTTTTTTTCTTTTTTGAAGTAAAGTTTAAAGGGTCCTCTGTGAACATTGATGAAGACATTGCTTCAGTGTTTTAAAGAGGAGTTACTCAACATTTTTGGTGTTTTTTGTCCGTAAGAAAATTTGAGTCTAATTAACAAAACAATCTGGCAGAAACTCCAACTTTTATATTTGACTGGATTTTTGAGTGTTTGAAAAGAAAAAAGTTAGAGAAATCAAAAGCTGTAAATATTTGAGGGAAAGGGAGATATGTCACCGGAGTGCAGTTCATGGCACAGTCTACCGTTCATTTGTCCCTCAGTCACATTTTGCGGTTTGACTGCGATATGTTGGGTCAGAAAATGCTAATATATTTCTTAAGCAGTGTGTAATTCAACAAGGACCACCACTTTTTAAATTTCCTTTCGTTGAAAAGGGTGATCTTATAAAGTTTCCCAAGAATCCCAAGTGTTGGATGTAACAAGTTTTGAACATTTTATCATTTAAGCTTCTGGTTTGCACCGAATTTAACACAATGGGTTTTAGCATGTCTATGTTGGGATCCAGGTTCTGTTGATTTAAAGCAGAGGGCTGGGTAAGCTGCAACCCTCACAAATCCCTCTTTGAGGTCCTTATAGCTTGTTTGGTTTTACCAACACACAAATTTAACCAGGGATGGATTCCCTGGCTAAAGCCTTCCAGGAATTACTTTGCATTAGATGCCTTTTTCTCATTATATGAAATGATTTACATTTGTGAATATTCTAAATAACAGTACTAAATTTAAATACATGGGGAAAAAGTTTGTACTCAAATGAGTATTTTTAAAATGTTTCTGATTTCACTGAGAGTAACAGAAACAAACACTTATGTCTCTTTGACTTCCCTAAGATGAGACACAGATATGGAATATTGGGTGCTATGGTAAACATGCTCGTTGCTATGGAGGGATCAGTGACTTCATATACTGTTCCCCCTGTTTCTTTGAATGAAATAAACCAACCCTCATGTCACCATGATTTTCTAGCAAAAGAGATATACTAAATTGGTTGCTATGATAACCAAATCTGGTTGCTATGGGAGTATCAGTGACCCAACAGAATGTTACCAATGTGAGTAGCATAAACCAACCCCATGCTTCTATCATTTAACATTTGCTAACATTTTGCCATTGATGTGCTTGAAATATAAGTTAACATCAACAAACCCCATTTGCTGTTCAAAAGTCTCTGTCAAGAAACATGGGCGGGGCTTATGTCGGAAATATGGGTGTCTCATATTTGACATTGATTAAAGATGTTTTCTGTTCCTCTGTGACTTATCTAGCTTCCCCTTTAAGAATCCATGGAAATCTTCTTGTGCACGAAGAAGAATTGTAGTCAACACACTGTTTTCATTTAATTCTGATGCATCCAACATTACTCATGTAACCCTGACACAAGAAAAACAGATGATGCACATCTAAAAGAGTGATGGGCTGCAGATTAACGGAGGGTTTCTGGATGCATTTTTGTGCAAACAATAAAACATTCCAAACTTCCAGATGATTCGCCATAACCTTGGATTTCATTAGCAAACGCATGCAAACTTTTCTATTGGTTCCTTAAGGTGCCATCTCTCAAAAAAGTGAATTCTCCATGCAGTAATTTTGAACAAATTACTCATTTTAAAAACTTATATCTACATTACGATGTAAAACTGTCATAAACAAAGAATGTGTACAGAAATATACATTAGTAAAACTTTGAAAATTAACAAAATGCAAATTCTGGGAATCAAATCAATATTTGGTGTGGCTTTTGGCCTTTAAACCAGGATCACAGGTTTTGTCGGATAATGGTGAGATGTATACCACACATGTTCTATTGAGAGTAGGTTTAAATCCTGTCATGAACTGAGACAGCTGTGTAGAAGGCTTACAACTTGGAACAGCCAAACACTACTACCAATGTGAGGTTGAGAAAGGTTTCTTGTCATGGCAAGTTCAGCACAGCAACAAGACACAAGGCAGCTATACTGCATCAACAGGGTCTCCTCCAGAGATATCAATTCAAACTCGGGTTTCAAGCTCTTTTTAAAATGTTATGCTGAGTATTGTAGATTCAGTGGTCATCCAAGCAAAAATGGATGATGTCCTACAGTACAATCAGTTCAGAACTGGGAATATGTGCATGGATTTGCTTGTTTGTTATTGGTTGAAATAATTGCCGACTTGTTTTTCCAACTCAAACTGAGAGCAAAGCAATGAATGCACTTGATTGTTGTGAATGGGGAATTGATTGGAAGTGTGTGGATTGGTGTTTGATCTCATGTGAGTGATGCATATTTGAATCAAGCAGCATCTCAAATTGGAAAACTGAGGGTTGTGATTTTTGTTCATGTGGAACTGATTGGATCAAGCTTGATTTCCAAGGGAGTGGGGCGGCTTTTTGTTCAGGAAAAAGAAAACAAGTGGTTATGAATTAAAGATGGTGTGCATAGCTTTTTAAAGTGTGATTTCTAAGTGCTGTTTGCCTTCACAGTATCCTGCAGCCCTCATGAACCTTGGAGCCATTCTCCACCTCAATGGCAAACTTCAGGAAGCAGAAGCTAATTACCTCCGAGCCTTGCAACTGAAGCCAGACGACACCATCACTCAATCCAACCTACGGAAGCTGTGGAACATCATGGAAAAACAGGGCCTGAGGACCATGGCACCTTGAGAGCAACAGTTTTGATTGAGGATAATGGAGATGTTTTAATGGAAGTGTTTTCACGAACGCGGTCGTCAGAAACCAAGGGTTGAAGAACAACATCTCGGAAACCTGGTTTACCTCATGCCATTCCGTAACGTGAGAGTGGTTCAGTCTGGTAAAATGGAGACTTTTTGCAACATTTCGGTGCTGGATCACTCCCCAGACGTTTCAGTGGTCTTACTTGATGTGTCCCAGATTCATACTTGAAGTCTCATGATATATTTGAACTTAATTAGTCAGTCGGTGCCGAATAGATTTGAAGGGCAATATTTGCCCTCAAGCTGTCTGAAATGAAGAATGAATGAGTGCTACGACCCTCGTGAGAATATGCTCTGCATGGAGAGTACGTTTCGATGTCAGTCATCTGTTCTTAGGACTGGGATCATTAATATTTAATGAGCACATCATGGCTAGGCGGAAGGGTTCGAATGCAAAAAATAATCATGAGGTGAACCCGTAACATCATGATTTGTTCTCATTTTGTCCTAATGTTTGATTATTCATGAAATATTTAAGACGATGTACAGAAGAACTTGGGTGAGATGTGATGAGTTCTTTTAGTCCACTGTCAATCAATGTGTCCCACAATGCCATCCCTCAAGTGCATCCAATCGAGACATTTGCCAAAAAGCCAAGAACACAGCATTTCAATAGCTATTTACAATGAAGGAAATAAAAGCAAATTAAAGTTGCTTGCGCTCCGCCTTACTTTACAAAATGTTGCTAATATAAAATGCAGATACAGTGTAAATATTCACAGAAGCACTACTGTTCAAAAGTCTAGCTCCAAAGTTGTTTACTTTCAGTCACATGAAACACGTATTATTTAACCGTTTATGGCTTGCTCATAACTCCTCCCAGAGCTGGTAAACATTTAGTGTTCATTTGAACTTGTGTTTTTGTTTCTTGACATTACTTTAGTTTTGTTTCATCCTTGTATCCATCTGGTTGTTTCTCTGCCTTCTGTGGTGGGAAAATTAGAATGCTAACAGATCGACAATATTGTACTTTGAACTTGTTCAAAATATTTATCATACCCATTATAGTAGACTCTGGAAGCAAGGTTTAAGAAGAAACAGAAAATGCGGTTTAATTTAACTTTAAAATACTGAAAATGCTAACAGCTAATTGCAAATGGCCACTTGACATTGTTCAACTGCAGAGAGAGAGGAGGGGTTGGGGAAGGGGAAAGCGATGGACCCCTGGACATTGTCAAGTGGCCGTTTGCCAATTGGGTGTATGTAGCATTATGGGATCATTACATTTATGTTGGTAATAGGAACATAGCTTCAGTATAAACCTAGAGTATTAAAGAAAATAGGGTACATTTGTTTATTATAACGTACAAAGAATGTCTTTTAGTGTTTTACTTTTTACACATACATTTGTTCTATTCTTGGAAGCACAAAGCTTTGTGTTTTTTAAATCATTCTTTAAAGTAGTCATTCCGGTAGGAGTCCATCTTGGGTCTCAGTTAAATATCTGTGGGATGATCCGGTACAAGTTTTCTCCTGATGGGTCCTTCTCTCAGCTGGTGTTAATTCAAGCAATTCAACAGATTTATTTGGTGCCTCTTCATCCGTTATCCATGGTTTCTCCAACACAAATTCTTGCAGTGACATGGGAGAACGTCCCACTAGGAAGTAAAGCAAACTGGCATCAGGTACATTCATGAATAAACAATACCATTTAATTCCCCAAAACCAATCAAAAACTAATGAAAATAAAGGCATTATTAACTTTTTACTTTTATCGCTTGAAAAGATACATACATCTATTACAAGTTATAAACATTTTATTTTAAAGCATTTCTTTTTTTTTTTTCCTAATTTCCTATTTATAGTTGTCTTTGCCTTTAGACGAAAGAGCAGTGAGTGGTGGGAGGCACCCCACTGGTTCACTCCAACCGAAGTATTCCTGAGGACCTTTGAGCGTGGATCACCTGGTTTGTAGGGTTAACATGTAGTGTTAGGTGAAAGCAGAACTGGAGTCGTGCCATTGTTTACAATGTTTTCTACCCGTATACATCTGTGAATCTTAACTCACATAAGGTATTGTTTTATCTCCACTTTTTTTCCAAAATTAACAAAATTGTTCCTGTTCAATGCCCACAGTATCCTTAAAAAAAAGTACAAATATTTCGCCAAATCAGCAGACTGGGAGTGGCGTCTGAAATTTTTCCATTCAAAAGATTTTCTTAATATTTAATTAATTTTCTTAATAAAATCAGATGTAAAGTTGTTATTTGTAATACGTTTCACCAATATATTTTTATATGCCTTTTTTTATTTTTATGATGTATTTTGTGTCATTTAAATCAGCTTTTGGTGGATGTGGACTTGTGGTAAAACGCTCTGGAGCTTTTGAACAGTAGTGTGAGTCATAACAGTGTGGCTTTGGACCTAAGGTTAGTCATTTTACATGTAAATAACAACCAAATGTAGCACTCATCGAACAAGAAACAGCCATAGTTTTATAAAGAGTTGTTTTTACAGATGTTTTGTGTGTTTAAATGGAACCTAATATATAAATTGACTTTCATTTCAACTTGTGATGGAGCTAGAGTAACAGAATATGAAGGATTTGATACATGTAGCTCATTCTCTGGTTATTATGGGTTAATTTCATTCTTTTTTTTTCTTTTCTGCAAAGCTGTTTGTCTTTACTAATGTTTTGAAAGTGATTTGGTGACACTATTTGTATAAAGGCTTTTTTGTGATGTTTTTCACCCTGTTCTTAAAAGTTTGTTTCACACTTGTGCTTCTAAATTTATTGATTTTGTAATGGTTCTGGGGTGGGCATCTCAGTTTCATGACCACTCTGGGGTGAAGTCAAACGTGTGCCGTTCATTCAAGACGCCCCATGAATTTACTAGGGATTTTGGAGGAAGAAGAATGGGACGCTCTGCCAACAGAGAAAATAAAGAGCCTCATAGACAACTACCCCAAGATACTTCAGTCCGTCAGTGATATTAAAGGGGGGAATACAAATATTAAGGGTGTGTAAACTTGTGATTAGGGTCATTTGGAATGTTTCTGGTGTCATCATGATTTAAAAAGATTAAACACAGTTGTTTGACAAGAAATAGCTTCACCCAACCACTAACTACAACCAAAAAATAGTTTTGTGTTATTGTTCATGGTTTTTGAAAAACGGCTAAGAAAATAAAAATTTGGCACACTCCAAAAGAAATGAAGGAAAAATTTGAACAGTTTGTTTTCTGATGACAGCTTTGTGTCTGGAATGAAGACCTCTTTCTTCCTTGAAACCCTTCCTTCCTTTTCCTCATGTGATCAAGTATCATTAGAAGGAAATATACAACGGAATGCTTGTTTAGAGGTGCATCCTCCCTTTAAAAACCACACAGATGAGATGAATCAGTCAGTATTAACTTATTTCCTTTTGTGTTTGAAGAAAGTGAAAGCAGCTGGCTCTGTGTACTATATGTCAAAGGTGTCGCGTTTTTCTGATTCCAGGTGCCCTTTTTTTAAATATTTCTGAGCCGATACGTGTCCCCCATTGTTCCATTGAGATGTTTGTTACAAAAGAAAGATTTTCAAGGGAATAAATCCAGAATTTGTAATGATCTCCTCTTTGTCTCTTTAATGAAGATTAGACTGTTTTTACACACAATTTCAAAACTGTGAACGGTATTGATCTATATAAACACTGCCCCTGTGTTAAATGTGACACCATGTGAGTTGAATTAGCACCTCAGTGTAATAATAATTTAAAGTTTTATTGTAACGGCCCAGCACAACATGTGCTTTTCGAAAGGATGTTTATCTCTGATTGGAAAGAAATGTATGACACTACATCCTGTTGATCACTGACTGCTCAGTGGTTGAGCTCACTGATTGCTAAAATAGAATAGCCACCCCATAGCTTCATAATAGCCAGCAAATATTTCTACCTTTAGCTTGTGCTTCTTTTTGAGTGATCCATCCAAAAATAAGCCCACAATGATACGATACTGGAAGATGGTGTGGTCACAAAGGGGAACCATGTGGATTAAAGCTAAACCAAACCAAGCCGAGTCGTGCTGTTATTAAAATCTGCTGCAAAGCTTTATATTTAACACCATGGTAGTATTAGTTCAACTCACCAGGAGAACTGGAACTCAAACGATTAAGTACAAAAACTTCCCCAGACTTCTGCCAACTTTCTATTGTTCTCATAATCAGTGCTAAGGCTGTTGTGCAAAAAAAAAAAAAAATCTTGGTTTTCTCATGAATTTTGACCAATTGAATAAAACAATTACTAAACACATTTTATTTACTAACTTAAAACTAAAAGATAATTATTCAATTGTTACCTGTTATCTTAGACAAAACATCATCATACATTTGATAAGATCCAATCATATTTTGCTAAATGTATCCCATTGAAAAATTACCATGGAATGCAAGTTTATAGTTTAAGTCCATGAGTTTATAAAGTGATTTTTCGCTTCACATGAACGGCTGCTCATTGGACAGCAGTAGTATTTTGTAAAAAGTTGAGAACAGTGGACAAATGACCAGGTGGAGTAGGTGAAATGTTCATTTGGAGACAATGCAAACATGGTTTAATAAAGATCTTGTCTGCGTGTAGCCTACATGTTGTGATAGATTATATCTATAGAAAGATATTTATTTGTGTTCAAACGTGGTAAAAGTGTCATACATTTGATCAAAGTCTGCCTTAACCAGATAGCGTTTCACAAAGATTACTGTAAAACCCGTAGTATTGGCGAACCTTTAAACACAACGGTCACTTAACCAAGAATCCTGAATGATGACTCATTTGACTACAACGAACAAGACTACGTGGTTTTCTGCCAGTTTCTTATTTTTATTTTTTTTGCGAACGCTATTGTTGTGAACCTAGTGGCGCTGGCTGTAGAATATTTACCACCCAATACAAGGGAAAAGCTGAACTTTAAAAATTATTTCCTTAAAGTACGATATTTACACAAACGGTTTTAATGAATTTCAAAAGTTATCTATACAGTGAACAAACTTCAACAGTTTTTTTTTTTCTTGGCTCAAGTTTATTTTTGTGTGGTTCACAATGGCTTAGAGCGTTGCTGGTCAGACTCGAGGTGGAGCTCTGAAACCATGATTGTTCCATCCCATAGACTGTAGAAAAAGCTGGAAGACGTGAAAACTCTTACTCCCGTTGGGCTCGAATGAAGCCATTTCAGAGCTGGTGAGGAGGCTGCCATTGAATGCTGCACAAGCGACTTCCTGTTCAGAGTAGAACCGTCGTTGTTTCAGAGCTCTGCCTCGAGTCTCGCTCACACATGCAGCCTGTTTTTTTACAATTTATTTTGTCATTTTACAGAAGAATTTGAAAGCAACTTCTCTGAATTTGATTGTTGGCAGCGTAAAAGACCTTTCTCACGACGTGTTAACAGCGGTAGGTCAGCTCTGTTCTGTGCACCTGTCAATCACATGGTCCCTCTTTTTTAAGGGAAAATTGAATTATTGAAGTTTGTTCACTGCATAGATAACTTTGAAAAATTATACAAGTTTGTGTAAATATAGTACTTTCTGAGCTTTTAAAATAATTTTGAAAGTTCACATTTTTCCCATAGACTTGTATTGGGTGGTAATCATTCTGCAGCCAGGGCCATGGGGGCACTCGCCGGGGTTTAACACTCACCCCACCGGCCATGTGAGGCACACTTGTTTTATCCTTAGCTGTGTCCCAATCCAGAAGTGTGCATCCTCCCGAGGGTGTATTTTAAAGCCATTTACATCACAACGGTGCACTAAGGCCGTCTCATTTCGGCAAGACTCGAAGGGTCCTTAAAATGCACCCCTCAAATGCGTCCTACTTTCCCCTGAATTCGGACGATGCATCCCAACCATCCTTCATGGCCTCAGATATCCCACAATGCTTTGTTTTTTGTTTTTTTTTTCATTAGAATCAACACAAAACACACTTGAATTTGTATTTACATGTAACGCATTTATTTTTTAATTAAAGACAGTATTTAAATGTTAAAAAAATTTAAGTATTTTAATGAAGGACAAGCTTGAAATGCTGGTAGTGATGAGTAAATTGTTAAACATATTTATATTTCAAAACATTCATTGTAAACATTAACACACACAGACAACAGAATGAAGCTAGAACGTCATACTGGTTTAAATTACACACAACATAAAATAGAAAATAGTCCCAGAGGGAAATGTGACCAATGCAACCAGAAAGAAAATTTAGAGCACAAAACATAAATAAAAAAGAATCACTGAAAATATGAATAAAACAACTTTTCATTAATTCATTTCGCGATCCAAACTACTGATCCAGGTGGTGGCACTAATGCATGATAAATTTAACTGCCAAAAAGACGACAAAAGAAGAATAAGAGGCTAGATCGTCCCATTTACCAAGGGTAAGGGATAGGAAGGACTCTCCGGAGGCTTTTAGAACCTGGATTGGGACACAGCTCTTATCAGGAAGTAGCATGTGCAGCCATCAATGACGCCCTCCTCTCCAGCTTGGAAATGGCTGCATTTGAGCCCAATGGCAGTAGGCGGTGTCACGTCCTCCATCTTTTTCTACAGTCTATGATTTGAACAGAGATTCTCATGAACGTAAAGCATGTGTGTGTTGCAGCAATGAGTCAAACAAATCTATTCTGGGTGAGTATACAATTTATATTTAAAACGCTAAAGATGGCAATCTTCTTGCTAAGAGGCTACAAGGCTCTGCCACAGAGATTGCCATAAGTGGATTCAAATGAAGCTCTCTGAAGACTACGCTTTTAAAACAGTCAGATAACTATTTAAAACCTTTGACCTGTGAAATGCTGATCATATCTCGATCCACCGCTCTTGCAATACAAACCTCCACATTCCCATCTGGGATGGGTGTTTCGGCTCTTCTCCACACGAACACTCTCTCTCTCACTCTCCTGTCAACAGCCAGAAGCTGTCTGTCTCCTTGAGGGAGAGTAGAAACGAAGCCATGTGTCGTCTCTCTCATGATCTCGTCTGTCTCTCGTCGGATCCCAGGATGGGGCCATGTTGATGTTGAATGTGCGAGGCGTTTGTGTGCATGTTTCAGACATGTTTCTCATCTGTTTAACACTCACAGGTGTCCCGTATCTCAGCTGAACCGAACCTGGTGTGAAAGAACTGGTTTTTCTTACCCACTGCTTTTCTTTCCAGACAGGATTTTTTTTTCTCTCTCATGTAAAAAGAGACATGTTTGATGTTCATAAAATGAGAATTCACTATACTTCAAAACATATTAGAGGCACTTTTTGTGAACGTATTATACAGAAAAGGGGGGACCGGTTTCGAGCATGGGTTGGGTTAGAGAATATTGGCTGACTTCGAATTTTTTTTGGAAATCGCATCGTCCCCAACTCCCTAACTTAATAAATTTCACCATTTTGGAAGCTCTGTGGTTACACCTTACACATAACTTAGCATAATCATTGAATATATTAATGCCTATATAAAACTTGACGAGGTGCATCATGTATTAAAACCAACAGAAATGCTAATTTTTCTAGATGTAAATATACTGATCCCAGTGCAATAATGAAAAGACTTTAAAGTGGTTATATGACCACGACAGGTTCATATCACTTCACTCAATTAATTGAAAATAGACTTTTCTTCTGAAAAGACGACTTTGGATCATGGAGGAATGTAATATATGTAGCCTTTCTCTAGGATTTGGCCCTTCTCGTGCCCATCTCTTGATTCATTCATTGCCTCAAGCATCGGACCGCTCCTTTTGAAGCGTTTTTCCTGATGTTTCGTGGCAAGAGAGGATGGTTCATAGTGCACAAGCCTGATTCGTCATTTTTAAAGAGATACTGTCTTGTGGGCATATGAGCTTCAGGAATAGGTGCAGTCTTGAGGAGAATGGGGCCTCAGTGCCAGGAAGGTCTGACATGGGCTGCAGTGATGCCAGTAAACAGAGTGTACTGAGCATTCAAACACCATTTACTGCTCCTTGACCTGAACGTGAATAAGACTTTATGTAGAAATTAAATAAAATAAAGAAATATGGAAAAAAAATAATTCTGTTAAATCACTTAAATTATCAGCATTTAAGAGAAGGACCTATCAGGAGAACCTCAATTCAAAGGAGCTTGGACAGGATCATACTGAGGTATTTATAAAATGATTCTAAATATAACTAATTATCATAATCATATCGTAATTCCTCTTGTGGCATGGTGGGGCAGTGGGTAGCATGGTTGCCTTCCAGTTAGAAGGTTGTTGGTTTGAGACCTACCTCGAAGGAGTTTGCATGTTCTCCCTGTGCTTGTGTGATTACCTCCGGGTACTTCGGTTTCCCCCACAACATGCGGTGAGGTTAATGAATAATCTAAATTCCCCTTGGATTAGAAATGAATGTGTGAGTGAATGTTGCCCTGCGATGGACTGGCGACCTGTCCAGGGTGTACCCCCGCCTCTCACCCAATGTGCACTGGAGATTGCACCGGCAGACCCCCGGGGAATAAGCGGGTGGGAAAGGGAATAAGCGGGTGGGAAAATAGGTTGATGGATAATTCTTCGTATGATATATTAATAAGAAGTTTCACAAGCAGCACTAGTGTGCTGTATTTTCAAAGGAACTCCGCAAAAACTCCACCTGCCACTGTCGAGGATCCACCAAACCACTGGACTGCCATCTGGGCACAGTAAACCCCCAGCATGTCGAACAGATATGCAGGTGGGTGAGTGTCAAACTTCTAAAAAAACATTTCTTGTGTAGTAAGTACATTTTACAAGTTTATCTTTGTACTTATTTAACACGATACATGTACATCTCTCTTATTCCCCAAGCAACATCTTATGTTGTTAGTCTTCAGAGGTTCATCTGCCTCAACCCAAAGTTCAGCAATCTTAATATAGTGCTAAATCTCACAGAAATCCCGTACAGGCCAGGCATGCATCCATCCCATGCGATATGATTTCCTGCCACTTTATCAATAAATGCTTATTTTGATCTTTTTGATTAGGCATTAAGCCTTGATCCTCCATGTCCAGGTTTGGAGGAAATCAAAACATGTGTCTCTTGTTTTCGTGACCCACTTCATCATGGCAATATTGATCTAGAGGACTCTTTGTAAAGAAGAGGAGCTTACTTTTCCTCAGGGAGAGCCTTTTTCTTATTAAGTCGTGCTATAGAAACTCTGCCAGCTGTTATCAAGCAAATATTGTCAGGAATGTGCAGAGTAGCTTTTGGCTCTTTGATCTGGACCATTTAGAGGCCTTGGGCAGACACACAGTATTTTTTGAGGGCAACGTGATGCGTGATGCATGGAAATCTTCGCCTCTGAACCTAAAAGCTGATGTTATTGCATTACAGATGAGGTTTTAGTAAAGGGATTGTTCACAGAATGCTAAACTCAACAATCTAAAATCAGGTTTTTAATCGCTTTTCTTAGTGTTTGCTGAAGTGTGAAGGAAATTGGGTTTTTCATCACTTTCTGGCAGAGATGACAGGCGGTGTATGTAATAGCAAAGATGCTCACATTTCTACGCATTAACACTGAGAATCAGTTATAGGCAAATTCAAACTGGGAAATGTTAATCAAATTCCATCTGAATGAAATAAGAGAATATTTTAATGAGCATTTTTCATTATTATTTCCAAATTTGATGAAATGGTAATCATTGTCTGAGACACACATTCTTGAATCTGTCCTGCTGATCATGGAATTAATGGTTCCTTCCAGAATGACCATGATTATATTGATATATAATTCAGATTATCTACAATTGTGCATTCTACAATGAAGATTTTATTTTGATGCCTCTAAGGTCCTTCAGTGGCTGATTTTAGCAATGGGTACTATCACTGCTGAAAACAGACCTGATGTGTTTAGAATTTCTGGTAACTTTAACTGGTTTGATGTCCAAATACAAGAGATGAGAACTGATTAATTTTTATGTGGGATGTGTCGGCTTGTACACAAAATCTTCTGCTGAAGTTAAGGAAACTGTAAGCCGCTTTGGATAAAAGCATCTGCTGAATACACAAATGTAAATGTCAATCTCACACATTGCAATTTGAGTGGCATGGTCCATCAATGGATTCTGCAGGGGGGGCATGAAATCTATAAATAACGTGAAATGTCTTAGTGTCAAATCTTTTCTCCTGTTAAAGTATTTTTAAATGAATTTAATGTTTATGGAATCAAATGTCAACTGCTCTTTCTATGAAGCAGATACCTAAAAGTATACAGCATCATGGAACAAAACTGCTTCACAAATTTACCCGTTTTTCATATGATACTGCTCAGTGATTCTATAAATATTTCCAAATACAAATGTTTGATCTATAACTATTGGAAACTTGAGCAGTCATTATTAAATTAGGAACTCAAAATCTTGTACTGAAGTAGAGGGAACGGGCAATTTGAGCATGTTGAACTGCAATTTGAGTCTCATGGCCTAATAAACGATCCTACAGGAGGGCAATGAAATCTATTATTAGCATGAAATATCTTAGTATCAAACATCTTTTCCACTTATAATGTATTTTTTTTATGTAATGGTTATGGCATCAAATGCCAAACTGCTTCACAACTTTAATTACAACTAGTAAATACATCTCTGTAAATAGATCCATGTGTATATCTGTATCCATCTCGGTATGTAGATCCAGTGAAACGATGTAAAGGAAATGCGTGAAACACTATTTTGTTGATCCCAAACAACCCCAAATGTATGAACTCTCTTCCCGGCAGTTTTCATGATCATATGTGGAAGGCACAAGGTTATTTGTGCACTCATTCTGGAAATATAGTTGTTTTGTTAAAATATTTAATGAGTACTGTTATTTTATTGCTTGTTTTCTATGACAACCTCTATGCGCAATTTGAAAACAAGAGAAAAAAAGGTTTTAGGTTCGGCTTCAGCCAAGTATTTAATTATTAATCAAGACTGCCAAGACTTTTCATTTTAGCTCATCCAAGAAATGTTTATTAATAAAGCATATGTCCCACACAGAACATCTGTGTAAATATATACGATAAATAAGTATAGCAGATGACCTAAGATGAACAAAGCTTGCAAATCTTGCCTGTTTTTTTTTTTGTTTTTTTCTTTTTCCCTGTGGATATGTTGTATTTGTCGATTGCATTTGTAGGATTTGGACCATTTTGTCCCAGTCAGGTGTTTCTAGATGACGCTGTGTCCAGTGTCTGTGTGTTTCACATTTGTATCTCCAGTGAGGCACTATTCATCAAGCTGACATCGTGATGCATGTGTAATTTTTCTCTCCAGCTGAATTTATGACGTAATATTTGAGCAAGCACAATAATGATTATCAGATTCAGCTGTGTGATAATGCGCAGGTTTTTTCCTGGACACCGCTATTCATCATCAACTTGATCCAGACACACATTTTCTGAGAATATTAAACACAATTTGGGATCACAAGCCCAGTTTCATGGCCAAAAGCATATTGACTCAAGTGCAGTTGGGTCCTTTATGAAAAAAGTGGTTTTCGGTTGAGGCAACATTCCAAAGACATAAAGCATTTCCTACGATAATAATAGTTTTGCTTGTTCCATTTGAATTACGTATAAGGATTCTCAAAATAGGGATAATTTTCGGCTTCCTGCACAAGAGCAAAAGGTTACCGTCTGAACGTAAAAAGTAGTTTGTTTCTGAACTTCCTTAAAAGTTCTGCTCATAGCACTCAGATTTATTCTGGGAATGTGGACTCATTTAAAATATTCCAAAATCGTGTTTTATTTATAGAACAGTTCGCAGAGGTAATAATTTGAGGTGTGGGAGGGTTGTACCTCATGGCTTTCGCAATGTAGAGTATTTGCATTACAATCAGTGAAAATGTATGTTGATGCTTATTTTATTTTTTTGTGATTTTATGTCACAAAACCTTAGCAAACATGTCCCCTCAGAACACATGATATAACTTCAAATAAAAAAACTATGATTAAACACACACACACACACACACACAAAACTCAAATAAAGTTTTACATCATGTATTCTCCAAACGGATCACCCTTAGTTTTTACTGAAGGAGTTAACAGAGATCCTCCAAACCCTGCAGTTCATCTCATCCCAAAACGTATTTACTTGGCTCACATCAGGTGATCTATAGGAGCCAAAACATCTTCAAGATACCTCTTATACAGCCAGGATTTGTGTTTGAGGTTATTGTTCTGTTGAAAAATAACAATAGCCCAACTAAATACAATCTGACTGGAATGACGTGCTGTTTCACTGTGATTTAAATTTGAAACCCCATGTATCTATAATTTTCCTTAGATGAGATAAAAATTTACCAAAATGGTTTCCATGGTAAACAGTCTGGTTGCTATAGAGGGGTCAGTGATATAATATAATGTTCCCTTTATCACTATAGTAATTTAAAACTCCCCTGTCTTTATCATTTACTAAAACTAAACTTTTGTTGCTAGGGTAGACAGTTTGGTTGCTAGGGAGCATTTTTATGAGATCACTCATTTGGTTTATAAGTGATCTCATAAAAAAAACATACTATGATTAACATAAACACCCTTATTTCTCTATTATGTGGTAACTTGATATCATTGCCATTATAAGTTATTCAATGGTAAATCCTTAACCCATTCTGGACCCTGGGGTTCAAATACTTTTGCTGACTGCTTGGTATGTTCTTGGTCAAGTTTTTGTGAAGTTCACAGTCAGTTACAGTTTTACAAAGTTTGACCCCATATTGAATCATTGGAAATTTTCCCAGCATTCTCAGTGATTTCCCAGAATCCCTTTAGTGCTACCAGTTTGAGAAGTTATAGCAACTTAAGTCAGATCAGACCAGGTCTGTGAAGAGATGCATTTAGAGTTTTTTTGTTCGAAGTAACAATACGGCAATCCAACACAATAAATCCCGAACAGTGTCACCAGCAAATCACCTCCATACCATCACACCTCCACCTCCATGCATTGCAGAGAGAAAGCCTGAATTTTAATTGATTTTAATTTTTATAAACAGATGAAAAATGTGGAATATTTTGAATATGTATGGTGTGTTGAAAATGTTTTATGCTGTGTACGAGACAATACAATCATAATTATGCTATAGCTGAGTAATTAGCTCTAAAAATTGTACAGAACTGAGGTGACTGTTAAAATAAAAGAAGTGTAAAAGTCAAAGTCTCTCTTTCTCTCTCTCTCTCTCTCTCTCTGTCACAGCTGGGTCCTTTTGTATCTGTTCAGATTAGTGTTAATATATCACTGGACCATGAACAGAATTAAAATCTCAACTAGACAGGTGCAGATCAATGGATGGAGAGATTGTATGTTCCAGGGAGATGTGTCTGTACATACATGGGTTATTAACCTTTCAGTACAAAGTCGAGGCACAAAATAATGAGATTTTAAAGAAGTATCGACGGTACACGAGATAAAGCAGATAAGCTGAAATCTCTTCTTCTTTTCCTTTAGGATTAGATGGTCTAACTCTTAGAAGAACATTCTGAAAAATGTGTGAGCTCGAATGTGAAAGAAGTCCTTTGAAATATTAACATTAGCAGAATGGAAACACTGGTGAGTTGTTGTGATTGAAAATGGAAAGATAGTATGGCTGCCATCTCTGTCCCTCGGACTTATTTTATTACTAAGCAAACTGTACTATATACTATTGTCATTGCAAAAATAAGATATAATTATTTAAAATATTGATAAAAGCCCCTTCCTGAAAAACTGGGGAATTTCCATAAGTCAGTTTTTCAGCAGGGAGTTGCATCCCCTGGGTCTTTAGAAGGCCATGAGAAGAGCAAAGCTAAGTCTCTGGATTTCTAATTTACATGATTTTGTGATGATATCTCGGAGCATCATTTAAAAAATACCACTGTTACTCAAATAATTTTGTCAGTTTAGTGTTAAAATGGCCATATTTGCTAAATATTATTTATCACACAATTAATATTAAATTCTGTATTAAATTAAATAGATTTATTTTTTATTATTTAAAAAAAGTTAATCCCAACCCTGATTTCTCTTGCTCTGAGGAAATCTTGCTGCGAGTCGTGACCTAAACATGAGAAACAGCAGTTGTTTATATTTACTTGAATGATTCATTTCAAGAAATGTATTCGTGCATGAGGTAATAAATCATCAATGTGACGTTGGATCTATAGCATGTTGTAAATAAAACATTAATGCATTTTTACAGCACATAGGTTATGTGAGTTGTAAAATTACAAAAATATAAGTGTCAAAGGCAATAAAGAATCCCTTGTGCATCATAGTAAAGCTGCTCAGTCCAGTCATGATCCTCTTGACCTTCCACTGGCCCATCCTGAAGCAAGGACTTTTCTCCAACACATATTTCTACAAAACTCTTTCTGCACATCTGCTCAGAGAGCTGCAATACCAGGCAGTACGCAAACATTTATCTCTGACCTGACAAGCATGCAAATTGGTTTCTTGTTTATCCCAGGAAAGCTTTAGCAAAGAGTAATCACTGTTTCTGTGATCAAGCTGCGTATTTACCAGTTTGTAGCAGCTGAAAGAATTCAGTGCTGAGCACAAGACTTGTTATGAATGGGATTTTTATTACAAAGTGTATATGTGAAATATACTTGTATTGTGTGATGCATTACTTAATAATTTTTTTAATAAAAGATAATAAAATCAGAAACAAATTTAAGTGCCATTAAAGTAATATATAAACAACCAAAAGCTCTTCAAGAAAGAAAACTCTTCTATGAGCTTTTTTTTAATTATAAAGTGACACTTTGTTATAAGTTGCTTGCTCTGTTTTTCTCTAAAATCATTTTCATCTGCTAAATGCCTCAATATAAATGTAAATGTAACTGCTTAAAACATGAAATTAAAAGAGTTTCAACATGGAATCAGCAGATTATTAAATTGGATGTCGTTCCAAATGGAATAGACTCGATGTGACGCCATTCATTCATTCATTTTACAACACCCTTATTCCCTTTCGGGGTCACGGGGGTCTGCCGGGGCCTATCTCCAGCACACAGGTCGCCAGTCCATCATAGGGCAACATTCACTCCGAAGGGAAATTTAGATTATTAAAATTAACCTAACCCCATGTTTTGGGGATTGTGGGGGAAACCAGAGCACCTAGATGAAACCCATGCAAGCACGGGGAGAACATGAAAACTTATTCCAGGAAGGTCATTAGCAAGCCTCAAACCGACAACCTCCCAACTGGAAGGCCACAGTGCTACACACTGCGCCACCGTGATAACATCCAGGATCAAAACATGTGGATCAACACTGATTCAATTAATTGTTTTCCCATTGTTTTGTAATGGGAAATGTATGTTGATCTTGTGTTTTTGTGTTATGTGCTCTCCTTTCTAAATTCAAATTATTTTTTTTTGCTTGTTAAATTTCTTTCTTTTTTTTCAAGTCTTGCGTATTGGAGAGTTGTTCTTATTGAGGGTGTTTCAGTTGTTGCGGTCAGGACTTGCCCTGTGTTCGTGAGTATAAGTGGCGGGTAGAAATGTACAAGCCTTGCTGTACTTCTCGATGCCATGAAAAAATGAACAAGCATCCTCTTGTATCTCAATTCATCTCCAAGAAGCATTCAATATCCTTTTTAAAAGTCTCAAATGTGATTGGCTGATCTCTTAGAAAACAATAGAAAAGCGTTGTATAGACTGCTGAAATCGTAAGAAAAGAAAGGTAAACAAATTGCTGCAATTTGACGAAATAACTGGAATCCTGGATCAATTTGTGTTTAGAATGATGGACTAAATCCCCATTTAGTCATCAATTAAATGTTTGTCATCTTTATAGTACATACTTCTTTGTAGCTTATGATAAACATGATTTAAACTCAAACTAATGGCTTATCGGTTTACATCAGAAAACAAATGTTATTTATTTAAAAGAATAATGTCAGGAAATCCAATTTCTGGCCAAATCTATATGTCAATATAAAGTTGGTTTCTGACAAGGATCAGACAAGTCTACTTCATTTTAACTTTGCTATGATTTTGCAGTTTTTCATAGTAAATGAAGCCTTTTACCATTTTTTTGCAAGTCTTGCTCATTCGTAGTGAAGGGGGCAAAGGGCAAAGTTATGTCAGTGCTTTTTCTTTATAGTTCAGTTATTTTGGTCCTGTTTATTTGGAAAAGTGGCCGAATAGTACATAATGCACAGTATCGTAACTTGGTAAAACTCATTTTACATGTGTTTAACATATTTAGCAAAAGCGGAATGTCTTTTAAATAAAGATGGATTGAGAACCAACCTTTTACCAAAACATTGCTGGTCTGTAACGGTGTTTGTTAATGGCATACGAGCATTATCATTTCAACACTTGAACGTTAGCTCCACTTTATATGTCACCAACTGAATCTGCTTAGGGGTTCCTTTCCCCTTGTAATTACAGTTGATTTTCATGTTCCATTTCTGCGGGTTGCTCTGAGGAATACTGCCTGCAGGTGCTGAGATGATCATGGTTCCTTTCTTCCCTCGCCATCTGTTGAGTGTACTAATTGAATCTTTCTCCAAGATCTGGCTCATTTCCTGTTTGACAGCTAGAACTCTTCTAACAAACAATAAGCTGGAAGACTGTGGTACAATTCCAATGTATTCAACCAGTAACAGTAGCTTTGATTCTTCATCACTTGTTATTCGAAAAGCATTGCACTCGTATCTTTATTCCTCCCTTTTCTTACCTCTGTGAACTGTCTGGAAGCTTCTGAAACCATATTTCCACGTTGTGTTTGAAGTGAGGCCAACACGCCTTACTTACACTTCAGGATGGATTCTGCTGACTGCTGAGTGTGCTTTCAATAACAGCCAGGCCTCTGTTTCCAGAGACCGGTGCATATTTGATGTACATATAACTGGCTTTTGCTACTTCAGTGCTATGCACAATGCTTTTGATGACAACAGAACGATAACTCTGTACCACAAGGGGTTGCTAGTAGCTTGCCAGACCCCCAGAGTGGGTTTGGTGTGGCCCTGTGGCTCATTATTTCTCAAACTGAGCCCCAGTCATTGGCGAAAGGAGTCCTTCGGGAGTCATTACTGCAGACGATCTGTCTCAACCAGCCACTGGGTTCATTCATCACACCAAACTGGAACACTGACAGAGTTGCACCCTTGGCAGGACCCCTAGAATCTGTGCAGGGCGTCAATGTGACAAAATGGAGAGCAAAATGTTGATAATAGGTTTGGATGTTCATGGGGAGCAGTATTCAAATTATGGAAATGGGACACCAGTGGGTGGATGCTGAAGCATGACACAACCTATTTTCAAGAGGTTTATCTTACATTGTTTTGACACTGTTGCCTTGCTCAGCACACATAGGTCCTCTGCAGAAGCTGACCTGTGCAGTTTGCTTCCTGCCAGTTACGCTTCTGTAATCCAAAACCATCTTCAGGTTTGGGATCTGATTCCCAAATGAGATTTGAGGTCTACTGTGTTTTCGAATACACCGACAAACATGATACAAAACCCATTGGAGGATGCCTCAATTTGAGGTTTAGGAAGTTAGCAAAAAGTTGCAGAAGATAGAAGTATGAGAATATTTAAATTGCTTCGTTTGAGTTGGACAGTTTTGCTATCACCAGGGGAGTAAAACACCTGGTGTGGTGTTTCCTCCTCTGGATTGAAGCAGTGAGTGTATGTAGTTATTTACTAGTTGTATTTCCCACGGACAGGAAAGGGCATGGTTTAAAAAAGAAAAAAAAAAAAGAATATTTAAATTGTGTTCAATGCAAATGTTGTATGTTTTTAAGAGATTGTTAAAAATTACTGAAAAAAATTGAATGGAAATTAAACATACATTAAAAAATAACCCTACATTAACATACAAGGCATCTCCTTTGTGGTTGTGTATTTTTGGTGCTCAATGTATTTTTTTTTATTTACTACAAGCCATTAGCCTCAACTCAGATTTAATTTCAACATGCACTACATTGCTACAATTTATTTACTCATTTAACCTCAAGCAAGGCAAGGCAAGTTTATTTGAATAGCATTTTTGCTGAAATGTGTAATTCATCTTACTTAAACGTGAATAAGACCTTGAAAATAAAACAGCAATTAGAAGCTAGACTTAAATTTAAACTAAAGTAAATAGCAATGTTTTGTTGAAAAGCAATGCCCCCTGTGAAATTGCATTTTTACATTATTTCCAATACTATTGTTACTTATTTTTTCTTGTAGTTGCGTAAATAAAAGAATGAAAAATAATTTCAAATGATTGCCCCGCTTGTTGTTTAATTTTATTGCTTATGTCACTCCATTATTAACCTAGTTAAGTATTTTAATCGCATTGTAAGCTGTGCACTAGTATCTTGCTAAAAATAAATAAATAAACTTGACATGCACTGTCATCATGGCAAAGATAAAAGAGATTAATTTAGACATGAAAGAATTGTTATTGCTCATGAAGAGGGGGAAGAATGCCCATGTTTCTATATTGGATAGAAAAGCATGGCAGCATTCTGTTGATCACTGACTGGTTAGTCGTTGAGCTCACTAAAGGAGCAGAAAGAATAGAAACTCCACGGACCAATACATTTGAGCGCTAAAAGTCAAGTCAAATGTCTCAGCTAAAACACATCTTCCCTCAAAATTAGTCATGTCCATGCTCTGACTTTATAACCTGAACATGGGTCACTGCTGATTGTGTGGGTCCTGGTACTTGCAGAGCGAGGGGGCTCTCCCATTGGGGTCAAAGACCATTCAATCTGTTCATTTTTTGACAGGAATGTCTATAAGCTTCTTTCCTTCTTTTGCTCCTTTTAGTTCTCCATCTGCTGCTCTTTGCGGTGCATCTTTCTGGACATCTTCAAAGTCACTCTCAGAATCTGACTTCATCTCTAAATTATCTTCATATTCTGAAACATTTTTTTCTCTTCTGCATCGCTGTGCTCCTGACTCTCTTCAAAAAGGAGCTCTAAAGCTCTCTGACAGTTCAATCTTTTAGTCATACTGAGAGTGCAAGATTTTCTGATGTGATGGAGAGGTATTTATACATTTTGTCCTTTCCTCCTTCTGAGTAGGTGCTATAGAAGTTTTTGAGAGTTTCTCGTTAGAAAATCATGCCTCCGTAAATGAGCAGGCAAATGAGGCGAGCTGTCCTAGAGGGCCCGGGTTGAGTAGGAGTCCATGATGATCCTGTTTCATCACAGAATAGTCTTCTGTTTTTTTTCCAAACTCAATGCTGACTACTCATTTTATTAAAAATAAGAATCCACCTGTTGGTTTGGTAGAGTTTTTACAGGGGTTTCACAACTTGTCCATTTTCATGTGGACAGAGTTTGGAAATAATTCTTTTTTGTACAAGAGTGAGAAAATACAAAAGAAAACAAATAAAAGAAAAAAACCCTCATGTGTTTTAATACAGAGTAGTCGTGTATTTCTACACGGGTCGTTTATAAAAGTTGGACTGGAATTTTTGCACCATCCTTCTCAAATACGTCCTCACACTTTTTGAATTATATATACACATGAAACGTTATGCATTTATGTCACTATAGCACAACTCAAAACAGACAAGCCATTTGAAGATGAATATCTTTTATGTGCATAGTTGAATTAGAGCGCATGTCATTTCTGCACAGGTTTTAAAAGTATAAACATAACTCGTCTCTGGGTTGCACAGCAGGAATCTTTTTACACCTTCTGTGATGCCTGGCCATCAGTAGCACTCAGCAATGTTTTATTAAAGGAACTATATTCTCGTGAAAGCTCTCCACCAGCAGTCTGAAGTGCATTACATAGAGACGTGTATGTCCCTAACACCCTGCCATGAGGTGAGTGTTATGTGTTGAATTACTATTTTTCTGTCAGTGATTTGTGAAAATTCTTCAAAAGCAAAAATGTTGTAAACAGTGTCTAGCTTAAAAAAAACGATAATCGCACAGCTTTATTGGTCCTTAAGTTTGTACATTTTTGTATAACTGTTTACACAAAAGGTGACTTATGTTGCAGGTTTGACACCTTAAAAATCATGCAGATGGGTTTCATCCACATCAAAGCCTTTTTTCTTCCTCCTGAGAACTTGTCGGTTGAGCACAGAAGACTTGACGTAGACCTGGTAGAACTCATAAACCTGTGCAAGAGAAACAAATCAGAAGAAAGTGTCAAATAAAGTTCAGTTCAAATATAAAATATGTCTCTAAATATGTAGCTTTTTGAATTGTGAAAAAAAATTTTTTGCAAAACTAACCTTTGTTCTCGGTATGTAAAAATAAAATATTGTAAATCTCTGTGATGTCGGCTACTTCAGTTATTGCATCCCCTGAAAGACCCTCTAAGCCCACATCTGTATACCATAATGCAAAGGGCCTTGACTTTAGGTCAAAGATGTGTGTTACACACATGGCGGGCACATTAACAGATCAGATCTGTGGCAACATCTGGGCACCATTCAAAGCCAGTTTGGCTCACTGTTTCACTCATACCTTACAATGTTTTTTATTAAATATAACCATTACACCTTTGAAAAGACAATTACACTTTTTTTTATTTCACATGCATTGTGTGTATATATATTTTTTTTAATTTACTTGTTCCATCGCAGTTTTACATGTTTAACATTTTTGTATTATAGCGGGTAGTGACAGAGACACACTGGCACTGTTCAAAGCCGCTCAGGGCATGTAATAAAAGTAGTACACCATAATAAATAAAAAGTCCCTCCGCGCTCTGTCTGGGTTTGTGGTGAGATGGGTAGGAAAGCATGGCTCCAAGTAGTGAGTGAGGTGTTGTCCTGGCTGCTTTCACCCCATTTAGACCAGTGACTCATGGGTTTCCAGACCAGTGGTGTGGGATCTCGCTGTGCTGGTGTCCAAATTGACAGAAAATTAACCAAAATCTAGTGTAAAGCAAGCCAAACTTCTTCTACAGTGCATGCATTTGTGAGATATCATTATTTCAAATTGAACACGGCCCAATTTTGTTTCCAGGAATTCCTGTGAACACAACAATCATTATCTGCAGTTAACTAACTTAATTTCACTGAACCACGAAGCTTTGATATGAAAAATGTCTGATAGTTTTCATCCCAGCAAACGCTTTGACAGGCTGTAATCAATCAGAGTGATTGTGTTGTCAAAGCTGATGACAAACTGGAAAGCAGTCAAGTACCGCTTTCAAGATTTTTCAGATTCATCCCATTAGCATCAATTTGTGCAATAGTTTTCCTAATTTAAAGAGGGATCACTGACCTTCCAGACTGCTGCAGATGAAGTTGCATGTTTTCAGAGCACATCTGTGAAAATTAGCTACGAATGCTAAGATTTTTTTTATACGTACTGCCAGAAAAATGTTGATAGGAAATGTATCAAGTGTAAAAAAACTGTTCAGATATTTATCAGTTCAGATGTACTGCTGAACTACAGATAATGCCACATATATTCAGTTGTGTTCTTGTACAGATTTGGGTTTTGTGCTTAAGAAGGCAAAGAGAAATATAAAAAAGGTCAAAGAAACCTTTTTGGTCTATTGCCCCATAGAAAATCTAAGTATTTCATTTCTGTCTCACAAATGCTGCTCCATGTCCAGTGTAGTTTCTGTATATCCACTAATTTCATGTCACAGAACAGCCATTTAGAGCTCTTTAAATGTTTAGTTTCACATCATAATCATGTTTGGAGAGCACCACTGATATGAATACAATGACAAATGTTGTTCAATAACTCACTCTTTCCCCTGCAAATTAACTGTATGTGTCTGCGTGAATATAAATATGCTGTCAATCAGACTGCCATTGTAAATATCTTGAACTAATGTAGAAATAATTGGGTTTAAAAGTTCAAGACCACCAGTGAAACTAATAGTATTTACTCTAATATTGATTTTTTTAGGAGTTATGTGTGTTGCTATGGTAATACTGTATCTATGTATACCATAGGCAGGTGTGAAAACCGCTGTAAACAAAGAATGCTTTCAGAAATATAAATAATCATTATATATTCTTGTACATTTGCTAAATGCGAAGTAAAAGATCAAAAGGAAAATCAAAATCGAATCAATCTTTGGTGTAACTACATGTTGCCTTCGAATCCAGCATCAAGTCACTTAAGGAACAGTAAAACTCTTCTACCATTGTGAGACACAGCAACAAGCCTCAAAGTAGTTGCACTGCATCAACTAGGTTTTTCCCAGACAAAATTTTCAAACCAGACTTCATGGTGTGTGGTTCAAGCTTTTTTGATGTAGCACAAAGAAACGAGCAACACTGAAGACGTTAGATGCAACAAAACTTGCGAGATTAAAGGCCCAGCTAAATCTTTTCAGACCCCTCTACTTTCCAAAGAAGTCTGGCCAGAAGCCTTCTGTGGTCAAAGAATGGAGCTTTTACAGAATATTCACCTTCTTTCACACTGTAAATCTAATAAAAGCTACGGTGATCACTTTTAAAAGAAATGACTTAGAATGTCATAATTATTTACACTCTCTTCCAAGGGAGCAAAGCAAACCTACTGAGAGTTCTTCTACAAACGATGGACAGTTAAAGGCAAGGTTTTCCAAATCCAGTCCTTCTGTATCGTTTTTTCATTTAAATGAGGGAATGGTGGATGTGTGTCCCCAATCTCTCCACATGAGTTTCAGACACCAACGCGCCACAAAGAACGTGTTTAATGAGGATAAAAATAAATACAGAGATGGGAATTGGAAGGAACAGCAACTTTAAGTTGTTCTATAGTGTTTCGTTGGATACTTCAATGTTAAATGCTACATGTATCATTTTGGAATTGAGAACACTTTCAGAAGAAGTATTTTATTTCTGTTATTTTTAGTTTACGAAACTGTTTGATAAAGAAGATGATTTGATCATTTATAGGTCTACGAAGCCTCTATTATGTTCAACTTTAAATGAGAAAATTAGACATTGTTGGTCAAAAATATTTCGTTTTTCTTCAAAAATGGTTTAAATGCCCTAGAATAGAATAAAAATTGGAATTTTATTAATATAATACTTAATAATTATCATGTCGGTCATGACAAAAATTGGCCAAAAATAGGTCTATGTACAAAATTCTGTCACATTTTCTCAAAAGTGGGGACAAACCTTTCTCAGAGAGGTTTTTATCTTAGATCAATCAGGGTTGACACCGTGTTCTCAATCAAATGCTTTTTGTGTTTTCTTAAAGTAACATTTCTCTGTATTTATTGCTGAACTCTTTTGCACTTACATGAAATGAGTATTGGATTAAATCTGTGTTGTTTTTACTCAGCTGTGAATGCTGCATCCAGTGGAAATTAGGCGGATGAGCACTTCCAGGGAATATACCAGTTGCCTAATAGCAGCTAATGAAAAGGTGCTTTTTGGGATTGTTTATTAATTAAAGTGCTCTTAAATCTGTAATTAAGTGAACTTTCTGAGCTAAAGGGTTTGCTGCATCTGTCGTATTGAATTAGAAATTAACATTTTGGTTCCACTGACCTCAGGCTGCTTTTTTGTTCAGTAATGGGTTTTACACACCTGGGTTGACTGTAGATTATGTTTTAGAGCTGAGGTTTCAGGTGTGGCTTATCTGCCTGGCAACACATTGCTCTTATCGACAGAACCAGTCAATTGAATAAAACCATGGAATGACAATAAGCTTCAGCTCCTCCTTGTTTTTTAGTGTCCAAAAATATTTTCTGATTTCAATAGTGAAAGGCGAATGTTGTGTTTCTAACACCTTCATTATCTTCTCCACAACCATCATTAATCCAAAAATATCAGGGAAAACATACTTACAAGAGCAACTATTTATTACACTAAAATTTAAAACAATAAACTGTACAAAAACTCATACAGGGATAAAAGCAAGGTCAAACAATTATAAGAATGATCATTTTAAAAATGTACAGAGAAGATGCCTGGCGAATTCGCAAGAGCCAACGACTAAGAGACATATGTCAGGCATGTTAATATTTGTAAAATGTAAATAGAATCCTGCTCTTAATGCCATGGTACAAATACCAGTTTATCGACAGATAGTCAGATTACAGAAACAGTTCATATGCTTGAATAATTTCCCAACAGAAAGAAGGAACTGGAACCATGTCTACAGAGAGCAGGAACAGGAGACTCAGATGAGTCTGGATCTTCTTTACAGTGTGGGATATTGATCCAACTTTAGCGGGAGCCCCTTTGAGAGGCCTGCAGGAGATCAATGGAATGTGGAGGTGTGTATTTTAAAGTTTAAAAGATTGTTGGGACAAAGAGTGAGCGATTTTGTGCAAAGGTGAAGGAAAGACCAGAAGTGAGGCTTGTAAAGGAGTGAGTTGGTGATTGGGTGATGATGTGTATACAGGTGAAAATCACTGGATTAAAGACTCACAAACTGGTCATACTATTAAAAAAATTCCATTGACTTGAATGGGATTGTATGCGGAAAAAATGGAAGCTCTTAACTACATGGTGCGATTCCAGATTCCGCTTTGACAGAAAGTGCAGCTGGAAGGATCTTTGACCTGCAATCTTAGGTCATGTGATGTGACTTGAGCCACCAGATTGACGAGGTCAGGTCGGTGTGCATTTTAATTACCAATGAACATTTTTAGGATGTCAGTATTGCTATGAAGTAGATTAGAGAGCATGCTGATATCAGAAGTTATATATTCATTTTTCTGCCCGCTTATTCCCTTACGGGGTCTGCTAGTGCTCACATTGGGCTAAAGGTGGGGCTACACCCTGGACAGCTTGCCAGTCCATCGCAGGGCAAGACAGTTAACAGGTATGCAGTTAACAAACAACTAAAAATCTTGGTTTTCAAAATTATAACGAAACTCTTAGGAGTCTCTGCACGCACCGGTACATGTGTCAATCACAGCGGCTGTTTAAAATAGGAGTGACGCAACCCACCCATTATTTCATTTACATTTCAAATTTGAAATTTATTAAAGCTCATTTATGTGTAGATTTTTAAAAAATTATTAGTTTTGAAATGTTTGGTTTTGAATAAAATTGGTCTTTCCTTTTGACTTTTTTTTATAAATCGTACCATTTTACAAAACATGCAAAATTTTTGAGTTTGCAGTAGAAATGATCACATCAATTAATACTCTGAATTGTATTATTGTATAATTCTAGGTTTGTTGCCAAATTATCGAGTAATGTAATGAAATTTCACGAGTTTGAGTAAGGTCCAGTATTTACCCCTCAGTGATATTACTCAAAACATGTTGAAGATCTGTCAACCAGCGACTGTGGTAGCATGGGCATTAGACTTCCATTTTACAGAGTTTTTATTTTTAAATAATTTTGAGAAAGGAATAATGGCAATATAAACTCAATTCCTTAAAATATAAAAATATAAAGGAATGGAGTGATGTGTGATGGCATCATTTGTGCTCTGCATTTAACCCATCCGAGTGAACAAACACACTGGTTACTTTTACAAAATAACCCAAAATATATATTTTAAATGCAAAACAAAATTCATACAACTTCATGATGTCAAAGATATTAATCTTTTTTACATATTTACAAAGTGTTTAAGATTTTATGGACTGATGAATGGTAAATATTCACATGCTCAAGACTTTTGAGACTCCCCTGGCACTCTTGATTGGAAAGTATAAATAGAGGGACTGTTTACCCAACCAATCATGAGGCTCCTGACACAAAACAGCCTCAAGCAGCTGTTCAGCTTTTAAGAACTTAAGCATAGAATTTCAGATAATACTGAGACCATTTAGCAATCCTATAATTCTGGAGTAGTCTGGGAAACCGGTGCCTTATTCAAGGGCACCACGGTCGAGGTTGCAGTGGTGAGATGGGAGAGAATGAGGTTCAGTCGCTTCAATCCCACTGAAACTGGTGTTAAAACCAGTGGCCTTCTTGTCACCAGTCATCGTGTCATTCTCCAGACCAGAGCAAAAAGTCTCTCTGACTTTACAAAGACTCCGTTATGAGCAATTAAGGATTTAAATCAATTCGTAATTTTATAGCCATATAATGATAAGAAAAACTAGCTTGGAGAGGAGTTTTAAGAATACTGTTAATTACTTTCATATTTCTTCACAGGCACACAATTTGAATGTCTGGTGTTTGCTTTTTTAAAAATGTGGTATTCTATAGAATCTTTTGTCAGAGTTTCATAAATGGAATGCTACATGGATCCATAAAAAGAAGAGACTCCGTGTTGTCAAGCACACCTTTGTTTATCGGCATCCTGTGAGTGTGTGTAAGGTCACCAAGTCTGAGCTCTGACAAGAACAAGCGAGTCTGATGAACACGAAACTGACCTCTCTCTGGCTCAGAAACATGTCTTTGTTCAAGTATGGACTCTAAAACAAAGAAACTCTGTTTTCAGAGGAATTTTTTATCATTCGATCAGCAAATGGCCAAAAAGAGATGTTTCACAGAATGCTTCTGGTTTATGTTCCCTTGATAGGAAATAAATGGCCCACAACTACTATTACATTTTTTTTAAAGTATTTATGTATATAATCCTTATGGGCCTCGATAAATAAAATTAAAATCTTTGGATATTTATGTATCCAAACCAGCAGCACCATTAACCTATTGATTATATACCTCTAAATTTACCAACTATGTTGAAAGTCCAAAACATTGGCCCAATAAATACAAGAAAATATTTGTAATCATAAATAGCTATACTTATTAGCACCCCCTTGGGGTCAGGACACTTTAGATGTGATTTCATTATTTAATTTATCTGTATTGTTCAGTAATTTTACCAATTCTTGCTTGAATACATCTTCTAAATAAGTATTGATTTTTGTGTGTAGTGAAACAAGCTGCCCACTGGGAGGCGGCGAGTCCTTTGATCTCTTCTTGCAGCTGTAATTAATTAAATATATATGTTTTTTTTTTTCAATATGAAAAATGACCGTGGCTTGGATTTTTTTTTTCTTTTATCAAAGTCTTGGAAATTTTTAGTTTTTGGGTAGTACCAGATGGTTTTCCTCTCATTTGATTGTATTTATTTTTAGATATTTCTAAATATAATTTTATATATATATATAACTCACTGCACGTGCTGAAAAACCCCTCGTAATTAGGAGGAAAGAGAAATAGGTGAGCCAATTAGTCAGGAGAAAAAGGAGAAGGAGAACAGAAGATAGCAAGATGAAGATAAATTTGCCAGCGCTCCCGTATGCTTTAAATTATTAACCTCCTGTTTCTCATCTTTTCATTGTCTTTATTTTCCAGGCAAGGTCACATTGGTGATAGTCTAAGCAAGGAAGCCCAGACGTACCTTTCCTTTACCACTTCTTCCAGATCCATCGGAAAATTCTGAGGTGTGGCCTAGAGATTTAGTCTCTCCACTGTGTCCGAGTCTTCCTCTGGGCATGGAAATGCCCGGAAAACCTCCCTAGGAAGGCATCTAGAAAGGACTTGCAGTATATACATTTTTGAGGTGTAGTGGTAAACGGAGAGGTCCTTTTCCTTCCTCCTTTTCCTTCAGCGTGTGATTTCTGGGTATTGGAAGCAAATTGTGCATATGATTGCACAAAATATTATTATGAACGAAGCTGACATAAAGCATACATGTGTCTTTGCTCAAGGCTTTTGACTGACTGTTGGAACATTTACTTTTCAAGTCTGTTCTTTTCTTCAGCTATTGTGATGAGAAGTCAATGTGTTTAAGGCTTATTCAAAGCACTAAAGTTGTTTTCAAATGATCTCCATTGGTTTTTTTACATTGGACCTGGTCCTGCCACTGGTGGGTTTTTGTTTTTAGATCTTTACGAGTGGTTTTCTTCCAGCTACTTGTGAGGACGGGACTGTCAGTCATCTGTTCATTCAACAAAGACTAGCTATCCAGTGAAGCCAGACGAGAAGGGATCGGTTCAATTCTTTATGGAAACTTAAAATAGCTGAGGTAGCTAACACAGCCAAGTGGTTTTAATGGATCCATGGAAGGCTTTATGTAGACATTGTAAGAGAAAGGCCAATGAGAGGAATATATAATATAGAGTAAAAAAAAAAAAACAATAGTGAGGTTACATAACAAAAGATAATGCATTTCATGTGAACAAAAAAATTCATTGGTTTTGATTTAAAGAGAAATATACAATAGGTCAATGATTTTCTCCATAAATAATAAACAGATTTTTGAATGTATTTTTTTGTTTTTCAGGTTAAGGCCTGTGATTAAGCGAGACACACGGTGCACTTCTTGGCTCTAACCTGCCCTATTTTTTGTGTAAGAGCTTTTTAATTCCGCATCTGAAATTGACTTCCATTCTGTGCTAGATTTCTAAGAAGTACAATTGCACTTAAATTGTTATAATAGAAATCCAAGCTAGCATCTTGCCAGTCATTTGTCAGTTTCATAGGTATGTGGTGTTTCATGTAATTCTGTAGCATCAGTCCTTGGCTTGACAGACACTCCCATCTTTGTTACTGTAATAGTGGGTCCTGTTTACCCTGGTGAAGTGAAAAAATCTTTTAGTGTACCTTTGATTGTGCTGTTCACAAGCTTAATGAATGTTATCAGGAGTGTTCCTACCTACTTATCTACCTACCTATCCAAAAACCTAGTGTCTATGATCTAAGGATGTCAAATTTAAAAGTTTAAGGACTACATTCAACTTGCATCCAGGTTAATGATGAGAAATTATGTTGTACCATTCATGCACCATCTTTTTCAAATGTCCCAAGTCTCTAGTGGAATACAAAAACCCAAGTGGCATTATTGTCCGTCCAAAAAAATCCATCCAATTGATATTGAAATGATATTACTGTGATGGACTGGTGACCTGTCCAGGGTGTACCCCCGTCTCTTGCCCAATGTGTGCTGGAGATAGACACCGGCAGACCCCCTGAATCAGAAAGGGAATAAGCGGGTTTGAAAATGAATGAATGAAATGATATTAATACATCAAAGTCCTGATGGCCTTCACAGACCTTCACTCACAGCTATAAACATCTCTGATCAGCAGCAGGACTGGGCACATACAGATGTTAACCCCATTAGTGCCATCTGTTTCATACATGGCACAGCAGGCATGCCCAGACTGGATTCCAATAACCCACCAGTGCCACCAATCAAAGAGCCAGTGAAAGGACTCTGAGGGGTAAACCCAGCCACAAACCTCACAGTGAAGCCATGAGACCCTGAGCTGATCCATTCAACCAAATGTCCATCAGTTCACTCACAGCATCGCAGCATGTGCAGTCAGAAAGGGGAGCATACATTCATCTAAATGATTAATGATCTATTCAGCACGAGCAACCCCCGAGGTTGTGTTGGGAACAGTGTTTAGTTCTTTCTAAGAGATGGTGAAATTAAGCATTCAAATAAAGCAGCAGGATTGCTGTGGGCCATTTGCTTTGAGGCATTTTAAAAATATCCCCTGGCTAAGATTGAAATGTGTCTGAAAATATACCTATGCTGTCTGCTTTCTTTCTTCACTGCTGTCTTGCACTGTACATGGTTTTACAAATGTCAGATTTTTGTGTTGCTTCACAAGGTGTTTTAATTGGCTACCCTTTTGCTTTCTATATTAGCTCTTTAGGCAGTTTGGTTCCAACTGTGCCAAGCAGAGGAGCTGATGGTAGCAAACACGAGAGGGAGGAAATCGGTAGCAGCTGTGGCAACACTCTAGAGGAAACATGTATTTGTATGGATGGCATGGACGAGTGGCAAAGTCAAAGCTGGAAAACTTGTACGAGTGAGTTTAGATCCAATTGTTTTACTCCATTAATTTTGGTCAGTGGAAATACTGTAAGAAAAGGTGATGACTCATGCAGCTGAATGTTTTTCACCATGGCACAGCTGTACATCAACACATGACCATCATATGTGAGATTGACAGAAAAGAGACAGAATATATGAGAACAGATCATTAAAGGAGCTTAACACAAACACAAGATGGACTCTTCGATTTTTTTTTTTTTTATGCTTTTGCTATTTTTTTACCAGGTGATGGCTTATTACCAGCTTATCGGGATTTTCATGCACAGTAAACTCTAGCTTCTGGATTTAGTAAATTTATTGTTTTTTCTGTTTTCCAGGTTATGGCTCATAATCAGCTTTTCGGGATCTCCATAATTAAGCGAGACACATTTACCTGGCTTGATTCCCACTTCCAGGTAAATGCCACACTGGCAACACTTCTTTGTGTATAGTGAGATTCTCCATGTAGTTCTTTGGCATTGAAAAAACCATGACGGGTGACGTATTTCACATGGATTTATGCAAATCTGGTGATATCACCTAGCGACTTTTAGCTTTTTTTCATTTTCTTACTGAGGAGCTGGCAACACTGGTTTTGGGATTCTCCAGGTTGACCCCAGAAACATATCTAGTTACTGATCTCACCTGCAGCCAATCCCAGAGCATTCCCATCATCACATGTTCTTAAAAGCCTGCTTCCAGAACCACCACATTTGTCAGACATACAGTACACACCTCCTGACACACCTTGAATGTACACTTCTTGGTTCTTGCCTGCTACTTTCCGCTATGTCTCTATGGCAATCTCTCCACCGGATACTGACCTGAATACTCACTAGCCACCGATTTCTACCATTCCTTAAGTTACCTGAACACTTACGTGCTGATCATCCATACCTTCATCAAAGAGTACTCCTTTTTTTTAAAAAGTAATGTCTATCTTTAGTAAATCTTTGAGTTTGAATAAACCATTTACAGAACTATCTCAAATCCTCTTCTTACTCAGAGCCGTGACACAAATCTGTGGCATTGTCTTATAAAATTGAGCTATTTTATGTCATTTCAGTTTGTCACTACAGCTGAATGACTGCTTCAGTCCTTTCCATTATCTGTTTAAAGTACTATTGTTATGTTTTGCCCAATATTTAAGGGACTCTCTCTCTCTCTCTCTATTCACCGCACACAGTAAAATAGTTTAAGATCCTAACTAGCATGTCACTTTGCTATTTCAACTAACTTTGTTTCAGAGTCATTGCTATCAATATATTATTAATACCACAAGAACCAAATTCTTTACATAAATTGAAAATAATTTGAGATTCCGTCCCATGACTTTGTGTTGGAATGAATCTGGAATCATTGAAAGTTTTTATTACGTTCACTATTGCTTTGTCTTTGATGCCCATTCATGGCGAGTTAGTGCCTTTTATTTTTTAACTCTGCTGTCTGTGATGGATATTCCACCCATCTTTCACATGAGCTTCAATTTATGTGCGGCACCATTCAACTATCTGCCAGTCACAGCAGAGGACGAATACTAAGTATATCTACTATATGCCTCTCGAAAAGGAACTAAAAAATACAACAAGAAAAGAGCTATGTTCTGAAAAAGAACAAATACGGTTTGCTCTAACACACTTAAGAGCATTTACAAACCTTTAAATGACAGTATTCTGTGTGTTTTTTGAGAGGGAGAAGAGGAAATCCAGAGCGAGAGCCCA
Organism: Danionella cerebrum; assembly: GCA_007224835.1. Taxonomy (NCBI): domain Eukaryota; kingdom Metazoa; phylum Chordata; class Actinopteri; order Cypriniformes; family Danionidae; genus Danionella; species Danionella cerebrum. The sequence goes on from SRMA01025357.1 coordinate 120,973, forward strand.
TTGGAAAATAAATAAAGGTGAGGGAACTAGCCATGCAGCCCTATTTGGCTCATTTTTCATCATAATGACTGTTCATTTTCAGAGAGGGGAACCATGCAGCTCCCAGGACATCCTGTCTGAGGCTCCTCTCGATGGTCAGACTGAACCTTTCACAGAATGAAATGGCAGACTCATTAGTGACCAGGGTTTAAGCAGCACATGAAACTTCACAAGAAGCTTTAATGGAGCCGTTTACTGTTTAAGCATCTTGTGTTGTGAGTACTTTAGTCATGCTGATTACTCTTTGGTGGCCATTTCACTGTACAGCAGCTGTGAGCCCACCATGCCAACCAAAAGAAAGCCTGGCCTTTTGGAGATGAATGCAGGATATCCTTATGTGGAAACTCTGGGATTATGATAGTATAATTAATGGAATGGCACACTCCTTGACATGTTGCAGGCTTCTGGCTTTAAAAACGGGGCATTATGAATGACACATTCCTAGGCATGTATCCAATGGGTTAATTAAATGTGCTTATAAGATCCATTCACAAATTTTGAAGTTAAACCTAATCTTTGTTAGCTTTACACTAACATTTACACATTTACGCTAAGAGCAAGAATGTCATGATCTTTTATTGCATCCAACAACTGTCTTACATTAAAAAATGTGTTTACTTTCATGTCTTCGATGGTCTAAACCAGGGGTGTCGGGATCCCTTCCTGGAGGACCGGAGTTTGCTTCAGGTGTGTTTAGTGGAGGTGTGTTCAAGTGTGTTTTTGTTGTGTGTGTGTTTCTTAGCTTTTTAGTTTAAGCATGTCTAATAAAAATTCTGTTTCGCTTTACAAAAGACCCACAAAAATTGGTTATAAATGAAACAATATTTACGAAATGATTCAATATAAAAAATTGCCAAGAATATACCCAAAGAAAATAAATGCAAATTGTTAACTTACATTTTCTTTAATTTTGTTTTTAAATACAGTTTAATCTTGATTAAATAAATACATTTATCAAAGTGTGTTTGATACAGTTAGGCTATGTTCACACTCCAGGTCTTAAAACTCACTGAGCTTGTTCACATTACTAATAATATGTTACTCAAATCCAGCATTTGTGTGAATGTATGCTGCTCCGATGCGGCAAGCCTGCATGAAAGAGGACAATTATATGATGCAATATATATATATATATATATATATATATATAAATGTTGACGTGAACGTTCTTCTAGTGGTTTTATAACTTTGTAGAAGATAATGTTTGACCAAGGCAACTTTATTATTATCAAAAAAACATTAAGGAAGATTCCCAATTTTTCATAGTGACTTCGTACAGGAAACAAATAGCGTGACACAAACATTTTTGTCAAACAGCCATTATTAGTATAAACCGCTTGATATCCATGATTTCATCTCTGTCGTCGTTGTCTTTCCTGTTTCCCTGTATAGGAATATTGCTTCAATATTTCAATAGCACCCTGCTGAGAAGCTATCCAAAGATTTGTGCGAATCTCAGTTCAGATTTGTGGAAGCAGATATATTAACAGCACAAACTTCATTCTATTTCTATAAATAAGTCTAGGCACCTTCCTGGCTTCTATTTATAAGAATGGAGCTTGATAACGAAAAGTCGGATATAGATCACATATGGTAAAAAAAATCAGATTGCTGCAGTGCAAACATAGCCTTAGTTCAAATGACAAGTATGAAATAACATTTACCGGTACCTGTTTGATATGAAAGTTGTCCCAATTATTTTTTGCGCCCACCTCAATTGGTGAGGTTGCAATCAGACACAGGCGGAGAAAGCTCTGTTTCTCCAAAGTATAATGCATTCAAGCTGTCTAAAACAACTGGGAAAGAGGAAGTTTCAGCCACATTTATAGTCCACCTCAAACCTCATAACATGCTGGCTACACCGTTGATCTCATATGGCCACCATGACCATAAAGCTGTTGGAGGACCAGATGTAATCAAGTCCCATTCATTTAATTCTGACACTGCACACACAACACTGAACACAAATAAAGCCTGATCTGAGGCCATTCCATTGAAGTGATGAATGACTGGAGTTCTACTGATTCCATATGTTGTAGAAACCCTTCCCTGGTTTTATGTGTAAATGCAGACTCACAGACGCACCAACATTTAGATGGCAGCTTATCATTTCAAGATCCCCTTCTATAAGACTTCATGTCCTTTTGGCAGGAATCGTACTGGTTCAAAGTTTCCATCTCTCTCTGAAATGATAAAATATCTAGAAATTGTCCCATATACAATGGTTTGACTGGGTTACTTTCCATAACACAGGTGACTACCATGTCTTTTGGAGAAATCACTCTGACAGAATGTTGAGCCGTGGTGATTTTTCACCAATCAGATGCTCTGCCTCTACGTGCACTCCTTTCCCTCAGCATAGTGCCCGGTCTAAAGTTCACCTCACTGTACTTATCTGGCTGGCACTTTGTGTTTCTGCCAACTTATAGTATCTGGTTTGGTGGGAAACCAGATACAACTACAACTCAGTCCAATTTCCAATATTTAGATTCAGTCCAATTTCTGGAGAATAATCATTTCATGGTTGAAGGTTTGTGCTACAAACTTTATCAGAGACTTCATATGCGGATGATTCTGCGTGTCAGTCCAACTTTAGAGAGAGACCAAAACTGTGCTCCACAAATCAGGCTTTTGTATAATAAATGATCCGTTGTGTCTAGGAATTAATCCAGTAATCCTAGTTCAGAGAATCTTTAAAAGAATCTTTTGCTGCTGCTGCCTTGCTCTCAATCAAAGCCGTGAGTTACTATGGGACAGGTATCTGTGGATTAATATAAGTAAACAGACCGAACCAGTGGAACCTGTGCGGTTGTGTGAAATTATTCAACACCTTCCAGCCAAACAAAACCCGGAATTCAGACAGACCATGGCATAAATATCTATACTAGAGGTAATTTTCAGAGACAAGCCTCTGTTTCACCTCCACTGCATCAATTCTCATGTTTCTCCTGGCAAAATATACGCAGCAAATGACCACGCACCGTAGAGCCCAATAGATGAATCAGGTCCAAACGGGCCCTTTTGGGGTTGAGCAAAGATCTTCAGCTCTATTGTGTACGCTCTAGTTCCAGTTTGTAATCTGCTTTCAGTTTGTGCTTAAGTTTAGTTATGCCTCTACCCTGGAAAGAGTCAGTTCTTAAGGTTTTTCCCCATCTTGTTTCTGTTTGTTTCCTTTACTGTTAATAAAAATAACTTTTGATCTTCCGCTCCGATGTTTCAGTTCACTTCATCACCTTTCGTAACAAAAAGTTTCATCATTCTAGTTACGCTTGGTGACCTAAATAGCAAATTTGGCTGAAATACACAATGGCGCTATAAAAAACAACAAAAAAATGGCGCATTTTCATTGCACTGTTGATCCCTCAATTGGATACAACCTTATGCGATCGGAGAATATAAGGTCTGCACCTTTTTGTTTGTCAGTTTTTCTTTAAAAAAAACATTACAAACTAACAGTCAAATGATTTGCTGGCTTCCATGGAGTTATGTTGTTGATCTACATTTTTTTGTTACACTCTGTAATGACACATGTAGTGAATCAGTGAGCTCAACAACTGACCAGTCAACGATCGACAGGATTTTATGTCATGCTTTTCTTTCCAATCAGAGAAAAGTATCACATTGGCCCAGTTTAGCCTGCTTTTAGAACCATATCCAAATGCTGCTTAATGATGTACTACTAAATGGTACAGAATGTGGTGGAAACACACACCGAGGCATGCTGTGCCTTTACATAACAGGTAAGTGCATTTAGTAAATGATCGCATCATTCATTGACTTGATTTTCTATTTAAAATTTAACCAAATTTGGTTGTTGTTGGTTTTTAGTTTTATCTTCCTTAAACATAAGTGGTCTGTGGTCAAAATGAAAAAAGTAGGAATTATAAAATAATTATTTTATTGTTTTAATTTTTAAATTGAAAATAAATTGACCAACTGATGCACAGAATTGTAAACCCCTTTCAAATCTGTCTCCTTGTGTGTCGGGACGGATTGAGCATTTTAAATTCATGTCTGAATTTTTCTTGTCTGGTGAGTGAAGTTCACTTGACATAATGCTAAATATAATAAACACAATTTATTTGTGAACAGCTGTCAATTATGTAACTAAATAAATAACTGAAAATGAAGGCTCACACATTATTGTTCATTCTCTCCGGTTTAAAAGAGTCTAAACCTCTTCTGTTTGGTAATCTAAGAAAAGGAAAACATTTATACTCCTATAAATGTCCTTTAAAATGAAGGAAACCATCCTCCTCGGTTCTGTTAAAGGATTTGTGGACCTATTCGGATATAATAGTTGTTTTTCAATCAGTTTACTATTCCTGTGAGGCTTCTGCAAAAATTATTATGAGGATATTATTGAATGTGTGGTCTTCCAATAAAATAGCCAATGAAAGTGGGATGTTTACTGAAAGTTTCTTTGTTTTTACATTTCCAGTCAAGTAAAATTTATTTATATATTGATTTTATGCAGAAGCTTCAAAGCAGCTTCATAGTAAGAACTCTGCACACAGGGAGCTCTGGCAGCTGCAGAGGAGAAGCAGATAGGGCAAGGACAGTGGGCCAAGCCCAGAGGTTTACAGCTGGTTTCATAGCCAGGTTTCGTCTTGTTCTGACCTTGCTGTCAGTTTGCTTCGCATGGAAACTATGTGTTTTGACCGTGCAAAGGCAGCTGGATGGGGCAAGTCAGTCTTTTGAACTTATAATCCAGTGCAGTTCTTGTAGCCAGATGTAAATCTGCTGACAGAGGAGTGTTGCACTGCAGACAGTCGAGATGGAGAAGAAAATATGTTTGTGATAAAGGTTTTGAGATAACACCTGGCACTAGTTATTTTATTTATTTAAACACTATAAAGTAGCTTATTCGTTCTCACAAGATACTCTGAAGACATTTCACTCCCATGTACCAAGAGTATCTCTAACAAAATGGATTGGCTTGGACTCTTCCTCCATACCCAATACTCTCAAGATGTTCCCACAGCAGCTCAGTAGGGTTCAGATCCAGAGATTGGCCCCTGTTGACCCCTATATTTCGTCACACTGCCAATGATAGACCAGGTGTGAATGACAAACAAACAATGTTTGTTGATGTGGAAATCAACAGAAAATGACGCTCCTGAACTAGGGACACCAGAAGCACATTGCAGTTCAAACAAAGATATAGACAGTTCCATTCTTTTGGTGAGATGATGTTCTCTTTGGGGAAGGAGGTAAGTTGCTTGTAATTGTCCTGGGATGACAGGAGTAGAGAGACGGGAGGAGGTAAGTAGCACAGGAGTTCTGCAGTTGAGGTTTTTCTTTTGGGAAACGCATGTTGCAGACGATTATGATCTCTGAGTTCTCGCATAGGTGCGAGCCTGAAGTGAGTGCACCAGACAATAAACAAAGGGAAGGGGAGTGGAGTGAGAAAGACCTTGATTGGTGGGGCAGAGATTAAGGTGGCTACTAGTGCAAGTGATTATTATTCTAATGTAGAATGAATCTTTAAAAAAGATGTTATACAAAGCTTTTGTTCAATCACAAAAATAACACATTGTTTGTTATTTAAAGTAAATAAAATACAAGTTTAAAAAGTACTGTAGCTTTATTCTGCTTTATGTGAAATAGATTGTTTCAATTTTAGGTTTTATTTATATATTTTGGTAATCTGTTGCAATAATAATTCATACATTTCATTATTATTTATATCTTTTTACAAAAGAGTTAATTTAATATACATTAATATATTCTTTATATAGTATAACTACAACCAGGCTTCTATGTCATGTTCAATGTGTTTTCTAATATATTTAAACATTACAAATTAGTTTTTCTTTATTTATATAAATAGCATTCTAAAAAAGTATGTAACGTTGTTCCAAATAGTTTTCTTTAGTTTGGAAAGGATTAGTAACTAATTATTGTTACTAACTTCTCAACATTTTGTGTTTGGTCTGAATTCTATCATCTCTTCTTGTGTACATTCTGTAACAAGTGACAGAACTTTGACTCCCGTGGACCATCACTTTATGCCTCTATTTTGATGGTGTTTTGATCCCGACGCATTATAGTGCTGGCTTTCTTGGGATTAACAGCCATGGTGCTGTGATTTGTGTATTTGGTTTGGTTTCATCAGCCATGTGCTTGTTATTGTTCTGTGTGGCTGCTGGCGGTTGGTTATAAAATTTAGATTTCTTGTGTATGTGTCACATCTCTTGTTTTGTTGAGCACATAGCTTTGTTCTGGTTTCTTGTGCCATGTGCTCTCTTGTCTAGAGATCCGACCCTACGTATAGATTATACGTTTATCGGCCCTACCTATCTAGCCTGATCACTTTTAATATTCTAATTTTGTGCTCAAATGTGTGATGATTTGATTTTCTGTCTCCCTTTGTGGCTCTTTATTCCTTTGTTGCATTTTGCAGCTCTTTCAGTTAGTACTCTATTCTTGCAGTATTAACCTAGTTGTTTGTTTGTGTATGTTTTCTTCATTCAGAGGTAAACCTTACCTTAGAAAGCTTTCCAAAAATGACTAGACAAAAGACAGGAGACTGAGTTGGGGAAAAGGCAAATCTCCAGCATGCTGCTGTGGTGTCTGTTTTCAATTATGAAACCCACCCAAGCATGGTCTCTTCATTTGGCGGCTTTTCACAGCGACTACATGACGCTTATTCTCAATAACTCAGCATAGTGTCATCTAAATACACACAGCATCACAAGGGATTCAATTTAGCATGCCAAATGTGATAAACAGACCCACCACAGCCAAAGCAAGACACAATGAAAGTACATTCATAGTGAGACAACCTTTAGGCTCTTAGAAATGATTTGCTGCTTTTCGTCAATGAAATGGCAACGCGAACAGAATGTGGAAAAATGTGTTCGAAAGTTTCATGCCGGTGAGGTGGGTGAAAGGAAATGTTTCCCTGAAGAGGAAATAAATTTTGTTAACTTGTCATTTTTTTGGTTTCTGCCAGTGCTTGGTACTTACACAGACTGTGCTTCCCATTGGGATAGTTCACATGGTAAAACAGTAGTTGAGATGCTTTTTTGTTCAGAGTAATGCCAAATTATAGAAAGCTAAGCAGTTGTTTTGACGTTTTTTGTTTTGCCGAGCCAAAATCACCATTTGAGTCTCTAAATACACTTTTTTATGCAATTAAACAATAGTTTATATAAATACCTATAATATAAACGTACTTGTCTTAGGATTCTTTGTTTTCACTACACCAGTATAGCATTCAGTAGTTAAATGCAGCTACCAAAAAGTGAAATAACAAATATTATTTGAACACTTTTGAATTCATCTTGTAGGCTTGTTGTACTCATTTTGTGAATATGGTTTCAATTTACCATCACAGATCATATATCCTTCTGAACACTCTGTTTACCATATCCTTGTATGATAAAGTAGCTTGCGTGGCATGCTGAGCTTCTGGCCCGCATTTCTTGATTGTTCCACCTTGACGGAATCCAGATGGCATCACAGTACAAACAGCTGCTGTGCTGGCTGGGTACGGAGAGTGGCGACAGATAAGTCTACATTTCACACATATGAGGAATGTTGACTTGTGTAATACACTCAAATCCTCTCATTTTGTTCCCATAGTGGATGCTACTATATATTGAAATGTTAAGAGTTTGCTGTATTTCTCTTCAGCTTGTGGTTTGGATCAAAATGAAAATTGATGTGTTGCTGTGTCTTTCTTAAAGAAGCTATAATTTTCTTCCAACCACCTCCATTCATGACAAAATGAAATGTCTCCAGTGGTGTGTTCGACTACAGCAGATGCTTGCACCCCACCACTGTGAACGGGTTTCCATACCTCATAAACACTCAGAAAACAAAGAGGTTGGGGAATTTAGGAGGAAATAAGCATGCTGTGTTGTGGAACAGCACATAAATATATAGATTGTAAAGATAGATGTTAGGGAGGTGTAATGTGCAGCACTTAAATATAACGTGTGGAAAGCTTTAAGTTGAGAACTCCACAGTCAAAGTCTATTTAAGGTCAAGTCTGACAGCTATTTTGAAATGTTTTTATACATAAATGAGTAAACACCTTTAATTTCCTTTCAGAATCAACCTTTTCTATGAGATGCAAAATTCTGGCACAAATGTGGGACATTGATTGCAAATAAGAGTTTGTTGATTTGCACACACACAAAAAATGATTTTCAGAGGCGTCTAGTAGACAAGTGACGAAAATAAAAGCGCATTTTATGATGTCAGCAATGGCTCCCCATGGAGGAAAAATGTCACAAAAACTGAGAAAGGAAATAGTTTATTTACACAACTAGATTAGGGCTACTACAATATGATCAGCAAAGCTTTACAAATCAGTCAAAATACTTTAGCAAAAGTGATACTTTAGAAAAGTGGAAGGATTGAATCCTTCCATCTTTATAGAAAGATGGAAATGTTTAATCAGAGTTTGAATTCCCAGTTCCTTGGACATCCATATACTGTTTAGTACAGTTCAACTACCTTTTCCTGTCTATCCTTTCATATCATTTTTGCTTTCCCCATTGCTCAGAATTCAGATAGGTCAACGCATCACTGTATGAAAGAGGCAAGGGTCTTTCAGGAGCCCAGAAACTCAGGATTTTATAAGTTACTATGAAATGCTGTCTTTTTTTAAAAATAGAAAACATCCATATGTTCATTGCAAAATGAAAGCAGCTATAACAAATCTGTTCAAGTTCAACAAACATGTATGACGAGGCATCGCTGTCTGTAGTCTTTATCAACCCTGTTCATATTGGTCAGTAGGTTGAGACGCCATCATTGAGTATGTAGGTCTTATCATCCAATTCTAATAACATTCACTCCAATGAGAATTGGTTTCTTGCAAAGGAAAATTATAAAACTATTAAATATAATGGAGTGGGCAGTACATTGAGTAGGTCCTTGCTAATAATAATGGTCTGATTAAGGCGGTGTAATGCCATGTAGAATGGGTTAATATCCAAAACGCTTGATTATATCTACATTTTTTTTTTAATTTCTTTCAATTTACTACATTGTTAAAACAACAGCTTGTTCCATATTAAAATAGATACTATGTCATTAAAAGTTCATATTGTCTAGTAATTTTGTTAAAGCCAAGATGTTATATAACTAATGGTAGATAATGGATGTTGTATTAGAAGATCAATAGAAGATTTTGTCCTCTATAAAAATAATTAGTTAAACGTTAGTTGAGATGATGTACATGGTCATGGAATTTTAGATTTAGAAAGTTTCAAAGAGCATGGCCCCATCAAATCTGCAGCTGCTGAAAGACTGTTAAGCACTACACTTATACCAGAAATGGCACTTTCCATACATTTCCTTCTTTTGCTTAGTTCTGTTTAGTGTCGCGTGGCTCTGGTGGTGCAGCCCCAGCTCACTGTTTTTGAACTGTGGCAGGAAACTGGATACCTATAGGAAGTCCACAAAAGCACAAGGCAGGCAAACTCTACAGAGGAAAGCTTCTGGACTGGGTTTGGTGGTTGCCAGGACTGATATGTCAAATACGTATATTAAAAGAATGGTTACATTTCTGTGAAAGGGGATTTTGCGTAATGCAATGTTCCAAACATTTGTGAGAACAGTTTGGGGATATCCCTACCAGTCCTATGTAGGTCCATTAAGACATGTATGATCAAGTTTAGCTTGGAAGAACATTAGTGGCCTGCACAAGGTCTTAACCTGAAATTGTTAGTTCCAATCAATTTGACTGAAAACTGTATGCCAGACTTTCTTATTCAACATCAGCTTCCAACTCCACAAATCCACACCTTGGCTTTGTAGAAATCTATCATAGTTTTATAGAAAATGTTTGCAGTTTTACTTAAATGGTAATTCCCAACCATATCAGCACCTCCTGGTTAAGTTTAATATCTGGGTGAGGAGAGCTAGATTTACCTGAATCCCCATCATGACCTCTATTTCCTTTGGATTTTCTTCTGTGGGAATAAACTGGTGAGATTCTCCACACTCAATAAAAAAGTCCAGTGAGTTTCACTGGGTTCACTCATAAGAAATCCATCTGGCCGGTGATGTAGCATTGCAATCCTGGGGGAAAGATGACTATGAGCAATTTTAACCACTGTGTTAAACATTAAGCAGAAACTGTTCCGTAAGCTGAAAGTGGAGGTCTCCTCTGATTCAGGAACTGCGTAAACATGAGTTTCAGAAACTCTGGAATGTGCGAATAACCCGGCGCATGTGTTACACAGAATTATAAGCAAAACAACCCCGGCGTAGATGTATATCTCAAGTTATCTTTAGTTTGATTTTGTTTTTTAGTTGGATTAATTAATTCAGATTGGATGAATTCAATGGAAATCACAGAGTGTTTGGCAAAAAGAATATTTAACCAATTGTCGTAAACGTGAGCATGACCCACCAAAGCTACAAAAACTGTGGGAAAATTTTGTGCTATTGACTGCTCAAACCGGTTTTCAAAGACTGCAGGGATACCCTTATAAACTGCCAAAATCCAAAGAAAAAAGAAGCAAATGGATCACAGCAATTCGAAGAAATAACATATTTTGTTTAAATCATCATATTCACTAATCGTAAATTAAATTTGTGGCATATTTTGAGCAAATTACTTTAAAATCCTTTCTTTTTTAAATATGACAATAATATCATAAGAGGAGCTTAATAGGGATTCAATACGTGCAGGCGTAACAGACAAACCAATAACCCAGTAAAAGAAGAACCCTGAAGTAACCTTTAATATGTCGTTACATCTTGGATTTTACGATTTTTTTTTCATGTTGTTGTGTATGTGTGGGATGCAGCAGCTGAAGTGGATGGCTACCAAGATCCCGTACTTTTTACTCACTCCTTTCAGTTACTATCACTTGACCAATGTTTGCCCCATTCACATTCACACTGTTGTCCATTTCCGATCCATCCAGCTCTTGTTCATTTTAACTCATATTCAGTTTTGTTTACCATTTTCTCTATTTGACATTTAATTATTAGACACTGTTTTGCACTACCCTTGTTTCGACCTGGCTTCCTATTAGTCAAAGCTGCATTGTAATCTCTATACACAGACTCAGTCTGTAAAAGCATGTGTGAGTGTTATCAAATAAATGACAAGAAGGATCAACTTGAAATACTCATATATATACATATATATCTTTTTCAAAATCACTCTTAATTTTCCAAATGCACTCTACATTTCCTCTTCTCTGTCTAACTCCAATGGGACCACTGATGTTCATAAAGTGTAGAGGTCTTTGTTGGAGGGTAGACTAGATTTGTTTAATGAAGACGAATGTGCTGCTATCAGGCGCCTGCTGAGTCTGGAAAGTGTCTACGTTGCCTGCTGGGACAGAGAAGTGTTTTAGTTCAGCCCCACGATACGTGAAATGCAGTGAAGTGTAAAGAGGAGCGAGAGGAAGCTTCCAGTTCACTCATGTTTCGCCAGCTGCATTCACATGATCCTAATTGGATTTAGATTGGCGTCCTGCCGGAAAATCAAATGAAGATGGATCTCGCTAAAAGTTTGTCATGATGTAAGTCTCAATTGCCAAGAATAAATTCTCTCATTGATGACTTTAGAGTGGAAGATGCCACTGAGTTGATGGGATGATAAGGGATTGCTTGTTAGGTCACACTTCCGCGTGCCAAATCTACACCCGCTCCTGGATAACTCCATAGGCTTTGATTTGCGTTTAAAAAAAACGCTTAGATTTATGCTAACAATCAAAGGACTTGGGAAGTTGTAGCTTTTTCTAAACTGCAGCCTTGCTCCAGGAGGCGATCAAGTCAGATTCGGCCTCAATCAGTAGCCTGCTCCAGATACCCTTGATGGAAACTCGTTTCAGAGGCGTAGGTAACTGAAAGATGGTTTGTCAACAAAGCACAGGGAGCTACTCAGAGGATTTTAAATTAGGAATCTTTCAGACATTCAGGTTTCCTCCTTATAAAACCATTTGATAAATTGCTGACTTGTTTGTATAAAATTCAATAATAGCAGGGTGTAAAAGACCACTGGATGGATGGACGGGTGGGTAGTTGGGTGGATGTAATGGATTGGGTTGGGTTGCGTAGGTGGGTGCATGGCTTGGGTAGGGTGGATAGAGAACTGTGAAAATGTAAGTTTTGGTCCATATTATTACTGAAAATGAATTTAATTTTACACAAAGTCGCAAATAGGACCTTTCGCTCATGGTAGCCTGTATCTAAAAAATGATGTCACTTATCGAGCCACAAAAAAACAGTACAATTGCTACACTTCATAGGGAAAGATGCAAATTATTCTGATGATTACATGCTTAAAAAGAATCAGACTTGACAGTGATCCCCACAACTTACCAGATGAAACCAGATATTTGGCCAGAAACTGCTGGAAAAAGCACACCTAGGGTTTTTGATTTGTCTAAACATTAAAGTGACGACGAGCCAACGACATCTATGGACATTCTGGTTGCATGTGGCTAGATATCTACAAATAGTTTTTATTACAAACTGTAATAAAGGAATTAGAGAACCTGTTAGCCAGACTATCTGTAGGTAATGCTACACGCTAACGCAAGCTAAAACAACGTAAAATATACAGAATAAAATTTTTTTCCTAAATAATGTAAAAATGCTGACTATTCAGATTTTTTGCACAGTTTGTGTCCTATAACACTCTTTTGGAAGGAGTGTATTTGTGTATTTTGTACCACAGCGAGTAAAAAAAAAATCTAAAAGAATGCGTAAGTGTGGCCCGCCTGCTACCAATTTTTCACCTAAAATCTTTACTTTTTGGGAAGAAATGCCTTCTCTTTTGTTATATTCATCATTTTTTTCTGATTTGTTGACCTGAGTTTGTTCCAGGGGGCAGTTCTCGAAAAGCTAGTGACAATTCAGTTTGGAGAATGCTTTTTAAAAAATATTATGTTATATTACAGGAAATGTTTGGGTATATTTATACTGGAGGATGACAGAGGGGTAAAATATGATAGTTTCCCTGGTCAAAACTGGGTCTCAGCTCGTTTGAATTGCAGCAGTCTATTTTGAAAATAGGTTTGAGCAGTCAATTGCACAACAGCTTTCCCCCGTTTTCGGTATTCACACCAGTCAAACTCACATTCACCGCTAATGCTCGAATGTACTTTCTATTTGAAAACAAATTTGTTTTATTAATTATTTTTTCATATAATGGAAATTTTATTTTTTTAATCGTTTAAAGGAAATGCATTCTTACTCAGTATTTTGAATAATACGTTCTAGGTGTAGTCTGAACTGTAGAGCTTGTATGTGTTCAATTAGAGCTTTTTGTCAAATGCTCTTGTTCAACTTTTGCTTTTTCTGTTCATTTGAACTAGTTTAGTAATTTCCCGGGCTTGCATTAAAATGATGGCCATTAGCCAAGGCAAAGACGATGCGATTCATGTTTATTTAACTTAAGAAAGAGTAACAAACTTTAATATCGCAAAAAAAGTTTGCCCTTCATGGTTTTCCCTCAGGGGCGTTTAGAAGCATTTAGTCTCGAATATTTACAGCGAAAACTAACATAGAACTTTGAAGAGCTTTCAAAAAGCACTTAAGAGTCATTTTCTCCAAATTGAGGGAAACTTGTTAGCATTTCCAGGATCCAAAGCTTTTTAAGGGTTATTGCATCTTTTCCAGTGAAGTGTTGCTATGACATTGAAGTGAATAGAAGACCCCCTTTATATCATTCCTATCCATCAATCCCAGACTTCTCTGATCTCTACAGACACTGGAAAAGTGAGGTTTGCTAATGTGAAAAGTTTGATGTCAGGCTCATAAAGCTTGGTACAGCCTGAGGTTAATAAAGAAAAGCCTCTAAGATTTCATCTAATCTCATACAGTACCTTCTTTATTAATAAATCTATAGATGATCAGTCTTCTTCATTACATAGAAATATATCACATGTTTATCTTACAGCTGTGAAAATAGATTTCACAAATGGATTTAACAGTATCCAGCAGAAGCAATTTTGTATTTATCACAGCAGTTTGAGCTCTTAACTGAGTAAATGTGTAATATTGTGGGAATTGAGGGTTTCTTTGGCCAAAAAAACCGGTGAAAACAGCTTGTGGCTTATATCAGGAGTTCAGAATGCATATTTGTATTATTTTCAGCCTAATAAGATGAATATTAATAGTCTGCTAAGAACATTACGTCACTTCCAGTAAAAGATAGAAGTATGATAAAGCTTTGCCAGTTGGGTGAGCCTCTGCTTTTGTACCTTTCAAACTGTTTCCCACATCATAATGTAACTCAAATAGATTGCCTGGCAGAGATTTAATAGAGTTTAAAAAGTACACCAAATCCTCAAAGTATTGTTATTCTTTTGCCAAAGCATTTTCCAAATTTTTAAGAAAGATATGTTCTTTTTAACTGATGAAAGTGATTATAAAAGTACAAATCCATTTAAAGTTAAACCACTGAGAAAGTGAAGAACTTTTCAGTGGTTTAAATAAATGAAAGTCTTAGTCTTCACCATTTAGCACATGAAAATGCAATATATATATATATATAAAAATATAAATGAAAAAATATATCTACATAAACATTTGTGAAACCTGTTGGAAAGTTTAATAGTCTTTTACTGTGAATCCTTTAACAAAATAATGTACAAATTGATGAGTAGTGCAGTGGCATGAGTTAACTCTAAAGCTGTTTGGGTCAAAGTTGGTCTCCTGAGGAAAAAAAAGGGTTTTTACAGTTTAATACTTATTGTTGTGTTCTATGTATAGCATTCTTAGGAAATGTCATTAATTCTCAGATTAATGCTTGTATTCTGTGCACTTTATGTTGAAATATGGTGGGAACTGGAATAGAATTTAATAGAATATAATAAAATAGAATAAAATACTGGGACATGTTTTGAAATGTTCAGGTTAACCCTTTATGACCAGCCATGCAACCCAGTCTGCCTTGGTGTTGAGACATTTTTTTTGATTTGCCAAATATTCAACCCTTACATGAATCAAGTATCAATACAACCCTTGTATAGTAACACTGAGTAGATACAGTAAGAGCTGTAATTCACCAACTCACCAAAGAAGTAGTTTCATGAGTTTTGGATTAATTCATATTCTTCTGTCTCTGAGATATGATATATAAGCCTAACTCTTCCCGTTTTATAAACAAAAAGAATTAATGCTTTATCATATGTGGTGCCGTTTGACAGGCATTTAAAAATGTGTTTGCAAAATTAATCACTCGCAGGAGTTTTAAAGGGTTAAATATGTAAATCTGGACCATTTAATGTGTGAAAAATATTAATAATGGCTCATAACATCCTGGGATACGCTTATTTATTTAGCATGTTGCATTTCATACTAAGTTATGCATTTATCATTTATTATTCTTTCTATAATAGAAAGAAAGTAATGCTTGAAATATTGCTAGGTATCAATTTTGCAAATGGAGCAAAATTTTCATACAAAGAACTTCTTTTCTGTCCATCGGATTTAATATGATGTCGAACCACTATTTGCAGCTATAACAGCTTCGACTCTTCTGAGAAGGTTTATCCTACTCATATTTTATTGAGTTTGTTAACTAACTAACTAACATTAGAATGATTAGTAATAAGTAAAGTTAATGAATTGACTCGTTGTGCAGATGCCAACCTGTCGTAGTACCACTCTGGAATACACAGAGCTCCTGAAAGCTACCATTTCTTTCACAAATGCAGTCTGGGCATTTGATTTAGACCACTGTAGACATGGGACTGAAGGAAACATCTATATTTCTATTTTTTGAATGGGTGAGTAAGTGATTTTGACCAACCAACATATTGTATCTTGTGATTACATTGAAAGATTTTAACATCGCTTATTTCAGGTAACAATTGTAAAACATCACTCTACCTTAACTGGAATGCACGAGTAGTTTAACATGAGTAGTCGTGATCATAGCATATGTTCAAAAATCTGTTGAGACGACTGACATTAGCCAATGCTATCACAGCTACAGTTTGATTTGGGTTCAATGTGTTAATTTACTTTTAGGAGACTTGTTTTCATGAACTAAAAGATGCTCGATTACACAGAAGTGAGGATTCTATGCAGATGCTTGCAAAAACCAAGAGAATCTTTCACTAATGGATGTTATGCTCTATGGGACAGCTGACCTCTGTATGGTTGGGCGTGACTGCTCTGTTGCTGAATGTGAGTTCTCCAGGCAGCTGTTAAATGAGGGATTTCCTTTCAGCACAGCGTTCATGTTGATGGGCCTGTGGCCATAAAGACAGCAGGAGATCTAATCATAACACAAGCTGCATCCACACCTTTGGAGCCGCTACTTGTTAGAAATGACAAGCTGCGAAGATGGGCCTTGGATCAGATGCCCATCCAAAAAGTAGAGAGTAGAAAATACATAATGTATATATTTGTCCACTCTATCTTCCCTTTATTGCAAAGCTCATGTACAGTCAAACCCACTAAAATCAGAAAGTACTTGCCTCTAAACCATTCTAAATGTACCTGTTCCAACTGCTCCTTGTGTCCCTGAATTTATCGTTTGGCTCTCGGTGGAGGCAGTGCATCCTTCTCTTTTACCTTATCTCTCTTCCCTGCAAGCACCCTGGTGTAGTCTGTTTGTCCGTGAGAGTCTCTCATTGCCCTGCTGTCCAAAAAAAGGAACTATGGGTCTGATCAACTGGTCTCTGAATGCAATCAACACCATTTTCTCAACAAGGAGTGATCAGGGGAGCCCATCTTCTGTGTGGGAACTTTTGCTGCTGGCTACACGATGGACAGTTGTTGCTCTGTCCCTGGTGGATTTCGAAGATATATTCCTACTCTGAGCTGTGATAACAAAGGTTTGACCAAACCTAAAAAAAAAAACGTTCTCATTCGGCTTTCCCTCTTCTCTTCAAGATGGCTTCAGACAAGGGCGTTTTTAATGACTAAACAACTCTCCAGTGAGAACAAGATAATGACAAGTTCTGCATTCCTCCTCAATGATATTAGGCCTCCACATGCTCCTACCCACCGGATTAAACAGAACAGGTCCAACAAGCGCTTCTTAGTTGCAAGAATGGCGACTGTTGTTGACATGCAGACCTATCCACAACCCACTTCCCCCTCAAGCAATGCGTGTATTTGTATTTCCCATACACACATTTTCTTGTTTCTAAATACTGTCTCTACATCTGTCTTCCTCTTTATTGATTGATCGGTTGGTTGGTTGTTTGGTTGGTTGATTGACTGATTGATTGATTGATTGATTGATTGATTGATTGATTGATTGATTGATTGATTGATTGAAAATTGATTGGAATCTACGTTTGTAGCCATTTCTACACTGTTGTCGTCATGACCTTGATTCATCTGTACTTTCTATTCATGCCACAAAATAGAAGCAGTACTTAAAGAATGACTTGTCCAGGGAGTCTCATCAAATGAACAGTTTGGTTCCAAATGCTTTGGTTTCAAGTCCAGTCATTATTTTATTTGAATTTTTTTTTTTTTTTTCACAAAATGTAATACCCACTGCGCCACCGTGCCGCCAGCTGCAAACCAAATTCACAAATATAAATAAAATTCACCAAATCATAAGGCACCTCAAAAACAACCTAATTATAAAAGTCCAAAACAGCAATCTCAGACATAAGAGAATAGTAGATGCAAGACTTAAGCACTCTACACACTGGTCTGAATGGAAGTTTTGGGGTCATTTTAAAGTTTAGTATCTCTTAAAGTTTAAAGAAGGCATTCCCTGTTATTTCATATTCATAATATGAATTGAAGCTGGTAATAAATGTGTTAATTTGATGAATTTGTTGAAGTGCAAAGCAGAACACAACACCTACGTTTGTGTTAGTATTTTAAACATTCTGATCCATTATTGGAAGGAAATTTTAACTCCAGTCTGCTAGGTGGCAGCACTAGCATTGTTGAGTCTGATCATGTCAGACAAGGAAAAAACACAGGTGAAATTCATGCTTTTTTCACCCGAATTACTGAATATGTGAGCTTGCCCCTGATTTGTGAAGCAGTTAGGAAAGGCCAATGTGTTGAAATGTGCAACCAGGGCTGCTTCGTAAATAAATAGCAGCAAAGTTGTAACGTTTTTAATCATCTTTGATAGATATTGTGATACATATATTATTGTGACCATAATATCGTGATGTGTATCGTATCGTGAGCAGAGTGTATCGCTACACCCAAAGTTACGACAGCCAGTTTCTGTAACTATGATTATAAAGTCACATTTTGCTCTGATTTATGACAAGCAAGCTTGAAGGTGGAAGCTTGAAGGTTGCTTCGGATGGTTTCCATTTCTTATATTTATCTTTCAGGTTAATAGATATCCTTGGTTAACACACTGGTCAATAGCAATTAAGCATTTGAAAATTAAATGCGAGTTGGAAAGACACAATCCATTAATCAAGAAGAATTCTAGATTCTTCTTCTAATTCAAGTTAAGAATTCTAGAGTGCATTTCTGAGTTCACCACTTGAGGACTGCTTTCGTGTAAAAAAATAGTAATAATGAATTCTTTTTGCACATCTGTAAAAAGACACCTTGATTTATTCGACTGAATACGCACATTGAGGACAATATTTCATGTTCCGAAGCATTCAGCAAGAAAAGAGCTGGATTTTCAAATATATAATAACATATAGACCCACCACCGCTTCCCACCATCTACCGGTTTCCACTCCAAGCTCCATAACACTAAATCAACTTGAATGTGCTTTTGGTGCAGCACCTGGAATGCAGAGGAACATCTGCTGTGGATGCTCAGATACAGAATTTTAAAAGTAGGCGTCATTTTAATAACTGATTCATACAGTAAAATGCTTGTGGGTTAATGTGAGTCACAGTACTGAATATAGTATTTGTGGGAGTATTTAGTTGCAGTCTTTAAAAGGCTAGAAAAATCATATAAAAAATAACACCATTGTCATTTAGTTGAATGTTTGGCTGTCGAAGAGTTTTGGGCAAGTTTTGTACATACACCTGTCAAAAATTAGGTGAAGCGGTGCATCAGTGAGGAATATTGAACGCAAATGGCTGAATTCATTGTGAAGTTTGAATAGGACACGTGGCACATGCTGTAATCTAGCGCCATCTGGTGGACTGAATAACACAATATGTTTAGTGTTAAAAGAACGGTTTTTTAAATAATCAACAAAGTTATAGTTAATTTTTTAAATTCAGTTCGAAATTTAATTCAATTTTCAATTCGAAACCTGCAATTTACTCGATTTGACGTTACTTTTTTGTTTATTGTTATTATGGGGTTAGTTTAAATGTTATCTATTTATTTATTTTCATAGGCGTATTTTATTTTATACAGTAATTTCATTTTTGGGGGAGGAGATTGGGGTACTTTTATCAATTTGCGTCACTTCCGTTTGCATTGTTAACGGCAGACAGCTGTGGTATTTCTTAACCTTTAACTTGTTTACATGCTCTCTGAAGACATTTTAAATACAGACAATAGCTTGCCACGTGTCCATCAGGTGTATTTTAACAGGTTCTCATAGAACTGTTAAAAAGATATTTATGGTCAATGCAGCATTTCCATCATTTGCTGTAAAACGTTCATAGCTGACATTTAATTTAGTAAAACACGTGTATATCTCCCTTATTAAAATTAGATTTCATTTTCAAGTTTTCACTGAATCTCAGTCATGTTTTAACTTTTTTATGTTTATAGTATTATTACAATACGAAATAAATCTCGACATTAAACAAAATAAAACTGAGATGGAATTATGAGGATGACATATGATGAAAAAATTATTCATCAAATTCACGTATCTTTGGAAACTATTAATGCATGCACACAACTCGAAGTACAACAATGAAAACGTTGTCAATACACAATAAATTGTTTTTGTATCGGAAAAAAATGACCAAATATTAACGATAATTTTTATTTTACACACTGCTTAATACAGTGAACCTGGATTTCTAAATCTGTACATTTTACAATTTTAGTATTTTACAGGGTTCAATTTATTCTACACCCATGTAAAAATGTAACACATTAGATTAACAACTTTTCTGCTATCTTTGTGGCTAAAAAACTGTTTATTTTAGAAGCTATTTTCTAGCTAATTTCGCTGCATTTAGTGTGTATAAGTGAAAATGGAAAGAGTTCACAATATGTAAATCTTTGTTAATATTAATGGACACAAATTATTCTTGGAATCCTAACTTAAAATTTTCCCTAAAAACTTTTAAATCCTTTTGTTTATTGTCAGAATTTTTTTTAATGCAGTTTATTTCATCACAAAAATCTACATGTTTTAATGTTAAGTAATGTATGAATTGTGATGAACGTTTTTGTGCCTTTTTGAAATTGATTTGGTTTGAAATGTGTCCAACTAGCAATTCTTTGGGGTCAAAGACTTCCTCGATTTAAATATTAAAAAAATAAAACATCTTGATTTATGTTACGTTATATTATTGTTGATGGGGATGTTTAATATAAAGCATTGAATTAATGACTTGCAGATTCAAAACTGGTGTTTAAATATCTACTGTGTTTAATTAAATAAGTTCCAAGAACTACAATACGATTAAAATTCAATCAATGAAAATGTATTGATAACATTTGTAAAATAAATGTACAAAATACAATTTATTATGTCTGGATTATAGTCATTAAATGTTGATGAAATTTCATATTTCAAAGCACCATAAAGAAAAATAAACCCTTTGTCATCATGTTTAACAGTTAATTCATCAAGATAAAAATGTCAAAATGTGTTTAAAGAGCGCAGCTTTCTGCATCAAAATGTGTGAATGTTAAAAGCACTTTACCTAAAAATGAAAATTCTTTGTTCAGGAAAAATTCTTATTTAAATTTTCTTCTGCTGTACATTTTCATAACACAACTTTGTGAAAAATGTTTATCTTTGTTTCAATGCTGTCAACATTCATCAAAACCTTATTTTATGCTCAACATAAAAATGAAAACATGTTGTTAATGGCTGGAACCTCTTGAGGGCACGTTCATTCACATTTAACATGTAGGTTAAAATTAGAGAAAGACCATGCTCATATCAACAATGATATGTATTGTTTTTCCCCTTAAAGAGTCACTTAGTCTTTCATGTTTCAAGTTTGTGATCACCATCAAAATGCCGCTCCTGTTATGATGTGTTTCTCCTCCTTGCTCGGCTCAATTTTGCTTTCCAGAGATTCCAAACTTGATGGTGTGTCCACATGTGTGCTATCTGTGTATGTCGGAAAGAAGGGCAAATATTTGGTCCATGCACAGCAGGAGAGGCAGCCATTGATCCCAATGGGAAAACCATAGACATCTTCACTTTCTAAGGTGTTGTCGGATTCATTTTGGTGGGCGTTGTTCCATGCAACAATTCCTCGTTCACGTTTTGTTCCTGTGGGATAGTAAAACAAATCCAGAATAATAATAATTCAATTAATGGCACATTTTGCCAAAGTGTGCTTTTGATATCATGATCAATCTATCATTAAAAAAATTGTATATTATTTTAAAACAATCAGAGGCAAAATAAAGACTAAATAAATACAGAAAAATAAATAAAAATAAATCAATTAAGCATGGTTAAATTATAATGTTATAATTTATTTTATGAATATAAATAATTTTTTAACAATAAACTCACAATTCAATGCATACATGCATTTTAAATCTAACTCACGTATACTGAGTTAGAATTGTGACAAATAAAATGAATGTATTTAGGATGTGAAGGAAAGATTTAGCATTCATTGTAATGTCATCTGAAATATTTAAAAAATGTGTTTTAATGACAGTCCTTGTGTCCAAATACGTAGTTCTTTCTGTAAATACATGGTTTTTTTAAATAAAGCAAAAATTTGAAGTTAAAATGGTTTTTAAAATGGAGACAATGTTCGCTTTGTTTAGTTGTTTTTCTTTGTTGTTGTTGTTTTTTTTATTATTATTTGTTTGTTTTAGGAAATGTTTTGCTCATTTTTATTTGGCACAAAACTAATTCAATAAACTACAATTAGAAATTAGTTAAACTAATTGACTGGCAGTGCTCACCAGGAATTGTGTTATCGAGAAGAAATCCAAAGAATCCTCCAACAAACATACTGGTTGTCAGAAGCACTTGGAGCACATGGTCCAGCTCAACAACTCCTGACACAAAATATTGAAAGCATCATTTGTAAAACAAAGAGAATGAAGACAACATCGACACTTGTATCTTGAAATGGTTTTCAGCTAGTTTTGTACCTGTGGCTATCGATTTGGGGTTTTTAACGATCCAGTTGGGAATGGTAAGCCCAGTGAACATGGAGAATCCAAAGATGAAGATGTTCCTTGAAGAATTCATGTCTGTATACTGGTGAAAATGGAAATCAGTCTTAGTACTGGCACATGAAAAGAAAAAGTGTGCACTTCTGATTGAAAGTTTTGATTAGTAAGATTAGTTTTATTTATCCTTTATTCAACATGTATTTTTCAAATGAGGAAAGCATGTTTAAAACAGTTCACAATGTTAACTCATCTTCATTCCCTGTCAGGGTCACGGGGGTCTTGCCTATTACATCAGGCGAGAGGTGGGGTTACACCCTGCACAGGTCTCCAGTCCAGCGATAATGCTGATAATAATTCTTTTTTTTAATTGTTGTGTTGTGTCAAAAAGTGACGTGACACTCAAGATTGTTATAGTCCAGTGGCAAGAAAATTGTTTTGGAATTTCCTTCTATTCTCAATAAATTTGTCTTAAAATGTGCTCTGATCTCCATTTAAGGCGAGGGTTTAGACAAACATAATAATTCAAAAAACATAACTCAAAAAAATATTTTTCTTGTTTTAATTAGTAGCCATAAAAAAACTCCAAGGTAAAACTAAGTGAACCCTCGAGTTTTAGACCTTAAACAAGCTAATTGCAATCAGGTGTTAGCATGCCTGGAAATAGTTAGCTTGGAGGTGTGAACTACAATTTTGACTCATAAAACCCAGTTTCCTCTGCACAACTAGTAAATAGTTATGTTTCCCCAGCCAGAAACATCTTTCAGGGCCTCTATGAGCCAGAATTGTTAATTTACAAAGTTTTTTCAAAGTCTTCAGAAAATCACCAGTCTACAGCAAATCTTCTACAAATGGAGACTCTACCAAGATGTGGGAGCTCAGTCAAATTGACATCAACAGCACAACGACTCAGGTAAATAAACACCCTCGAATGACAGCAAACGATTAGAAGTCATCATTTGAACTGCTAACATTTGGCTTCATAAGTGATGTCATGAGGCACGTTTTGGGAGGTTCATGAACAGATAATTGGCTTGAGCCTTTCGTCTAATCGTTCTCATGATCCTCCTCTTTGTACGTTGTCGGCAAACTGCTTCCCTCAGATGTTCTATTGGAAACCTGCCACCACCCCTTCTCCTCAACTCTTTAAAGGGGGATTTCTCTGACATTTCGTCAAGTACGCTTTAATTCTGCCGCTTATGCTTGCATATCGATCGCTTTATCTTGAGTCTACACTCGTGAATATGTAAAACACTAACAAGCAGTTGAACCACGACAGGACTCCAGGAAGGAAGCCATTGCTACTAGAAAGAACATTGCTACATGCCTGAAGTTTGAAAAGAACCGCACCACAGTGGTGTTGAAAAAATATTTTGTGGACTGATGAAACTAAACTATTTGAAAAACACACAAATAGATCTGGCATGTTATCTTAAAAACGTGACCCCTACTGTAAAGTACGGTGGAGGAAACATTACGATCTGGGCGTGTTTTATTTTTATTTATTTTTTTGCTCCATCAGGACCTAGCCAGCTTGCAATCACAGAAGGGATACCAATACCTAATCAGATAAGCCTTTATATTATCTAATTTTTGTAGAGATGTAGATAAAAACTATATAATATCAGATACCTGAGCCAATAGTCTTAGAAAGTGGTCGTTTCTGTGTATTCTGTCCATGACTTGCTCATTTTTGACTCGCATACAGGAAAGATGCAAGTGTTGCTCTCATTCCTGTGTGGCTGTGGGCAGCTAATCAATTAATAAGAAATGTTATGAAAAAAGAAATTATATGTAACACCTTAATTGCTTTGAATAATAACTCTGATTTAATCCAGTCAATTTAAAATATCTGGAATTGTTATAATAAAAGTATGTTCAATGGTGATGCATAAATGTTTTACCTGTAGGTTTGAAATACCAGCAGCTGTAATGACACCAAACATGACCAGGAACATCCCTCCAACCACAGGTGTTGGTATTGTAGTAAAAATTGCTCCGATTTTTCCAAAAAGTCCCATTATAATCATTATAAAGCCACCAGCCACGATAACCATTCGACTTCCAACCTGCAAATAAAGTGTAGCATAGATTTCTTCTGGTAAGTGGCACATTTTAATAAACACAGATGACTTCTCTTGAATAAAACTCTACCTTGGTGATTCCCAAAGCGCCTACGTTTTCACTGTAGGAGGTGGTTCCATTGCCCGTGCCCCAGGCGCCTGCCAGCAGACACCCAATCCCTTCAATACCGATGCCTCTATTAATGGCATGCCTGGGCGGTGGGGGGGCTCCAGATAACCTGGCGCAGGCATGATAATCACCCACAGACTCAATCATGGAAGAAATTACTCCTGCCAAGATCCCAACAACTCCTGCCAGACTTACACTTGGTACTCCCCACTGACCTGAGAACAAAGGTATAAGAGGGAATTCATTAGCCTTCCTAATAAAACAGGTTTCTATAAATGTATGCAAAATATTACTAGAGTCATTGACTCAGATGGTGAAAATACATTTTAATTACATCTTTCTTCCACTTTTAAATGTAAACAGATCATGAACCGAGAAGCAAAAAATCCTCTGTTTTCATTTACACATTTATTCAACTATAAAATGTTTTTATTTGAGTAAATTCAGGGTTAATACGAGTAATGCGTAAAGGCAGAATTTGCCCTACCCCACATCATCTAACCCCACTTTGTGACACTAAACACATAGTTGAGGTGATGCTATAATTATATAATCTGCTTCTAAAAGAGTACTGAGATGTGGCTTTATGATGAGTTCTATGAGGTAGTCACGACGACTACTGATGTGTGTAAATGTAGTTTGTTTATTTCACACTTGCTATCGTCTATGATCAAAAAAGGCATTGTAATGTTATGTTTTTGTTTATTTAAACACACAGTTGTACATGTATTACATTAACTTTTAGATGTCTGGGGCCTTTGTGATAATTTCTTTTTTGAAACAGTTTTTTGGTGCAATGATTGATATAATTTTTTCACCAATAGATGGCACAGATTTGAAGCGGAAGCATTTCCTCAGATTTTAAATTGAAATATTTGTCATAGCTCTTGTAATGTTTGTTTAAAAATCCCAATATATCAAAACTAATAACCTTTTTGAAACCTACACATTATATTTGAAATGAAAATTAAACATTAGGTGTGTATAGCGCACCATTGCGTGCAGAGGCTTAGTTGTAAGGGTTAAACTAGTGTAAAATTGTGTTTTTAAAAGTGCATTTGGAATCACAACAACGAGAAGAAAGTGATGGAGCATAAATACTGTCAAGAGCAATTATCATTAGATTACAAGGTAAATAGGTTTGTAAGGTACAGCTGGTTACAGCACAGTATTGGATTGCAGTTTTGTTGGCTCAGACACAAGTTTAAGATTAAGTTTGCAACAGCTAAAAAAAGTTTAATACAGGAGTTCACACTTGATTTTTTTTCAATAATAATGTATATTTATATAATGACGGAAAATCCAGAAAATATAGAGTAGCACACAGTCAATGCTATAACCGTAAATAACTGAAATGGCTAAAGGGCGGAAACACTTGTGCAAGTAGTCTATTGTAGAGTACAGCATCAGTCCTTTCTATGATAAATAGAAATTTTTATAAAAATGTATTATTATTTTTTTTATGTAGAAATTACAATATGCAAATTATTGGACTCCCATGAACAATTAAAAGTTTTTTTAAAAAATCAATGATTGCTTTGTTAGATTCTCAGAACACAACTGATGACTGATGTTTCCCACAAAGACACTAAGAATTGTGTTGAAGTCATCCGAGCTCAGTGTAATAATTGATACTGCAGTACATTGAAATTTAAGCGTCAAAATTAAAAAAATGTAAATTCATTCTCTTGTGTGTTTGGAACAGCATGTAACTGAGTAAGCAATAAGTGTAGTTTTAATAACTTTAATGATTGTAGGATTTAAATTGTAGATTATGATGTTTATCTTCAGCTTTGCAGAATAATACCTGGATATGGAAATCGAAACCATGGTGCCTTGCTCATAACATCGCCTTTAATATCAGTCCGAGCTAGAAAGCCATATTTATCCGGGTCTGAGGGCAGGACATTGTAGGTCGTCAGCAGGTAGCATATCAACCAGGATAGAGTGATTCCTAGCAAGACCTGTGGAAACACATTTTATTGATTACAATATTTTAAGACAGTTTGCACCTGTGTGGAAAAAGATGCAGTAAAAAGAGGCTTACTGGAAGAATTTGGAATACATAGATCCGAGTGCTGTGAAATTTCTTGGCTTTGTTGTATTTGGGGAAAGGAATGGCAATGTGACGCAGATACTGTGAGAATAGCACAATCAAACACGTCGTCCTGTAAAAAACAGTAATAAAGAAACAGATCCGTTTCTACAATGTCTTCCTAAGTAGCTCATCTAATCTTCGGCATTGCAACTCTCACTTTTATTATTGAATATTGCCTGACGTTTGGTTTTGTGAAGCAGAAATGTGTTTTGGTCTGACTGAATTTCTATTTGTTTTTGGTATTTCGTTATATTATCGTTACAATATTCACTGCACTTTTAATTGCAATGACATAAGGTTATTAGGTAAAATTACGAACATGGAAGAGATGCCCCAATGGTGTCCTGCATTCATTCCAGCCGAGTCAAACAGGGAGAGGCCGATTAGTGAAATAGTCGGGGCGATGGTTAAAGGGCCTATGAATCGCATGAACAGCCCGATAAGTCCAGAGAATCCCACTAGTACTTGGAACAAGGATCCGACCATTATTGAGCCTTGGATCTGTGTAAAAAAAAACATAATTTTACCATTTCAGTGTTATCTGGAAAGTTTCGTGGATTCTGACAATTCTGCCACTTTTTTTTACAAAAATGTAATGCTATGATTTCTATACTTTTTAAGCCATAGAAATGATGGGTGATGATAACTATATCCTTATATTTATATAAATTTATGTATTTCTTTAATGTAATGAAGGCAAATATTCTCATTCATTATGAAATATGTGGATGTTGTTATTATTTACGTTAAGTATCTTTCAGGCAGTGTGTTTAGCTAGGGTTGCTGAACATAGAGGTTTGGGATGATGAGAAAGTGCTTTGTGAATCAAGTTATTGTCTTTAATTTGAACGAGTCGAAACAAGTCATCATTCATATAAATCTGTAGCTAGTATTTTGTGATGTACAAACATTCAATGCCTCTTTAACCCCGGAAACTGAACTCCTGCCCCAATCAGACTGGTAGCTAGCTAGAAGTGCACTTTCTAGTGATGCATTGTGGTCACATAAAGGTTTTTTTTCTCTACCAAGACTGAAGACCGAGACGATATAGTGATTGTATTTTTTTTATCCATACCACAGCAGTACAACATCAACATTCTGTTGAGTTTCACATCAACATGCTAAACAGCTTTTACTGAAGGATAAAATACTCAATACTCAAAACCAGTTGGTAAAATGATAACAGTTACTTTCACATAATTTCCAAAGGTCAAGCGCTATATTTGCAAATATTTTATGTGCTCTTCCAGTTTGTGCATGAATTTAATCAACATCTTTGATGAGTGAAGTTAGCGAAAGATCTGCAAATGAGACGTGCATGGTTGTGATTACAGACACATAACCCACATTTATTTTATAGGTGCATACTTTTCTACCTTGAGTATGAGTTTTTCTGACAATCGAACAAAGTATATGTACAGACCGCATTCCAGATGAAACACAGGAGGAATGAATAACTTACCATTTGCATTCGACTCTGCCAAACATTGATGAATTCGGGTGAGGAGGTGTTCACCAGAGTGGCATTCTGTGTCCATGCAGGACACGTCCATTCAGGCATTGAAAGCAAAGCCATGGTTGGCGACAAGAGAGTAAATGTTCCACCCTGGAGAATGGGTAACCTTGATTTAGGAGAGAAACCTGGTCACAAAAGTGGCTTTATTTAAAGAAATAAGAGATTTACACCCCATAACAAACTGAAAGCTGGTTCATTATGTTGTTTTCATGTAATTATTGAATATTGATTCATTTCTGAAGATATCGTATTATATGGTTTTATTGTCCAATCACAAATGGTTCAAAATTGGTGAAACAAAGGGTAATTCAGATGGCATTAGTCTGATATACAACAGCACTTCTAAGAGTGTGAGGAAAGGGGATTTAGAATCCACTGAACCAACAAATACGGTGAAAAATTCCTAATCCTATTAGAATTTTAGCTTCCATCACCCATTTTGTCCAATGTATCTTCATTTGTAGTGAACAAAAAGATTCAGATTCATAATATATCATTAGTTAATGTTAAACCATATAGAAAGGAGCCATCATAACCGGAGTATTTTTGCCTGTGGCATGCAGTCCTTGCAGAAGAATGCATCAGGAGTTGAGCTTGAAACAAGTAGTGGCTTATCAGACGGTGAAAACATAGCTGAGCCTTCATTATTCACACTTTTCTGGGTCAATGAACCCTTAAATTGAACATTTGCACTGTTGTCCCTGGACTTTGCTTATCTGAGCCATAAGTAACTATAACAACTGTTATATAATCATTGGCCGAGTTTATTGTGTGAATCATAAGTAACTACGACAGCAATGTTGTCTATAAAACACAATAACAAATGTTTATCATACAGTGAAATCTGGAATTATGATTGTGTTAAAATTATTTAATCAAATATCTAGAATGGATCTACAATATCTACAAATATCTAGTTAAGAAATGGTTTGATAAGATGCTTACGTCTAGGTAAACATATCTCAACCTTGATTTGATCACATTTTATAGTTCACCTTATATACCAATACATTTTCATTCTTGTTTGGTTGTGTCACTGTTTATTGTTATATAGCTTTTTATTTATTGTTATATCACTGTATATCGTTTTGATATGCTAATAATTTATATAATGACCATTACCTCACTCCAAAAGTGACCTGCAGTAAGGTGCACAATCCTGACACAAAGAATATAGTGCTGATGAGGTGACTCTGTGTGAGGCCGTCATGCTGGAGACAAAGGCCTTGAGACAGTATTAGGGGAATGGCTATGATCCCTCCGAAAGCTGTGAGATAGTGCTGTGAGAAAGAGACAGACATTTTTATTTACAAGTTTTACTCATTCAATTGTCCAACTATATTTTTTTCAGTGGTCTGAACAACTGTATTAACTTTTTTTTAATTGAATGCAGCATTTAATAAATATTTTATGATACAAACCTATTTTATTGTACAAAGGATGACATACGTTCTGTTTTGTGTTTAACTTTAGTAAATCTGTGGTCCATTAATGGTGCATAAATATTAAATTTAATCAAGGGAGTACAGTTGAACAGGGTGAACACTGTAACACGCAAGATTAATCAACGAGGCACAATGTGAACCAGAGAACTATAAACATGCTCAATCCAGGTTCTGCATGCTTTGGAGTACAGATTTCAAGGGTGCTTATATCAAAACGCTGCACGAAGATAACTTCACCAAAAATCAAAGGGTCCTTCAAATGTGGCCTCTTTTTTTCCCTGAATGTGGAGGATGCATTGCTCCCAAGATGCTTTACGCTTTTGTTTTTTCAGAATCACTACATCAACAGAATCGACACAAAATAGTGAGCAAATAGTTTGAATTTGTATTTAAATGTAAGTTTAACAGTTTTTAAGACAGTAGTTCAAAAGATTCTTTAAATTCTGGTAGTCATAGTAGCATTTAGAAACAACATTTTAAAAACATGATGCTAATAACGCTAACACGTAGCCACCTGAATGTCATGTGATGTATGCTAACTGTGCATGTCATCTTGTTGAAGTGAGCAAAGAGCAGACAGAGGAGTTTATAAAACTGGTCAGAACGAGGCTAGATCGTCTTGTTTATCAATGGTTGCAGGATCCTCTGAAGATGTAGCCTCCAGAGACTGTGGAGGCTGCATCCTGTATTGTGACACAGCTAGGGTAATCAGGCTAATGAGAAAGATCACAGGTGGAAACCGTTGACAAAAGCACGCACAGGTGGAAGGCTGGGGATCATGTGACATAGGAAAACACATGGTTTTGGCACTATTCAACTTTACCCATGAATCAATAAGTGTAGCTAATTCCTTAGCACTATGTGTTAGGTTTGGATGCAGCTTGTTTAATATTCTTTCTTTATTTTCACGAGTGTTTACATTCTTACCGAAAGCACTGAACACATGTAATTATGTAGAAAACAACTGTGAAATTGAGTTTTGTGATGTAGACATGGTTTCAATCAATTGGTGTGCTTTGTCAGCGGTCATTTTTCTTAAAAGTATTAGGGCTATGAGTCATATTATGCATAGCTTAGGTTGGAACACAACAGGGATATTCCCTCCGGCCTAGCAAAAGCTAAATTATACAGAAAACACAAAAATCACCAATCTTCATCTCATTTTGGAGTTTTTTTAACAAACATGTGCCACTTACCTGAATCCCCAAAAAGATGCAAAGATACCAAGGTGGAACATCGGTAACACAGTATGCAAGCTTATTACTTTCTCTTTCTTCAGAGAAATCCTCGATTCCATGTTTATTCACCGGCAACTCACAGAAATTATCCACACCATCAACCTAAAAACAACAAAGATTATTAAGAATTTTATACAGAAATGGCAGTTGACAGCTAGAAAACTGAGAAACTGAGCATTTTTTTATGAAACTAGTGGCAATTAAGTATACTTTGATTTTGAATGGAATCAGTTTCAGAGTTTAAACTGAACCTTCTGAAGCGTTAGCAATTATACATCTATTTTTGGGGAAAAGAAAGCATTCTAAAATGTATCATTTAAGAAAAAAATGTTTACAATCCTGGGCAGCATGGTCGCGCAGTGGGTAGCACTGTGGCCTTCCAGTTCGAAGGTAGTTGGTTCTTGGCTCGCTGGCAACCATCCTGGAAGGAGTTTGCATGTTCTCCCTGTGCTTGTGTGGGTTTCCTCCAGGTACTCTGGTTTATCCCACAATCCCAAAAACATGTGATTAGGTTAATTGAATAATTAAATTCCCCCTTAGGTGTGAATGCTGCCCTGCAATGGACTGGCGACCTATCCAGGGTGTACCCCCACCTCTTGCCTAATGTGCTCTGGTGATAGTGATCAATAGCATCTCGGATGTTTAAGCAAACATTACACTCAAAGTACTTGGTTTTCAATTAATATTCAATAACAATTGTCAAACAAAGAACATCAGGGTCTAGTTTGATCTACATCAGGGAGTGCAATAACCTCCTTGCATAAAGGAGCAGTGCTAATGTTTATGAAAGTTGCATGTGTAACATAAAAAAATCTCTTGTACTCCTCATGAGTGATTTGAGTGTGTTTTATTTATATTTATATATATATATATATATATAATTATAAAGTTCCACTGGTTTCTCATTGAAGGATAGTTGTTATTTGAATTTAAGGATAGTTATTATTAAATTTAAGTATAGGTGTCCAGTAATAAATAACTTTAAGGGAACTTAAAGACATTTCAATCGTGACTTCAAAATCTATCTTTAGAGTGCATCAGCTCCAGGGTCCAGAATGATCTACATGCTAACAGTCTATAAAGACTGATTGCTAGCATAATTTATCATGCCTATCTCCACAACATTCCAGTTACTTTCCAACTTTCCAATACCTATTGTAAAATTTTTGTTGCATGTTGCTAAATTCAAAAATTTTGTTTCACATATCTTCCTCTGCAGCTGCATTTTTTAATTACATGACCAATGGGGCGGAGCCAAGAACTCCACTGTACATTTGTCATTAGCCAATGGTTGCAGTAGATACCAAATATTTAGAACACAAAGAATAAAATAATTTAAAATGATCTGATTTTCAAATAATCGTAAACATGTCAAATAAAAATATTAATAACTTATCTGTCTGGATTACAGATTATAAATTAAGATAATATTGTCCATAAATTGATCTATAACGATGAAATTGAACGGCTCTTAGACTTTCACATGCAGGAATACTGTCTGTACACAAGTGCTTTGCAATTTCCTCAAAAAAAGGAACATTTTAGCTGGTTTATTCTGTCCAAAGCTGGTTTAGATTAAAACACTTCTGAATCCTGGCATTACCATGTACCTTCCTAGCATGTTTGGTTTAGTTTACTTCAAAGTTAATTAATATGACTCAAATATATAACACGTAGGATTTATAGTTCCCAAAAGGCCTTATTAATTGTATCTGTAAATAAAAAATATTATTAATAAAAGCATAAATGTTTAGTGTTGTGTCATAACAAACTTCAGTTTTTGCTGTTTTTTTTTTTTTAAGTAGATAAGTAAAATAACTCTGTTAATGAGAAATTTGGCCTTGGCATAATTCGTTACACCACATATTAAACATTCGTAAGATAAATTGATTAAACATATTTTTGACTAGAGAGGACCTTTAATCAGGGATTAAATAATGTCTTAATCGAGTCAAAGTGAAGTAATTATTAATTCATGTATTAGTTAATGATGATTGAAGTTGTAAAGATGACCCTGTGTATCTTAAAGTTATTTCTAATCCCTTAATTTCTGTCGAGGAACCAAGAATTAAGGCATTAAGAGATAGTGACATATCATAATATAATGTTTAGCAACAATAAGCAGGTTTCAAACAGAACGCATTTTGTTTTTCTCTGACGCACACATGGAAATGCTGTTTTAGTTACAGATTCCTGGGTAAACACTGAGCATGACGACAATAACAAAAACATTAGTAACACATGCATCACGGTGAGTACGTTTGGTTACAACACTGGGTTTTTGTGGGGTTTTTTACAAGATTTTTACAACTGTTTTTAACAGAATATTATCTTTATCTAAACACTGATTTTACACAATGAAAACAAAACTCATTACGCAACCATGATTACTCATTGTGTTTAAGATAACACATAAAAGTCTTGCCCGTAACTGCTTTTTTTATGACTCAACTTTGTATTTTAATAAATTAGCTGTATTTGTGTGAAATAGTACAAAAATAGACAGAATTAAAAAAAATGTCTAAGTTAAACATTTTACAGTTGTTTCTGGATCTACTCAAAACCCATGAAGGAAGTTTAACAAGCTATTAATCCAAACTGTTCTTTCTCCCTTTTAAAACAAAGACATTTTTCAGTTCTTATAATTAGCATAAATAAATGCCGATTACTCACTGTAAAAGCGTAGTTGTCCAGTCCGTCTCTGCTTTTCTCTGGAGACATTATTGTTGTGTGGACTCTGAAGACAATATAGAAATCGCTGTAGGAGCTTAAACAAAAGATACAACCTACAAAATAAAAGATGAGAGAGTGCTGAAAAGGGAGAGAAATAGTCCCAACCACGGGGTGGGGCTTTGGGATGCTGGCACTGATTGTAAATGCAATGGATCCCATCAGCTGTTCATGTGAACTCAATTACAGCATATCAGCAGGCAGCTGACTAGAGTCACGTGCAGCTTTCAGCCTCCAAAACACACACACACACACACACACACACGCATGCACACACACACACGCACTCTTGCCACCAATGCAACTCACAAGCCTTTTCAATCTTCTGGAGAACTTTCTTCTTACTTTCATTCAAAAGGCAAATAACAAGTCATTCATTGCTAACCTAGGATGAAGGCTTTTTTTAATTGCTGAGCGACTGCTCAGTTTATATGCTTAGTTAGTTTGTCAATTATTACATCAAACTGGATCTAAAACTGGTGAAATAAAGAGGATTTGCTTCCCATGATCCAAAGAACTGGAAGAGTGCTCAATCGCAGAGATTAGCAGATTTTAGTCCCCATTGTTTAAAGCTTTTTCTTGGGCAGAAGTTTTTGGTTTGGGGGTTTATCTGCAAGGTGATTGGTTCTGTGAGGTAATGTCATCTTTCTGTCTGTTTTGGTGCTTTTAGATCTAATGGCAGTTTGTGACCATTTCCCACCATATAAAGCTTATTTGGCTTGAGGATGTTGGTCTTTCTAAGACTCTACTACAATGGTTCCACTCATTTCTGTCCCTTTTTTTCAAAATAAAGAATTCTTGTCACTTGAGGTGTTCCACAAGGTTCTGTTCTTGGTCCTCTTGTTTTCTCATGTACATTCTTCCTGCTTGTTGCGTATTTAGAAAATGTGGCATTCACTTCCATTTTTATGCCGAAGACTTCTCGCTCTATATTCATTTGTATCTATACTATCTTCTCCCTCATCTACACTTGTTTAATTGAGATGAAAGCTTAATGTTCCTCCAACTCTCTCCAGCTTAAGGTCTGTGGCATTGGTCCAACAGCTTACTGTGATCAGCCAACAACAGTGTAAACCTCTCTACATCCATGATTTTTTATTTGTGTTCTTTGATTTCTTCTTTGTCGTGGTCTTCTTCTTTCATCCTTCTTTTCTGTTTCCTATGCAAAGTCACTATGGAAATGTAGGATGAGCAGCTCTGTTTAAATCCTACTCATGTCACCAAAAGAGGCAGCTTGTTATGAAATCCCAATATAGCACAGCCAAACAGTTTTTCGTTGACACCACTCGTTCGGTCAGATGTGTGTGCTCCTTTTTCGTTTTCGTTGGGCACGTTCTAGCAGGAAACTGAAAATTCAGATTGGTGTGAAGAGGCCTCAGTTCATCATCGTTTCCAAAAGCCGTTGGGTGAAATCCAATATCTTTGCAAATGGTGCAGAGTTTTGTAGATCTAAAAAACAAGGCTTTCTGAATTTCACCATTGACAAACCAAAAAGAGTTTCAGAACCCTAAATATATTTGTTTAAATGAACTTTTATCAGAAATGACTCCAAAAAATGATACTTTTAAATTGATCTCTTTAATTGATCTATCACAGACTAACTAACACACACTTGCACCAGATGGCGCTAACTCAGAAATCTGTTCTTAAATGGTTCATAGGAAAATTAGCAGATTGTGCTTGTCATCAAATCCTGATTTGAAGATTGAGTGGATAAAGTTTGATTTTCCACTATGTGCTTGGAAGAACACAGAGATTTGCCACCTACATTTTATGAGGTATTAGTTTCCAAACAAAACACACTTCGATTTGCACACACAGATTTCATGGTCTCTCTATAAATTAATCGCTGATAAAAAATTAGGCAGCACGTCTGTGAGTATCAGGTTTTCCTTTCCTGCTCTCAAATGTCATTTCATGAATGCACATGGACACATTTCACTCCCAGACACTGAATAAATGTACTATGACCAGCAGAAACAGCAAGGGCATGCGCTGTAAAAAATAATCCATACAGCTTATGGTAAAAACTAAGTTGCCAGAACTTTACTGTAAAATATACACTGTTGTTAGCTTTACGAGGTGTAATGCCACACCAGCAGAGGGCACTATCTCCTGAATACTGAATGTATCATTGCATCATTTCCTGTTCACCTCCATATAACCCGGACATCTGCCATCTTCACCTTGCAAAGCTAAAAACCAAGTGTTTCTTTTGACTCACCAAGGACCTTTTTTGTTTATTTGGATTACTCTGCCAGATCTTTTACCCCTCTTGTTTGGATTTCTGGTTTGACCTTCTGTGTGAACTTTCATTTGCCCCATCTGTTTTGCCCCTTTGATTGATGCCATTGTTGATGGGCGTTCAGCCTGTTTCTGGATTTAATTTTTTTTATGGTTTATAATTTGCTTATACCCCTTAAATTTTGGGATTTAGATATAATAATATTTACTGTTTATGACCATCTTTTTACAGTTTCGCGTTTTATGTTTAATTTAAGTGATAAACCATAAAAAATAGGCAAGTGTGGTTGCCAAAACTTTACTTTCAAATATACTATATTATTGGTTTTACAAGATCGTAAAACTGATTGTAACCATGTTTTTATGGTTTATAACAGTCAATGCATGTACTCCCTTCTTAGAAAAATTATCCAAAAACATTATTGATAATATTATGCCAAAAATAGACCTAATTACGTTTTTTCATTCTAAAGTCTGTGGTTATTACATGTTTTGTGAAATACAGTTTTTTCTGAATCACATTTATACAGTATTTTACAGTTAAAATTCATGGACATAGCAGAGAGAATTGCATTGCCTCCAATAAACAATGTTTGATTTTACAGTGATATGCATATAATCAAACCTCCATAAATGGTACAAATTCAAAGTACATATAGTGGAAGAAATACAAAAAAAAACTATAGACAAAACAATTGACAAACATTAGCAACAATACACTAAAGTCTTCAAACCTAAATGTAACCAAAATGTAATGCACAAATAAAGTACTTCCTGTGTTTCTATTTAAAACAAAAGAAAGTACTTTGAAAATTTTGGATATTTTTGCCGCAAATTGTTAATTAACTGAAGTAATTTCCTGACGTTTTTCGTTTTATAGAACATTTATATTTAATCTTACATTCCTCGTGCATCTGGTTTCTACAGTCAGCCTACAGTGGATTTGAGGTTACCAGGTCTTGTGTTTTACATTTATCTAGCAAATTACTCATCTATGTATAGTCTGCAGTGTGTGTCCTCCTTATTAAGTCAATTATGTGTAAATTGAAAGTTTACTTTCATGCAAGGTTGTATAAGGTCAGCACAATACTTTACAATTTTTCTCAATGAACATCCCTGTGTTTAATTCTTATACGAGAAATGATTGTTGAGGTTATACAGTTTAACTAATTTTAGTTAGCATTCTTGACCAGAGCAAGCAATCCAAATACTATTCATCACGTCTTTCATTTTGCAGATAGTACAAACCTAATCATCCAATCTGTCTCTTGTCAGATCAAGCCAATGAGTTACTTTACTCAGACATCCAGTGCTTGAGCATTTCTTTTATTAGAACAGGAAATACAAGCCTAAGGCTGCACTCACCTCTTCGAACATTCCTCGAATGAAGTGTATCTCACGGCCCCAACCTTAAGTTAATGATTGTGAAACTCAAGGAGGGATTCCAGATAATCTACACAGGACTTTTCACCCTCCTTCTGGCCTCATCATTTATAATGATGTGCTTGATTTCCTGGCCAATCACATTAATAGGTCTGAAAGCCAGAAGGTAGCAGTCGAACGTCAGAGTCTGAAATCACATGCAGGCTACTGAAGAGCTGGCATTCAGAAAAACAGTCACGAGGTCTATTGCTCCGCTTGTTCCTTTCTTCTTGCCTGCACTACTCAGACATGCTATGTTCTCTGAACCAAAATGAGTCTAGTTCACTGTTAAGGATTATTCAGAAGTTGTGAATAAATAACAAAAAATGGTTGTGCTCATAAGTTTAATGAAGGAGAACCATAAGTTTAATGGTTGGGTGAAGCTGTATTGTCAAACAACTGTTTTGTTGTCAAGAAAAACAGACACAAAAGGGTTTGAGTAAAGGTTACCGTCCTCACCTGTGACTTTGTTGCTTGTTATCAGTCTTTGTGCACAAAAGGTTTCTGGGCTCCTAATAGACCCTTGCCTCTTTCATCCAGTGATGTGCTGACGTTACTGTATTCTAAACGTCAAGGAAAGCAAAAGAACTGTAAACGAATCAACGAGAATAGGGAGGTGCAAAGAAAATACCCAGCTGAAATACAGGTCTCTGTGAAAAAAATGTGGTCTGGCTGTTTCAAGGAGCTCAACAAGGAGACATTTGAAGAAAAATGGGTTGCATGGTTGACTCCAAACAACTCAGAGACTTGTGGTACAAAGTAATTGGTGTGATGAGACCATTTGGAGTAAACATGAATGGAACACTATCCACATTGGTCAGAATTGATGGGAAGATGAACGCCGCATGCTTTGAGGCAAATTTGCCCCAATCAACTCCGAATCTATGCATTTGGCATTACTGGACATTCCAAAACAGCAAAGATGCAAGGCCAAGTTCACTTGTCATTGGTTACACCTCAAATGTGTTTGCTCAAATGTGCAGTTCATGAAAGACAGCCCAAGAATTTTTGCTAAGAAGAATGGGCTGCTTTGCCAACAGATAGATGGATAAAGAACCTCATCGACAACTACCTCAAGAGACTTCAGGCTGTCATAGATGTTAAAGGAGAATACAGAATGTTAAGGTCTTTTAAACTTTTGATCAGTGTCACTTGGAAGTTTCTGTTGTCATTATGATTCAAAAAGAGTAAACAGAGACATTTGACTAATAATAGTACCGGTAATTAAAGCTAATAAAATAAAAACACTAACTTAAGTACACTTAAACAATCCCTCCAAAATCAAAGA
Source organism: Danionella cerebrum (assembly GCA_007224835.1). Taxonomy (NCBI): domain Eukaryota; kingdom Metazoa; phylum Chordata; class Actinopteri; order Cypriniformes; family Danionidae; genus Danionella; species Danionella cerebrum. Next base: position 159,369 of record SRMA01025357.1, read on the forward strand.
ATCTTCTATTTGAAAATGTTTATTTTTTTAAAGTGGAATGCATAGAGAGCAAAACAACATGAGAATGTTCTGTGAAAATTCACAACAATGTGGAGGGCTGGATTCAGAATGGAAAGGTCAGAACACTTAATTCTGTGGAAATTCCTCAGGACAATTAAAAATGTGTGTGTGTGTGTGTGGTGTCAATGGTCAGAATGAGACATGATGTCCCAGAGGTAGTTTTTTCAATTGAGGTTTTCGCAACATTTGCTGCCGCTGGGTTAAATTATTGAGCGATGCTAACTTGGCTTGCCTTGCCTTGCTTAATAATTGCTTGATGCACACAAATAATTGTCTGATAACATTTTTCACTTGAATGAGAACAGGACTGAGTGTATTATTAGTTTCTCTGTACCTCTTGATCTGAACCCTACTCTGAATGTCTCTGCAGTGGAAACCATAGTTACTAATTTGGCTTCAAAATTTGACTGATTGTTTGAAAACGGATCTGTAGATTAACTCAGTAGTGAGAAGAAGATCTTCTTTTAAGTGCGGATGCTGGCAAAGGTAACACCATATTAATAATCACAATGATTACTGAAATGAGCATTTTCATGATTTTATAGCTAAATGAGCAGCACCTGTAACATCAAAGGCCCCAGAATGCAGGTCTATGGGGAGAACAAATGGGGAGAAATCCTTCATTATGACATTGGAACACATGTCAAATGACTGGGAAAATTTGACTCTGATGACAAGTTGTTTACAAGTTGCTGCAATCTTACAGTGTTTACAATCTTACAAAATAAAATGTGTGGGGAACAAACTTTCACTTTCACAAAGTTGCAAGCAGCGATAAAAGGGCTCTCACACCACTTCCATCGCCTTTCGATGGCTGACAAGTGCACATTGTTTGATGAAGCCAAAAAGCTTTGGAATTTAATATCCTATATACCTTAAGGTAACACTGATGGAGTTTATTACTCCTCTGAATTACTAAATGTACTAAATATTACAAGTAAAATAAAAAGAACTCTGGGTCCCCTACATAAGTGTGCCAAATTTCAAACATACTTCAAACAAAATTTGAAATAGCAGTATTAAAGAGCATAAAACGGGATATTCCATGTTGCCACTATGTGGCACTATAACTCACACTGTAGGTTGCTATTGACACTTAACACGCATGAACTTAATCAGACATTGCATAACATTTTCCTGTTCATGGCAGAATTTTGACTTTCGCCATTCGCTGTGTGCAGATTATTTTTAAGATCAGCTTTTCCATTTAACATCCCATATGCCTTAAGATGAATCTGATGAAGTTTGGGGAGGAACTGATAAAATCTCGAGGAGAAGTTTGTTAAAGCAAAAATGGTAAATTTTAGAGGCTTTTGCAAAATAGCCAACTTCCTGTCAAATTCGGAATTGCAACCATATTACTTGTATTTCAGTTTAGGAACCCTGTGCTGAATTTCATTCGCCTACGACATTTTGCCACACCCACTTTTCAAACTCTAATCAGACATACATTTTCACCAGCTCTGACATGTGCAAAATCCCTTTTTTTTTTTCAAGCACATTAAGGCCCTCAAAAGTGCACCAAAAAAGCCATGAAACAATAATCCTCTGAGCAATTTCAATAGGTCTCCATGCACCTTCTGTGCTCAATCCCAAACTAAACAGAGCTCTCAGGTCACTGGATCAAACCAGTTAGAGCTACCCCAGGGTTAGAGTCGATATTTAGTCAGAAAGTATTGTGCTTACAACACAAAGGCTGTGGATCCCCAAGGAAAGCAAGAACTGACTAAATGTGTTAATTGCTTGAAATGTAAGTCGCTTTGGTTAAACGCGGTTGCTAAATGCATGAAAGTAAATGTTACAATGGGAGAGATCTATGGGGCTGACACTTATTGTTACATTTAAATCCAAACTAAAAGCAAATGTGTGTCTGAACAGTTCTGTCCTTATGTGTTTCTCAATTTTAATCATTATACACTTAATGATTGCGAGTGGCTGCAAGAATAATCAGGGGTTTGATTAGTAGGTCATCAAGAGGATTTGTTTACCAGGTTTTGTGATGAAATCTTTTGAATAAATCTGTTTTGCAGCTATATTTTCAAACTTTTTTTTGTTTGTTTTAAAACTTAAAATAAAAAAGAATTTCATTGGATTTTAATTTGTCCAGCTCTCTTTCTGGGAATGCGTGTTCTGTATGTTCTAGCTTTACTGTCTTATACACATAGTTTTCCTACTTTTTTTCAGCAAATCTACTTGTTATTTATTCTTCTTAGAATGTAGAGGCATAATTAGTCGTTAACGACCCTTTTTTTCTTTTTCTGTTTTTACCAGCAAGGGGCGCTGTAGTATAAATTATAGTTTTTAATAGAGAAGTCCATTTTAATTTTATACAATATCCATCAAGGCTAGCATTTTTCAGTCATAAAAGGAAAAAATTCGTTTTCATTAAGTTTTTTTTTTAAGAAACTGAATTGCTGATCTTAAAAAACTGAACCCTATATCAATAAACATCTTTTCTGTCATCAATCCATCCATTGATTACTTTTCTTTACCTGCTAATCATTGACTTCTGCTGGCACACCCTGGGCAACTTGCCTGTAAGTCGAAGGGCCACAATCCCTTAGCATTCACATACTCTGCAAAGTGACATTTGGAGTCTTCAGTTCACTTGAAGCATGATTTTAGACAGTGGAAGAAAAGTAGAAATATGTTTCTGATATTGATCAATATACAGATTATATTAATTCAGGAATATTTCACGAGTTCCCAACCAGGACCTGCCTGTGGAGGCATGAAGTGGTGAGTACGAATGTACAAGGCAAGCTGTGGGGAAGGGTGAAAAAATAATATATATATTTTTTATTTACTAAACAAAAAGATCATACAATCGTGAAAAAATAGTGATTCTTATGAAACAATACAAACAATGTATATTCCTAATCCCTCACTCAATCATCCACTACACCTGTGTCCTATCTCCTTGTTTTCTCCTTGCACTTTCAGTGTTTGGTTCTCGTCTGTTCTTCCAGATTGAAACAGGGTGGCCACACAACTCCTGAAGAATGCGAATTACTCTGTGAATACATTAAGATTCCACCCACAAAACAGCATTATGAATAATAAATATTTCACTATATAACTTATTTAAATTATATTAGGGTGCTCTCTAATCTGCTTTATAGCAAGACTGATGTCCATTTGCTTCATATTGAGTAATCAAAAAGCTCACGCATGTGAACTCTCTAATCTTGTGGTTCAGATTGCACCATGTGGTGTGATGTTAAAGTCTTTTTGTCAGAGAAGAATCCGGAATCGAACCGTATAGACAGGAATTCCCATTTTCGCATCGTCCGATACATTGCCATAATGAGTTTCAATCATACGGCTTACGCCTCCTGACTCTCCATGATTGCTTTCTGCCTTCTTGGATCTCCTGCACTTCTTGTGTTGCTTTGGGTTCTCCATCTGCTCCAGTCACTGCTTCTGCAGACATCATGGGCTCTGCTGATCCCTGGCCCTGACTGAATGCACACTGACTTCCATTGCCTTTAAGTCACTCACATCAGAAGGACAAACCAGTACACAGGACAAGACAGGAATTAACAGGCAAGGCCACAATCTTTCCATAAGTTGGTTTGATAACGGTCAGACGAGGAGTGAGAGTAGAGTATAAAGGGAGCTTGATTGGAGATCAATGCACAACACCAGAATTAAATGATTAGTGCAGCACATGAAGGAAGGAGTAACATAACAATATGACAAACACAAAATGGAACCTAACAGGAGCCATATTATCTGTCTTTTATCAAGTCCACCGTCAACCCTGCTGTTTAATTTTAGGGTCCCTTTGAGAAGCTTTTGGGTTTTATGACGATTTTGTTTTCTTGTAGGATCTGGGAGCTGTCACCAAAGCCAAACGTACAAGTACCTGTTTAAAATCACAACGGAATAACTGTACTTGGTTGGCTGACAAAACCCAACTTAAATCAACATTAGGAGAGAGGAAGATGATGGAACAGGATTTCTTGTGTTTTGTTGTTCTCCAGTGTGCTAAAACCTCATTTAAGTTTAACTATCTGTGAATAAATTGTTGGATTCCACCTGAGTTAGTACCTGTGAAGGTGATTTTTCTACAAAATGCATATATGCATGAGCCTGAAGCCAATATTAAGGGATGATTTCATTCTGTACAGAAAAGTTGCATAATTCCTTATATTCTGTGTCCCTTCTCTGGTTAATTAATTTAGGAGATACAAAATCATTATTTTGACGTTCAGAATTAGGTGCGGAGGTAACATTTACCATGTAGAGCACATACCAAGTAAAATCCTGAGTTAAAATAACTCTACTCAGAATGCATTTTGTCCCAATCCATATGGAGTTGAAGAACTCTGAAGAACAGTTATTTTAAAAGTTTTTTTGTACTTTTTTTGCAAATCTGTGAATGAACATGTCACCTTTAAGTGTAGTGTACCTTTTGTTTTTGTATTCTGTTTCTACAGGATTGCTAATCCTAACTGCTCATCATCGCTAATGTTCAAAAATACCTGCATTTGGTAATTCTCTGAATAGTTAATTTTATTTAGCAGTTTCCTGTGCAGATTTGAAAAAAAAACAAACATTTAAGAAAATGAATTAATTCTTTCTCGGAATCAGTTTAGAGTGCGACCAAATACGGTTAATTTAACTCTTAGGATATTACTGTGTAGATTAATAAAAAATACTCCAGTGCGTTGTTGTCTTTGTTTTCATAGAGCATTAGAATGTCTTTCACTGTAAAATAATAACTAAAACACGCAAAATTGTTGATATTTGCAGCTAGTCCCTTAAACAAGAATAAAACAAGAAAGTGATTATGAATTTGAATATCCTCGGTCTCCATCTATTTGACAATAACGAACCACAGAGCACACCGGGGGCGTGACGTCACATGTTGATAGACATAATCAAGTTCTGCGCTCCACATTCCGGGCAGATGGCGCCGGTCTCTCTTCTCACGTCTCAACTTAGAAAACCAAAATGTATTTAACGGATGAAACTATAGTGGAGCATTTCACAGCATTTGTTGCTGTGAAGAAATCCGGTTTGGTCCATGTGTCAGTGGTGTAAATACCGTTTGAGCATCGGAAAGCGGACGGGCGGAAGGGAGGAAGGACTGCAGCATCCACCTGAATCTCATCAGCCTTCGCCTTTCTTTGCGCGGGAACGGTGGACGACTTGATTACATTCTACAGGAGACCTCGAGCGATGGCTGCCGGTGGAGGATGTGGGGAGTCGGTGGATCAGTACCGGGCAGAGGTGGAGAGGCTCACGCGGGAGCTGGCTGAGGCAAACCGGGAGAAGATACGGGCTGCGGAATGCGGTTTGGTTGTTCTGGAGGAGAACCAGAAGCTGAAGCAGCAATACGCGGACCTCGAGACCGAGCAAGAAGCTTTGAGACTGGAGCTGGAGCAGCTGCAGGAGGTATGAGGGTCCCATGGGGGTCTTATAAGCTTGATCAGCTCACGCTCTGTTTACTTGATGTCAACAAATATCTTTGTATTAATTTAAGAAAACAAATGCATATAAATAACATGTAGATTATAATTAATATATCATCTTCTTGATCATTTTTTCATTTAAGGGATATCACCCAAAATATTTAATGATTTGCATCTTCTTGTTTGGATGTCAACCAAGCAGCCATGCATTCATAAATAGTCAAAGAAGCACTTTTACATTATGAATCCATTAAACACTATTTTAAAATAGTCAACATGATTTCTAGTTTTATGGTTTTTGTTTTTACAATGAACACGTTATTTTTATAGATAAATACATGCTTTAGCACTTGTGGACCCTTCCTCATAACTACTGGTTTGAGTGGAATTGGATCTTCAAAATGAATACCGATGATGTGAGGAAACAATTCCTTCAGGTTTAGCCTATGGAAAAAAACTCAAACTGAGCCTTGTAAAATAATACTTTTTAAAATTAAGATATTAACCCCCTCTTTTCTTCCAGATTATAAATATTATACATAATTGAAAATCAAATTCAATTTGTGGTAGACAAAATTTCAATGGTAGACAGTGTGACTGTCTAACATATAAATGATTGCTGTCCACAACCTGCCCTGAATATCTCCCAATTTTTAAGAACTTTTTCCAGAAAAACAGATTGTTTCTCTGTTTTTCTGGAACTGGCTTTTTTTTACATGCAAACATTTTGAGTATGTAATAATTCTTCTAATTATTCTGTTTTTGTTACATTTGCTCATATATATTGAGTATATGTGAATAATCAACATTTTTAAATGGAATGAAAACATGCTTTAATTGCAAATTGTGACAGTATCACAAAATAATAAAGGCCATATGTACATTTCTACAGTTGAAGACAAAATTATTAGCCGCCCTTTGAAATTCCCAAGTCATGTTTAGCATGCAATGGTTTAACATTATTTCACACCAGTTTTCTTCAAAGATAAAAGAGATTAGTTTGAACTTGAGAGAAAGAATTGTGAATGCTTATAAAGATGTAAAGGATTTATCAAAGCAGTTTCAAGTGTCAAGAACTGCAGCAAGAAGCATTATCAAGATCTTTAAACAGGAAGTGGAGGATTTCAAAAAAAGAGAGCAAGAAGATTCTTAAAATCCAAGAACAACTACCAAGTAATTGGAAAAGACTGGAGTTGATGTCGCAACGAAGACCATCTCTAGAGTTCTGCACAGAACTGCACTTCAAGGTTGCTAACCAGGAAAGACTCCACTTCTTAAGAAGGGACACCACCAAGCAAGAATGAAGTTTGCTAAAGACAACCCAGGGAAAGTGATTCATACTGGTGCTATGTTGAGACAAAACTGAACCTTTTTGACCCTAGAGATGTGTCCTATGTTTGGAGAAAAAGGGAGGGGCATTCCACCCCAAGAACACAGTTCCTTTAGTAAAACATGGTGGTGGGGGTATAATGCCTTGGGAATCATATCAGGTTTTATGGGAACATGAAAAAAGACACTATAAGAAGATTTTCAAACACAACAGTAGACGGTCGAAAACTTTCATTCAACATTTTGTCTTCCAGCGTAATAATGAGCCGAAGCGTAGCTCACTTCAGGTGCATAAATACCCCTAAAGGAACAAAGTGACTCGCCTGTATAAACCCCAGACTTAAATCTGATTTTAACAACGTAGAGCCATTGGTCAACTACTGGGACTTCAGTGTCTTCTTGTATGAAACAGTACTAGTCTTACTGATGCTTCCATAAACATCTAGTACAGCTATAGTTGCGCTGTATGTTGCAAACAAATCTCTACAGCATTAGCCAATGCTTTTCTTGGTAAGCCTTTAATAATGATGCACGTGGATTACAGTAAGGTTCAAAGTGGATGTCCATTACAGTTTTAATGTAGCATTCAATCAACCATGCTTTAACATCTTTGACAAATGGACTTTTAAAGTGGGAGAAGTGAATGATGTAGAGATTGGCATGAAAGGAAGGAGGAACAGCAAAACCAAGACAAAAAGAGATGGAATGGGGTTGTGATTCTGGAACACTGCCTGCATAGTATAGCATGAATTATTTATGCAGGAAAGTGGATCGTTGCTTTGTATCGTGAAGGAAGAAAGGACATACGGGTTGAATAATTGAATCTGATGTTCATAATAGTTTCATGCTCAGCATAAGATGTGTATTATATAGTATGCAATTATAAATGAAATAAATGAGTTTGTTTGTGATACAAATCATAAGAAAAAGATTGTTGACTGGTTAAGTTGTAGACTCAGTTTGGTTGTCTTGACCACCTCAAGTATCTTTTTAGTGACAAAGCACTCGTTATGACAGCGGTATGAATTGTGATACGCACATCTTTACTGCATAAAGTTGACAGAATTTGGCAATGACTACATATCAGGACAATGGAAGAGCAAAATGAGTTGAATTCATTTAGCATCGAGTGTAGTCTTTTGTTAAATAAATATTTTCTTGAGTTGTGACACTGGGAGATATGGATTCACAAGAATGAATGCATTCAGTTTCATGATCCTTTAATGTCCAGCAAACACTGTCTTTAGAAGCTGGATTCAAATGTGGAACACTATTAATAATTTTGCTATATTTCTGGTATTCGGGAGACAGAACAAGACTTTGCTTAGTAAATAAGGAAAAGAGCAAATAACTTAAAGAATGAAGAGAAGAGTCCTTATGGGGGCTTTAGGAAACTCTTCCTCTCAGAGCAGCTAAACTCAGGATTTGGTTAATTTTTATTTATTTATTTATTTTTTTTTGCCGGAGATTTTCCTAAGATGCGACGAGGGCTCTGGGAAATATTGACGTTTCATTCTTGGCAGTACAGCAGTAAATAATGAATTCAGACATTGTAAATTCAACAGTTGTAATGCTTTATTGTGTGATGGCAAAGGTATTTAAGGCACATGTCTGAACTGAAACCTTCAAATATTATTTCTTAATAAATGTAACGTACCCTTTTCAGCAGCTGGCTCCCTAAGCAGACTTTGCCTTTTTCATTTAATAACTTAAACAGCTTGGCCACTAACTTTTGTACTATGATTATTTGATTAATATTATGTGAGTTGCAACAAAAAAACATAATAGTCTAAAATATATTAGATACATTTTTACATGTTTTACTTGCTCACCATTCCACCAATGATAATGTTGCTAATCACAATACTTGAACATAAATCATAAATAAATTGTAAGTATTTACTGGATCTTGCATGTTTGTGAACATGTGTATGGGTAATAATTAGCTGTAAACTGGTGATGTAAGTAATGCACTTTTCCTCAGCAGTATGACTGTAGACTGCCCTGTACATTTCATTCATAATATCTGCAAAAGTTGTCATCAGAAAGAAATGCAAAATTCATAAAAAAAAATGGCATCAGTTTATTATTGTTTGCTTTAATGGTCCATTAATTGCATGGAAGTGAGAAACACACACTATTCTGAAAATATTGTTCACTAAATAAATGAATGTGGATGTTCCAATCACTTCCATGGTCATGAACTCAATCAAGCTCCTAGGGATTCAGGCAGAATTTAAAAGAATGGGGCTTTCTCAGGATCACAGTGAATATTAGGATGGTCCTGTAATAGAAGGCCACCCATGCAGCCAGTTGTGCAATTTCTTTGCTACTGAGTACTCTATAGTTAACTGATAGTGGTATCAGAATAAAATGGAAGTGTGCAAAAAAGACAGGAACTCCGTTATGGTAAGCCATGTAAAAGAAAGTCACCAAATCAGTAAATGGCTAAAAACCTCAAGAGAGTTCCTGGTGATAAATCCTCTAGAGAACTGGGGCCTCATTTATAAAGGTTCCGTTTGTACAAAACTGGCCCAAAAAGTGTGTTTTCCTCTTTTTGCACAACGTTTTCGATCTATAAAAACACAACTTGACGTCAAAGTTTTCGTATCCTTACGTAGAATATGAACTGCGCATACGTAAACTTCTTTGATTGTTGACTTTTTTTTAATTATTATTTTATTTTATTAAACAAATTCATACACAGACTTAATGGCAAGTACACATTTCAGATATTGTACATACAGACAATGTGAGCGTACAAGAAAAATAAAGAAAAAATGTAAATGAGCAAAAACTAAAATAAATAAATAACGTTAATGTTATCGGGTCTAGGAGTCCACAAATATTTCAAGTTCTTCTGCAGTTTGTAAAAGATTTACAGTGTTTTTCTTTTTCATACAAATGCATAAACACATGTGGCACAAATCTGTTCTACTTTTGAAATACTCTCTGTTCACGTGGATGTAAATCTTCATTTCTTAGACTGAGAATGTAAAAGAAAGGTGGAGCAATGAGAGGCAGACATAGTATAAATTAAGCATCATAGGACTCGTGCCCTTCTCCCCCTCACAGCATCAGCAGGGGTTTGAAGAGCAAATCGATAAAGACCGGTCGTAGAGGCCTCAGTTTCTCTTCCCAGCCCCCACAATGTAATGTCCTGGCACAAAGGAGCTCATCTCTCAAGATCCCCCAGAGGTGAGAGATATTGATTTGATTCTGATGCAAATGATTGTTGCATTGGATGGCAGCACTACTCTGAATTACTACCAATAAACAGCATTTTCAGTGTTGCTCTTGAGATTAATTAAAATGAAAATCTAATCTACACTTTTTTTTTGTTTAGGCATTTAAATGAAGCAATATAAAAACCTCTAATTACTTAAGATTTTAAAAATGAGGAGAGTCTGTAAGTTTTTGCCAAGCCCAAACTCATTTGTGCTCAGCAATTAATTATGTGTATATTGGAGATGGGTTGAAGTGTGTAATTATTCAAGGTGAACCTTCTTTGAGCAGCATTGTAGGGAGTGCTTCACATCTCTCAAACCCATCCATTCCCCAGGGGCTATTATATGCAATACCAACATCTTTCACCAAATGTGTATAGTTCTAAGCAATGGTTTTACGCAGGTGTAAAAATACTTTGAGAAATATAATACTTTTTCAGACATGATTGTTCATTTTTTTTGTAAATTAACAGAATACAAAGTGAGTGAGTGACCAATTACACCTAACAGCTCCTAATGAGCATTAATGTCACATGTAAGTTGAAAGCCAATTATGAACTGAAACAGAAACAACTGTGAAGATTTAAAACTAGGTGAGGAACAGTAAACTCTGCTGCCAAGGTGAGATGAGATGGAACTCTTCAGCATAACGTAGCATAAGACAGACAGGAATCACTGAGTGCATCTGGGATTATGCTTGCGGGATTGATTTAGAATTCTTCTCTGTTCATGTACTGCATTTTGTTCATTGATGAAAAAAAAGATTAACATTTTTCAACAATTTTTTTTGTTTAAACCATTTTTTCACACCTGCCTAGATTCATTCATGCATATTTGTGAAGTCGTAAATTCTTTTTCTGAGTGCACAAAATGTTCCCTCCTGCACACTGGCCAAACAATTTAACTTTACCTCCCGTCTTGTTTCCATGCAGAGCTAACACACAGACCGGGAAGAAAGTTAAAGGTGTATTTAATCTACCTCATGAACTGATAGTTAGTCATATTGGATACAATTTCCATTTACAGCCTTTCCCAGTTTGACAGATAACCAAAGAACACGATTTAGTCAGTTCTGTTTTTTTATCTTAACATTACATTACTTTTATGCACATATTTCACATATTAATGCACATGCCATATCATATTGATATCAAGGGTTTCTGCCACTAAACGTATGGATATTTCCGGCTCTAAATACGGCTCTTCTTTGTGTGTTTATTTAATCAAACATGTATTTTTCACCTTCACAGTTTTGCCTTAGATTTGATTTCACAGCATTTTATATCAATTTTCTTGTAACATACTCATTTGTTGTAGACTGATCAACATCAGAAGCAGACAGTATGAACAAAAGTCCTGTAATCCTCCACTAAATCTAATTTTCATCCATCACACCCCATCAGGCCATCCATTACACTCTGCTCAGATGATGACCAGGGGCACAGTTTCCTGTCCAGCAGTTTTTGTGTATTCAGGTGGTATTTACACACCACTCCTGACCAGTGTTTTAATTAAACAAGACCCCGATCCTTTTCACTTCACTCTCCTGCATGTATTTAGAACTCTTGCTCTCTAGGGAGACCTGACATTGTTAAAAGATGCTTGAGGCAAATACTTCAATGTGCCTTTACTAGGCAGTTCACTGTCCTAAACCCATATTGAACTAGCTTTTATATTTTTAACAATGATTAATGGGCTTGCTTGAGATTTTTTCTGTTGACTCTTTAATGCTGTCAATTAGAATAATGAGTTATGCAATTATCTTTGAAGTGAACACTAGTATTAAAACCAGTCATTTACCAAATAACAATATCAGTATTTGATATGCAAAGTACATTTAAGTTGCTGAGGTTAACAAAACATAGTGTGTTTTCTAAGTTGTGTTGTCCTGAATGGTGTGAAATTTATTCGGTTAATTGATCCAAGAGCGATTTAGACTTACTTCTAGTGTCCAGATCCCATTGCAGTGAATAAGAACTGCTGCATTACTGCAGAGGTGGAGAAGTCTACATCATATCTGCCTCTGTTATATTTGTGTATGTGGTGCAGAGAATTCTGGCTCAGTGTTTGTGAATAATATGGCTTATAATTCCTTATAAATAGTTATTCATGAAAAAAAATGATGCATCTCAAATTGTTTTGCTGTTTTGCTGTATTCATACATTGCTGTAAAATATTACAGTCTTGTTTTGTCTAAGACTTGTGTACTTGTACCTTATTCTTCCAAACTTGTGTCTGAGCACATTCATGATTCTTTATTTCGCAATCTTTAGACTGCTGGTGGTTGAGTTCTAAGCAGTTTATGTTTGAAACTTATGATAAACACAGGTGAACTTGCAATTTTGTCTAGGTGCAGTTTTCAAAAGCTTAATTTTCAAGGTTCTTTGACTCAAAGAATTGGTGCTGGTGTGTTAGTGTCCTATGACCTCATATTCATGACCACATCGGCCACGATCTTATCAGGGAATGCACATTACGGATGCTCAAATCTGGTATTATCATGTTCCTTGTTGCTCCGGAAAGCAGAATTTCTACTGAGAAAACAAGCCTGGTTCCATTGTTTATCTCCAGACTTGGCTAAAAACAACGACCTCATCTACTCTCAATCAAGCCATAACTCACTCCATTATATAAGGCAGTCCTACCTTCGTATGTTTGACCTTTCACCCTTTTTCCTCACTGGGGGGTATAAGGAGGATAGCTTGCCTTTTATGTCTGTGATCCCCACTCTATGCTACAAGGCTGGTGCTGGTGGTGAACTTGTGAACAGTGCATCTTGTTCTTCTGGTAATTCTTAATGATTTTGGCTCAATGTTTTGGTTGTCCAGCTGCATAATAATTCTGAGGCTGGTCATACTCCCTGATAGTATTGCAAGATGTAAGTATCTGCCTGTATTTCTGAGCATTGAGAACACGATTAGCCCTGACCAAGTTTTCAACTCCATCGGCTGAAATGATGCCTCCAGACACACATTTTTGCACCTTTCTTCAGGCTTGCAACGATTTAACTGCTACAGAGACGAATATTTAAGATCGTGACCCTTCGGTCTAGAGCACCAGTAAACATGTGTACCTGGGTTCCACTTTCTGATTGCACACCTGGACATCTTTTGATTGCCCATCCTGAAACCCTGGTCTGCTCCGAAACATTTGTCTGGAAGAGACCTGGTTGATGCAGCATAGCTACCTTGTGTCTGGTTGCTCTACTTAATCTGGCCATGGCAAGAACCTGTCTTTCTCAACTTCACCTTGGTAGCATTTCTCACCCAGCCTCTTACATAGCTGCCTCTCTTTCAGTTCATGATAGGGTTTCAACCTAAGCGTGACAATGATGATGATTTAATCCCACAAATTTACAACAAAAAAAATGATTATTATTTCTATTTCTGAAAGCATTCTTTGTTTACAGCACCTAAAACTTGTATGATGGTGCCTCTATTGAAACAGCAGAAGAGGTTCCCTTGTAGATGTTATATAAACATAAATAAGATATAGACAAGCAAGGGAGGTTTCTTGAGATGACGAGGAACTTCAGAAGTGCTCCAATCTCGACTCCAGGGCCAACACAGAATTTTAAGCGTCAAGACTGCTGTCATTTCTAATAGCAGATTACATATATACACAAACGTACTTCCAGGATGCGTATAGTTTGCACGTCACAGTCTATTATTAGACCCCGGCTTGCTATAGTGTATAGTATCATTTATATTCCTTCACACTGAAGCCTGTGAAACACTCACACTTTCCAAATCATCATACAGTCAACACTGTAGTGTATACATTTAAAAAGAGTAGACAAAAATAATGTGATGAGCATGCTTTATTGTTAAACCTTGCTTATGAGAACATTTTACAAGTAAGTGCTGATGTCCAGATTCAAATCAGTGATTTATGCTCTGAGGCTTTTTTGCTTGCGTGTACATTATTCTTCTTTCGTTTACTGTTAGTCGTGTCTGAAGCGTTCATACGAGGCAGTTATTTTTCAAGTATTGTGAACTGATTTTTATTTGATGTGATTCTGGGACAAATCACTGTCTAATAATAAAGAATATCTTTTCCGTCTCTAGTTTGCTTTTCTTTCCCGTGGTCACACACTCTACCTATGTGTTCTCCCGAGCAAGTTGAATGTGTGTTTAAACCGTGTACAGTTTACTGTTTTCTCAGCTGCTGCTGCTGCTGGTGTTGATTGTTACTCTACTTCCTGTCATTACAAACCAGTCAAAAGAACTGGAATCTGCCTCTACACACAACTACAATAATATTTACCTTTTTAAAATATAAAAGCCCTTCAAGGACAAAATAATACATATTTAGAACTCTTCAATCAAATAAACAAGATGCAATATTTTATGTGCATTGTAAAAATAGCTTTTTCTCAGTTCTTGGAAAGTAGCAACATTTTTGAACCACGTCTTTGGTGAGATGTACCTCAATTTAATTTTTTTTTTCTATTGAAACATCAATCTCCTCTTCTTTTATTCCTTTAGTTTGCAATCCAGTAATTTTTCTCTTTTTATAAGAGATTTCTGCCACTGATCAACACACAATTCTCATTGCTATCTACGTACGCTGTAAATAACCTGCATCAGCATTTCTATGTTGTTTATTGATTAGATCCAAGAGTCCCGTGTCACATATCATGAAAAAGGACCTTGTTTCTCTGTGAACGTCTCTAAAATGTAAGAATTGAACAGCTTGAGAAAAGTTCTTGGTATCTTTCTACACAATCCAGGGTTAATGGGTGATGTGCATGACACTGTTTCATAATTTAACAGACATAATAATATAAAAGAAATTGAATTACAGCTTATTCTGTGAGTTGTAAAATATACTGGACTTTATGGCAAAATGATTGATTGACAGGTCTAAACCCTGCCCTTTGATATGTGTCAGATTAGATAAGGACCCTCAGATACGTATATGCCCAAAATTAGATTTATATGTCAATATGTATGTCCACGATAAAACCCTAATCCTTATGTGTTTTATATGTGTATTTGTTTAATGAGTTTCTATAAGTTAGTAAATGTATTATCTTAACATTCTACTGATATTTTAATGTGTTTTTATATTTTTAATTGTCTTTATTCTGTTTTACGTGTATTTGTTTAATAAGTTTAAATAGGTTAATTAATTTAGTATCTTAATGTTCTACCAATATTTTAACATGTTTTTATATTTTTAAATATTTAATGACTTTTTAACTTTTAATGAATGTATTATTCTAATTGTCTAGCAACGTTTTATTCGTTTTTATGTGTATTTGTTAAATAACTTCATTCCTTCATTCATTCATTTTCCCACCCAATTATTCCCTTTTTGGGGTCACTGGGGTCTGCCGATGCCTGTCTCCAGCTCATATTGGGCGAGAGGCGGGGGTACATCCTGGACAGGTCACCTGTCCATCGCAGTCGCTGTGTATAATAAGTTTAAATAGGTTAATTAATTTATTATCTTAATCTTCTAACAATATTTTAACATATTTTTATATGTTTAATTATGTGATAACTTTATATCAGATAATTAATGCATAATCCTAACCCTTTAGCAATATTTATTGTGTATTTATATGTAGAAAATATATAATAATTAATTAACCTATATAAACTAATTAAACAAATACACATATAAAAACACATTAGGATTACGGAACCACATTGACATATACTTCTGAAACATACCCGATAAAATATTGAACGGGGTCTTTAAATGATAAATATTGGGAGGGGTCCTTATCTAATCTGGCATGTCAAAGGGCGGAGCTAAGACCTATCAATCAATGATTTTGACATAAAGTCTGATTTTACTACTCCTGGATTTGGAATTCAGAAGTTCGATGTATTGTCTCTTTGTGAATGCCACGTATTTAACCAGTTACATTATTGGGCCGTTGATCCATCACGTCTTCAGGAAATTCTTAGAATTAACCAGAAGAATGAGTATTTTGGAAAATAGCAATCAATACATTTGACCTAATAATAGCCAGGCACATTGCTCCTTGCACATTCTAATCGTGCCAGGATGCTCAAATTCTGGCGTGCTGGTTCTGCATGGTGTGAACACCTTTGTCAGGAGTATGAGAACACTGTTTCCATTGATCAGGGAAAGCAACTGAAATATTAGCTCCATTACCTTGAAGTGTAGCACTTCTTCTGTAGAGGAGAAGAAAGGTGATGTTTGAATGCGTTCGCCTGCTGATAAATAGTGAGCTCATCAGATACTGCACAGTCTTATTAGTC
This sequence comes from Danionella cerebrum, assembly GCA_007224835.1. Lineage (NCBI taxonomy): Eukaryota > Metazoa > Chordata > Actinopteri > Cypriniformes > Danionidae > Danionella > Danionella cerebrum. The sequence goes on from SRMA01025357.1 coordinate 175,644, forward strand.
TTTTTGAGCTCAAAGAGATCAATAAAGGCTGGGTAGTGTGGAAAATATTGCCCTGTCAGATGATATTACTGGTTTGTGATATGCTGATTCTGAATGTTTCCCAAAGGAAAGAAATACCAGCTGATGAATTGAGAGACATGACTTTCTCCTAACTTTCAACAGAGAACGGTGCCATATCCCTTTAAAACTGGCACACATTCTCCCAAGAAAAATTCAATATCAATATTTCTGGTAATATTTTACCCTGCATATGTAGATAAAATTATTAAATGCTGAAACAGCCACATAGAAAACAGAAGCGCTTCTCCACCCCTCCCTGTATTCCCTGTATCTATGTGATGTAATCTGATGCTTTGTTGTCAGGGAGAAAAAGAGTTTGAGATTGTGGCTTTTGAAAATAAAAACAAGGAATACTGGAAAATGTATATTTACAACAATAGTTTGTCGTATGGGTTTGGGTTATTTTGCATGCCATGTTGTGTGTCAATTATGACATCAATAATGTGCAATACTTTTGGCATAATTATTGATTTTCTGTTCTGAGTCAGTAATTATGTTTGTTTCATTTGTATTGAAATGTACTATGACTATTTACTATATACTAGTATAACTTTATATATATTAGTAAAACTCCACCATGAGAGAAATGAAACCTCAAAGCTCAAAGTCATCTAAACATGTAAGGGTCATCACATGGAACCACAATTAAATACATCATGTTTATTAACGTATATGAACAGACTGAGTACAAAACACGGGTTGTTTAAAAACAATATATTTACTTAATAGCTCGATGAACGAGAGCATTGTGAAATATTCAACCTCATAACAGCACACGCACTATTTAAAGCTTGAAATTGAAACTGTAAGTCTTGAACCTGCTGTGGAAATAAACAATATGAATATAAAACAATAAACCATGCGCGAAAAAGGCAACAGTGAATGCCGGAAGCATTGCGTCTTTAAATGACGCACCGGTATGCGTCGATGAGAAGTTGAAGGTTGAACGTAGAAAACTTTACATACACACACACATATATATATATATATAGTATATATATATATATATATATATATATATATATATATATATATATATATATATATATATATGAGATATATATATATTATATATATATATATATATATATATATATATATATATATATATATATATATATATATATACTTCTTTTTTTTGTATATAAATGTACAAAAATAACAAAATTTTCCGTAAATGTGGTGGATGATGTTTTTGCTCTCTCTCTCATTCTTTCCTCCAGGCGTTTGGTCAAGCATACACCAACCAGCGTAAAGTTGCTGAGGATGGAGAGACAAATGAGGAGACACTGCTGGAGGAGTCTGCTTCCAAAGAGGCTTATTACATGGGACGTCTGGTGGACCTTCAGTCTCAGCTCAAAACTAGCACCTCAGTAGCCTCCAATGCCCAAGCAGAGACAGAGCGCCTCAACATACTCATGCAGGAGCTAAGAGAGGTGGGAGGAGCCTGTGTGTCAATCTGGTGGAATAGCAATCAGCACTTTACATAAAATAAATCTGGGTATTCAAATTTGATTGGTAGACTTGATATGTTTGTTTTAAACTGGTAAGTCTGAAGCTTCTTACGTACTATATATTATAATTATTTATTAAGAAGGCATTAATATTAAAAACAAAAAAGATCACAATAATCATTTTGGTGGGGGTTTCCCCCTAATATAATATTAATTCAACAAAATGTTACTATAGATGTGCTTTTCATGTTTTGTTTTTTTTTGTTGGCACACACACTGAGGACCCACATGGAAAAATTTTGCTTTTTTTTCCTCTCTTTGAAGGACTGGGGTGAAAGGGTCAGTTTGAGGGAGGGCACTCTGTCAGCACCAGTGGTGTCAGGGTCAGCGACTGTAGAGCATTGTAGGGAGCAAATCCATGGCTAAGCTGAGCCACGAGAGAAATGCCCTGAGGTCGGCACAAAGACACACCATAGACACACAGTGCAAATGTGGCTTCCTAAGAGACATGGATCAAGACAACTTTGTTCTTTTAAAAATCTTTTAAATGTTATATTTTGAGTGGTTATTATTGTCATTTCAGTCTGGTCTTTACTTCAATTATAATTACCTCTGACCTATTTATCAGAGCTAGAAATGTTCTGTGGAGCTACTTTGAAGCACTGGTATTATAAAGCTATCCAAACACTTCCAACCAACGTCCATTCTTCTGGGTAACCTTGTTAGGTCCTTATTTATGTTTATCTTTCTGTTGTGTAATACCCATCCTCTGTGTTTATGCATTTCTCATTTCATTTCAGTTTAATTGGACTATTCTGAACAAAACTCTCAGAGAGATCACTGCATCACTGCCTGATCGATCTTTTCATTTCAGTCTGAGTCTTGTCTTGTCTGCAGTGCTGGAAATGGAACTGTTATTCCCCAGCTGTGAGTGGTTATCTTTATCTGTATCTGGAGACGGTGGTTGTCAGGAGCTGGGAGGCTGTTAGCTACACGGTGCACCGCTACCTCTGAGCGTGTACGACCTCAAAGACTGTTGCTTCTTCATATTTGCTGTGTCTGAAACCTGTCATTGTGTTATATTCAAGCCTCCGGACCTTTGTCTGAGGATATAAGTCTGAGTATCTTGCATTTGGGTCATCTGTGCTTACTTCCTTACGTCCTCAAAACACTTTTAGAAAATCAGAAAGTACTAAAAAGGTTGCTAAACTACTGCTAATGAATATCAGAGTCACAGTAACCCAGTCATGAACTAAAACAGAAACTGTAGGAGGCTATACCAAAGTGAGGATTGGCAAAAGTTTGTTGTCGCAGGAAGAACGAGCACAGCCACTAGACACATGGTAGTTATACTGCATCAACAAACAAAGATTTAAAATCTGACTAATTGCCCTTCAGAATCATAAGATGCCCTGCAGTCCTTTAAGCCAGCACTGGAAAAACCAGTGGGACCCAGGTACACCCATCTACTGTCCGGAGAGAAAAAGCCTGGACAGAAGTGGTCTTCATGGAAGAATTGCAACATAGAAGAAGGTAAAGTGACTCTTTGGCTGTAGCAGAGGAAGTTTCTGCAGGCAACAGGAAGCTCCTTGGTCAATTGGGGCTACATTTTTTGAAAATGGAGTTGGAGAAATATGACCAGATATTTATCCTTCTTGCAATACCAGCAAGGAGGCGAACAATTGGCACCCATTGACCCCAAACATACAATCAAAGTCATTAAGAACTCTCTTCAGCCTAAAATGCACTGGAAAATTCGGAATAGCCCCTCAAAAGAGCAGTGATCTCAGATGGAAGTGAGAAAGTTACATCCACAGAAGATCTGTGGGTACTTCTTCAAGATGTTTGGAACAAACTAACCACCGAGTTCCTTCAAAAACTGAGCACCTAAATGAAATACTGCTGTTTTAAAGACAACAAATGTTGATTTGATTTATATGTGTCTTTTTTTCATTCACTGCATTTTGTTCAGTATATCAAATATATCAAAACACTCAATTTTTTTTAAAGCATTCTTTGCTTAACATCATTCTGTTTTGACACATTTATTTAATACATTGCATTTGATGGCACTGTGACTAATCCATTTTTCAGACCATATATTTTCAGACCTTAACTTAACCAGTCATTTATAAGGGGAAGAGATAGAAGAATAATAAGGGCTAAAAGGAATCAGTAAAGCTTTTAGGCAGTTCGTGTATTAGGTTTACTCCGATATGGTCATGACCCCTTGAGTGTGTGAAGCCTGTGATTACCACTGCTACAAAAGAGTGGGACTGAGAGATAATAGCTGGGTAATCCATAGGCGTGCATGCCCAGCTCATTTACTCTGGCACAGCAATGCATTGAATATCCAGCGAGACATCACATCCTCTTTGAGCACTGAGTTATTGTGTACAGCAATCAATAGAATACTGGCTTATGGGGAGGGCGTCTGATGGAACGAGCAAAATATATATTGAACTATTCTACTGTTTGATGATGCGTTAGTTCAATATAAAGAGATTTGGTTTGTATATATTGTATAATTCTGTATTTACTGACCACTTAGAATGTCATAGTTTGTATTAGAGTGTGCAAAAAAATGCTAAAAACAAAATGCGCACTTCTTTATTCAAAATATACTGTCATAATTTAGAGCAAAAAAATTACAATTAAATTTCTGTTTACTAAAAATGAATTAAGCACAAAAACTTAATTTAAAATAACTCATTGTCACGACAATAATTAAGTAATTCTCCTTTTCACGTATGAAATAAAATCAAACTTTCATGTAGTAGTTTATGTTAAAAGCCTTTACTTCTCCTGGCTCCATTCCCCTTTTGTTCCACTCCTTTGACTCTTTATCAGCAGCTCTGCACGATTTGTGCAGTGGTTGTTTTTTTTTCTTTCTCTGCAACTGTTTTTTTCCCTTTAAGTTTTCTGCTCCTAAAGAACTGTTCAAAGGAGATGCTTTTTTGACTGTACTGTACATGGCAGTTTAAGTGTAAGCATTTCACTTTTTATATTAAAAAATGTTTAAATGAAAAGGAATTTATCTTCTACACATAGTCAGAATAGCAAAGCATAGATATTGCATTGATAAATACAAAGAGAAGCAAGATATCTACATCTTTTTGTAGTGCATGTTTAACACTCTCTAATGGAAAGATGATGCTTAGGTTGAATACTGGGAGGTCCGGAATCTATGGTACAAGTATGAACAGCAGAAATAGCAGTCGTGATTGTGTTGGAAAAATAGAACTTAGACTATAGACAGTACAGTGGCACCCCGGGATACAAAATTAATCCGTTCGAGGGTGACTTTCGTATCTTGAAGCAAGTTTTACATGTAAAACACCTAATCTGTGCAACGGTTCTCAGAAACAACAGTATAAGTAGATGAAAAAAATGAAAACCAGAGAAAAATCAAGTAACGTTTCTTCAATCCTTAAATCTACACATTGTTAATGTAATGAAAGGTAATAGAACACATGCAAAATACGTAATACGTGCACAAATGTGAAACCTTACCTTGAGTGAAGCGATGTGTCACAAGATGTGGAACGGATGCAGAAAACATTACGGCACCACGTATGAAAGTAAACTTCCTCAAGATATTTCACGAATAAGTAACACAAACACAGTTTCAAGCACAAGCGGAGGCAGTAGCGTGCGTACAGGAAAGAGCGCTTCTGAGAACGCATCACAGGGTTTCTCTAAGTTGCGCTACAGAACAGCACTTTCCACGTTATAAACGTTATTTCTTTTACAACATCTCAACTCTAACTTTTGTTATAGAACATTATTGGTAATCCATACATAATGTTTCACTTGATTTAAAGCTGATTTAAAGTATTTTAAGGCGTATCAGCCCCCTAAAGCACACTTTCTTCAATGGGGGGGGATGCAGTGCCAGGACCAGGAAGCGCACAGCGATGTCAGACAAACAAGCGGATAAAAGTGCAGAACTGTTGGAATTTCTTTGTATCTCAAATTTATTTTCGCATCTCGAAGCAAAACATTTTTACAGATTTTAGAAGCAGACTGTTGCATTTGGTCTTCGACTTGCTCTTTTACTGAGCTTTAAGTGAGTAGGGTGAAAACACCTTATTTTGTCTTTAATAACAATTTTGTTTTACCAGAACTACCTCAGATCAAAGGTAGTTGTTTTTTTTTTGAAGGAACTAAAACTTTTGGAGGTCAGAAATTTGAGGTTATTTTTTACATATTGTCAATTTTTTATTTCATGACCAATTTAAAGATTGCTTTCATCTAAGAGCTGCTGCACAAGGTTATTTGAAGGGTTTTGTCTAGATAAGTAAGAAAGACAGTCCTTTTGACTTTTGCTCTATGAATGACAGTTTGCTTCCATATTCTAAAAATGAATGATGAATTTTTGACCACATTTTGTCATCTTGCTTGGTGCTTCTGTTTTGCTTTTCGTGAAAAGCTTTTGTTTAGACTTTTTCATATTGATTACTGTGTGGAGAAAAGTGCTGACTATAGGTTTTCCTCTGACAGAAAGCTTGTTTCCCATGCGCAGTTCATAGAGTTTGAATTCGCAAAGAAGTTAACTTCAAAAACTCAAGGTTCATTAAAGAATTAGGGTGTCAGTGGCAGGGAAGAGATTGAATTAAGAACTATTTACAACATCTATTCACAATATATACCAGCTGTTCAGAAAAAGACTTAAAGGGAACAGAACTCAACAGTGTCTCAGGAAGCCACAACAGAATCAAAGCCGGGGAGCAAAAACGACAGGGAGCAAATGTCTTGAGGTGGTCACTGGGATGCAGGTGAGAAACAGGTGTGAGGTTGACCGGAATATTCCAAAGGAGTGAATAGATTGATTGATGAAACTCAGAAGAGAAACAGAGCAAGAAATGGAGATCCAAGAAGGCTAGGAGCTATCATGGAGAGACAGGGGGCATGAACCGTAGATCTGAGGTGGATAACCCTTTTAACAGAAGGAGTGTTCTGATTGGATGACTGATTCAGTGGGGGGTCGTCTGAGTCAAAGAAGTGATCTTGATTGCTGATGGATGTCCTCTGGGGTTCTTGACAGTATGTTGATGTAAAATCTAAGATGTTGTCATTACAGTGAAATCCACTTCATGCTTTTCACAACATTTGAATTTTTACACACTCAACAAAATCATATTAAGCCAGAAACCATTTTATCATATACCTTCATATATCATATACTGCAGCATGTGAGTACACCTTATTTTACAGTTTAAATCATATAAGATGCGGTTAAATATCTTCAACTCTTTCTTCCTCTAGGAATACAATCTCTAACTGTAAAACATCGACGACAGTTTTAGTAATTCTGTGTTTTAAGGTAATGATTAAACTGCCAAGTGATGCCTTGTCTGTCCTTTTTTTGTTTGTCTCTCAGAATACTGAGACGCTGGAGCTACAGAGGGGGAGGATGAGAGAGGAAATCAGAGAGTACAAGTTCAGAGAGAGCAGACTCCTCCAGGACTACACTGAACTGGAGGAGGAGAACATCACTCTCCAGAAACTGGTCTCAACTCTCAAACAAAATCAGGTAAAACATGTTGCCATTGTTGTTATTTTCATTTGTTTCATCTGTTATAACAACAAATTACACGGCAGCAATAAAAAGAAAGCTAAACATTCATTTAGTCAGTGGCTTATCTTTTCTTTCTTTGCCTTTAAACAAGCAGCAACCCGTTCAGTTGCTGCAGTTCATTGATTTGCACTTGAGGCATGTATCAAATGCTGCAGATTCCCATTGACACCAGTGTTAAAGTGATCAGCTTTACAGCAGACGTAAAGCCTGGAACCAGTATGTTTTTAATTCATATTTCATTCAATTCTGCCTTAACTTTCCACCATTCAGGATTTTTGTGCACCCTATGCCCAGTAGTTTGTTTGTAATCATGTGATTCTGAAAATGCTGAAATTCCAATATTTGTCCTGGAGCAAATAACATGGTAAAAAGACAAGGAGGAACTTTTCCACCGTTGAAGTTTGGATAATATTTTAAAAGAACAATACATACATGTTCCAAAAAAATAACGATGAACCCCTTTTTCTGCAGATCTGAAATATTTTGCTGGTAGATATGAGCAACTATGGCGTAATCCTTAAACATTAATCCGCTGATATATTGTTTAACCAAAATAGAATTAGTCTCACATTGCAGCCAGCTTCCGTAATTCACTCAATAAGTTTCAGTGCGCATCTTGTGTGTTGGAGTAGATTCTTTTTTCCTCGAAAAGTGATGCGGATAAAATTGCAGTGGTGCTGAATTACAGAACGACAGTATCAAACTATTGTAATGCTAAAAGCTGAAGTTGAATCGTGTACCAAGTTTGATAAAAAACACACACATTTTCTTCATACCTAAACATTATATTTAATTTCTTAAAAAGGACTGTTTTGGTTTAAAGGAGGCTTTTTTTAATGTCTCACACATTGTTCAATGTAAAAATAAAAGGACCGTTCTTTTAGGCTGTTAGATTTTCAGAATTATATACATAAAACAAATCAGGGAAACAAACTCATGTACATTTTTTAATTCATGTATGTTTTCATGAGTATTTTTTTTGTTCTGTATTGAAAAAGTTCAGAACGGTGATACCAACGTGTTGTACCAAACCAAACCGTGATTTTTCTAAAACGGTACACCCCGAATGCATACCATTCAGTGTTAGTGGGTGGATCAATGACACTGGTACCAAGGCACCCCCCTCCCTATACGTTCTGGTAAAAGACCAATAATGGTACGGTCATTGATAAAACACTACTATAGATATCGTCATTGCTAAACATAAACATAAAAGTGGTTTGATTGGCTTGGTATGTAATGTTTTAGATATGGATAACTTAAATTATGCTTTTAAGTAATGTTATAGGAACAGCACTTTGCAAAATAAACACTAACCTTGTATCAGCGTAGCATATGTCAGTATTGACAAATTCTTCAACACACAACTGAGCATTAGCTTAACATGGAATAATGTACCAACTTAATAAACCTATATTTGACACAGGGTTCATTGCAGATGCAAATTTTCAAGCCACCTGGTTCAACATTTTCTTACTTATGTTCAATGACATTTGGTATAAAAAGTTTCTCTGTATGAATAGTTTGAGCACCTGTAAACAGCGCAAATCTACAATTGATCCTTATTAGGGAAAAGAATTTTCCCATCTACATTTCAGTCTTAGCAATGACATAATGTGCAAACAACCTATTTCAGTTACTTGGCTCTTTCGTGGATCTCTACAGTCTTTCAGAAACCTATGGGTGATGTCACGGACACCCTGTCCTTTAGTTTTCTAAACTAAGTTTAAGTGTTAAGAAGCACTTAAGTCTGGAATGACAAGTAAATTCACAAAAGTATCATGTATATGTGACAAATACCTCAAATATTTAAAACTATTTGGTTCACATACTTTCTTAACTCTGTCAAAAGGTGGAATACGAAGGTCTGAAGCATGAGATCAAAGTGCTGGAGGAAGAAACAGTGCTACTCAACAGTCAACTGGAAGATGCTTTGCGGTTGAAAGACATTTCTGAAAGTCAGCTGGAGGAAGCTCTGGATGCCCTGAAGAGTGAGCGAGAGCAGAAGAACAGTCTGAGAAAAGAGCTGGCTCATCATCTCAGCCTGACAGACAGCATTTATGGAGCAAGCACTCACCTAACCCTCTCTGCCGTCGAGGGCCTGAAGTTCCCAGATGAGCCTGCAACCAATGGTACTTCGGCATCTGGGTCCACTCCCAACAAAGAAGACAATACCCGCTGTCGTGAGTGCAATGGGCATGGGCTGAAGCTGAACGGAGAATACCATCGAGCGCCAGGAAGAAAAGCAGAGTTACATCCAGTCTCGGATCTCTTCAGTGAACTTAATCTGTCTGAGATTCAGAAACTCAAACAGCAGCTCCTTCAGGTCAGTTGCATCACATTCTGTTTTGCTTTAATCTGTAAGAAAGCTGGTCACTAAGATTACGCCTCGATCATACCAAAGACTCACAATCTGATCACTCCAGCTTCATTAAATGCTTTCTCATCTTGACCAGAAGAAATATTTTAACTAGACAAAATGTGAGTTTCCTGAAGAAAGTACATGAGTATTTGTAGCTCCAGAGGAGTGGTATGAATTTATATTAAAACTACTTTTAGGTAATAAGATATAGGCACTTACACAAAGAATTAGAGGAGTAGGTAGACTGCCAGCAGCTGGCTTCTCTCTAATGAATGCAATTTCTTGAAAAATTATTATTAGATTATCAAACAGTCTGTCTAACATGAAATTATGAAGCAATCCAGTTTAAAACGCAATACAAATGTACCACCAACGGCATAACTCATCAACCTCAGCTTAATCACCGAACAGTTCACCACACACAACATTCTGTGCAGCACCATTTTTATAAATGCAATTATGAAGTTCATTCTGGATCAACATTCAAATAAAAGTGATGCTGCTGGGCGCAGGGCAAGTCTCTTGTGGACTTTTTTTGATCGTCACTAGGTGTTTAAAATTCAAAGATCAACATCTGCTTTTCAAGTCAACATTCTAGCTTTAAAAATGTTTGTTATGACTCTGCTGCTGATCATGGTATCTATCATACTTTGCTTGGGCTTGAAACACATAATCTTAACGTGAAAATTGATGGAAAAGTCTCAAAATTAGAAAGAGAGGTTAGGAAAACACCCATATCCCCAATTTTTCAAGGCCCCTAAAGGAGAAGGTTCAGCGTCCCTCTCCCATTGAGTTCAATAGGAATCTTTAGACTTTAAAAAACGTAAATAAATTGCAGAAATATGCAAGATCTACCAAAGTATGTAAACACTATTCCTCAATAACCTGCATGATTTAATGAATATTTGACACTTAAATCACAAAGTATAAATGAGTTGAAAAAAGGTGCTGTGTATTTGCAAACTCAGTGCTGAATACTACATTTAAAAATGTGCAAATCCACTGCCACCTGTTGATTTGTTATAGTCTTTACAGGGGTTTTGAGTTTTTCTGTGGACACATTTTTGTAAATGGTGTGACTGTGTGCCTTGTCAGTACATGACGGGCAAATTCGCACGATTTCCATGTACCTGGTGGTGTTGCGATGGAAGCACTTTACGGCAAAACATCATATCGTACTTTGTTCACCGTATAGATTACTATCAAAAATCATTAAACCTTTAAACTCGTAAATAATGTAATTTATCAGCAAATAATATTTTTAAGTTTGGCTTAATTGAATAGACTTATATCATTCTGCGGAAATCATTCTGCATCAAGCCATATAAAAGTGATCGCCATGTTTTGGCTTCACTCGGCCAGCCATGTGAGACACTTGCTTAAAACAAAAAAATCTAGCTCAATAAACGGCAGCGGTTTAGTTGTACTTTTGATTGAAGGAATGTTGAATGCGTTTGATGCAAAGGTCTATTTTGTACTTTGGGAGGCTGCTGTCAGCTTGATTAGCATTCTGAGTGAGGACCTTTTAACTGTCCCCTTAAAAGCAGGACACAGTAATGTGTGTGTGCATCTGTGAGCCATGGGCATATTCAGAACAGAGGAGCAAAATGGGACGAGAATAGAAAATCTGCCAGTGCGAACACAGAAACATAGAGAGCATCAGCTGCTTGAAGAGGCAATACACAGCCATTTAACTCCATGCTGCTATGAATACATTAAATGCTTAAAAAAACATGACGGTTAATTGATTAAACAATTTATAGATTTTATGAATTCTAATCAGAGAGGTGTAGTAAGCACTAATGCCTTTCTGCAAAAATGTTCCTGGTTCACAATTGTTTAGAGGTGCATTAAAGAGGCTAATCATCATTTCCAACAACAGGTTGAAATGCATCCAAGGTAAAAAAAAAAAAAAACACTTTAATTATAATTTAATACATGTTTATTTTACTGAATTTTAAATGCTGTGATGTACTGTCGACCTGTCCAGGGTGTACCCCCGCCTCTCGCCCAAGGTACTGGCAGACCCCCGAAACCCCAAAAGGGAACAAGCCTGCAGGAAAATTAATGAATGATTTTTAAATTACTCAGTAATAAAGCCTTTTATAGCTCGTTTGTATGAAACTCCACCTTTACGTGATGCAATCTGTAATGATTGGTCATTCAGAACCGTCTGCTCTCATTGGATACTGCATGTGACATGCATCCCCAAAACAGAACGTTTAACAAATATCGCACTACTCATATTTCTCATATAATATGTAGAAAGTGCATTAAAGTCAATAATGGTGCTGATGACACTGCAAATCAAAAGTGATTGGAGCAAGATTCCTCTGAATATCCAGTTACATTAAGGCACTGAGAGTAGGAGGAGCTATGAATGACGCATTGGCAGTAGGAGGGGTGTAGTATTGGGTAACGTAGACACTTTTGAGCTAAAGATTCGTTAGAAAAAGATTTGACTCACATTCACGATTCAAACATTTGACTGCAGCACTTTCACTGAAAACAATTAAAACTCAAAACATATTCCTCCAGCTATGTTACACACTGCATGCAAGGTAATGTTTAAAAAAAGATGATATAAGCTCTTTAAAAATAAGATGGTTGATTGTTGATCTCAAATTGCAATCTGTTAATGCATGTAATTCTGCTAATAACAGTCTGTTAATACATGAAAACAACAATTATCACACATAGACTATGTTTGAATAGCTTAAAAACAGATCAGTTTCTCATTTCGGAACTATGCAATTTGATGGTGACTCAACATTTATTCACAAATAAATCACAAAGAGTGTATTTGATCGCAGTCTTTTCTTACATATATTATTCCCAGTGCATTTCCTAGGTTTTGATGGAGTCATGTCCTCATGTATCCCCCCCCCCCCCCATGTGTTCCCTCGTGTGTCACATTTTGCCTTGTCACTAGATTGAAAAGGCTGTTGCTCGGTTACTCAGCACGGCAATACAAGCCTCACTCCTCCAGTCCACTCTTGTTTGTCATACCGTTCACCTCTCCTGAACTCCAGACCTCCTAAACTGTATTTCCAGCACAATGTTGGATTGTATTTTTCATATTGCTCCCCCTGGAAGGATTTGGACTGTTAAATAAATTCTATGTAAGAAACAATATAAAACTAATCATTCTCTCATGTTGGCTATGGCTACTGTCAGTCATAGCTAACATGTAATATTAAATCTTTTTGAGGATATGAATCAACATCACCTTCTTCCAGGCCACGCCCCATTCACTGAGACTGAGTGGAAAACAAGTGCTTTTAAAGTGAGAAAGCATGATTACATGCTTAAAATGACAAACGTATGATCGCCAAGACTTACCCATGAAAGACCAGCTTTCCGTTGATGTAAAGATTTGTCCAGAAATTGTTTTTTTTTTTCTCCAAATTTCCTGATATCCACACAGGGAAGTTCAAAGGTGTACAGAAACCTTGACATCTGGTCATACTGTGAAGTGGAATGTATAATGACTAAAGCATCTATGGACATTCTGGTTGGTTATATACAAATAATTTTATTACAAATTATTAGACAAGTTCCTAACTAGCTCAGCTTTTTGCAGGTAATGCTGTCACTAATAGGCCAAATTACATTTAATTCTATGCTGTTCCTCCCATTTAAATAACGTTTGCTGTCTGGCCCCCGTGATGCAGTTTTTGGCCCTGTAATGTTCTAATTTTTGTCAGATATATATGTGGCACGGTTGCGCAGTGCAACGGGGGTTACAATCACAAACCTATCGTCATTTCCACACCTTCTCCTTCTCTCTACCTGTTTCTCTACATGTCTTAATTCTGTCCTGTTTGTTAAAAAAAAATATAGAAAGTAAAGATATCCAGTAAAGATACAGAAAAACTTACAGTCTATGATTTATCAGTGGTACGGTCTATTGCTGTAATTTTCTGCTCGTTGGTCTTCTGAAAATGACCACTATGCAGCTTCAGCTATTTCCAAACAAGGCCGCCAAGTTCCTGATCACGACCTAAAAATAAGAGCATACCTCACCTGTGCTCTACACCAGCTTCAAGTAATGTTCTGAAAATAGTTTAAAGTGCTGGTGCTCATTTATGAATTGCCCGGCTCTGCTAACCCCTCACAACCCAAACAGAGAACTCCAATATTTGAGTCTGCTTGTAGATATCCTACCTGCAATTGGACCAGCTTTCAGATGAGATTGGGGATTCTAACAAATAATTTCTGTTTTGTTTTTGCACATTTAGCGTAAGCCAATCTGTCACGATAATGGTAGGGGTGAACATGTACGTTTTGTTTAGTTTTGTTACACATTCCTCTGACCGTTTTTTGAATTACTTATTATTGAACAATATTTATTCATCTAAACAAGTGGCGTTTGCTAAAGAACTGTTGTTAATATACCATTGTAGTTTCCTTTGTTCATCCTGGATCCTCTCCATCAAATCAATAGGTTTTTGCTGTCTCAGCCTTGAGGTGTTAAATAGCCGAGGCTTCTGACAACAACTGATCAAAAAGCAATTACCCAGCACTTGAGTTTAATGAAGGGAATCACATGTGTGCGCTTGTGCTAAGTTTATGACAAGAAAGATATACCCAATGTTCACAACTATGGAGTGAACTTCATTAATTCCAAATTCTACATGTATTACCTGAAATATTTTTTTTATGCAGAGCAGATTCAAAAGGCTTAAATTTTTTTCTTTTTCTACATCTTTTTTTATTGATAGAGCCCCAGTCAGAAAAACCATTTGGCTCCAGTTTGGCATTGGTCTGGTATTGGACTTATGGGATGTGGGCCCGAGTTGCATTTTATTGTAGCACCCAATTCATTAAAGGCAGTGTTTTCTTTGTACAAATTCATTTTTGGGCGACAAAGGAGTTCCCTCAAAAGTTATTGGGCCAACTTTAATATTTATTGGCTGAAATTATGACAATCACCTAATTTGCATAAAGACCATACATAGGATTATAAAAACAAGCATAATAAAATACATTAAATAATAAATAAATAATGGTAGCTGGATGAATTAAATAACCTGAAAGGTATCTTCAATATCTTCAGGTCAATTTTGTTTCTGGGTCCAATTTTTTTAAATTGTCATTTTAATAGAATTCTCCGGATACAGATAAAATTGTCTTGTAAAGATATGTTACTTTTTCCAGTATTCCCTGTTTTTGTCCTAAAAAGCCACAGTCCGAAGCTCCTTTTCTTTTCCCCACGAAACAGATGTTACCGAAATATTGTGATGGCTTAATAGCTTTAAAACACTTAGCTAAAAAAAATGCTAGATTCAGATCAAAGAAAAAAGAAGGAGAGGGGGAGGTGAAGACCCCGAGAGAGTTGATCTCTGGTCATGTCCAAAACATGTATTTTTCCTCACATGTGTCGTCATCTGTCCGCATCAGCATGTGTCCGCATCAAAAACGCAACTCAAACATCCACGAAGGATGACTCTACCAAACCAACATGTGGCAGTCGTTTCATGGTTCAAGGCATTTTTAAATTGATTATTTAACACTACCTGTGCAAAAACACAAGTGCCTCTGTTCTTGATCAAATAGGAAACATGCCCATGTAATCCTGTGCATGCGGTAAGCCACAACAGCAGAGCCAGATACTCGCTTCAGCTGCCATTACTCCAAACACAGCAGTGAAATAAATCAAAATACTCAAAATACTTTGGTTTCCCTGTACACATGGAGCCCAGGAACCGAGCGTTTTAAGTACGATTCACCTTGGCTCTCGTTTTCAAGAATGTGTGGTTACATGAAAGCGGTGCTGGGGCCACGTGTGGACGGACAGCGTAACCACGCCAAAAAATACCAGTTTTCAAAATAGACAGGGCCTCTCTCTGTGCTTCTCCTCTGCTGTGCTGTCCAACAACTCCGTTTTGTGATGCAACTTTCTATTGTGATGTAACTTCCTGTTCTATCTCAGAACAGGATTCAAAATATTTTTCTTCTATTATACAGAGAACATGATCACAATGTGTGAATCAGTTTGTGATAATAATTCTCATTTTGCTCTCTTAAAGCACTAGAGTCTATTTGAGTCTATATGGAGGCAAAAAGTCTCCAAGAACTCCATAATAAATTGCTAGATTTGCCACTGGTCGAATTGTATGAAATATTGTATGCAATAAGTAATTATTGAATGAAATGAAATTGTATGAAATAAGACCCCTCTGGCCACAAACATAGACAAGGTGAGGGCAGGCCAATGTTGAGAGGTAGCATTTAAGAAAGAAACAGAGAAATGGCTATACATTGGGTGAGGTAGCTCAAAAAAGAGCCTCTTCCGCATTGTCCTTCAGAGGGCAGTGTGGAGCAGGTTTAAAAAAAGCCATTGCAACCAAGCACATATTGACATAATACAGGAAACAAACATTGCAGGAGTAGGTAGGATCAGGGAAGGTACTACTATGTACAGTATTAAGATTTTAAATCTTAACATTGTTCTACAATTATTCATGAATTGCGTGAAGGCAAAGAATAAATTATCAGTGTTATGTGCCCAATAATCTGTCTTGTCCTCTAGGTTGAGCGAGAGAAAGCAGTTCTTCTGACCAACTTGCAAGAGTCTCAAACACAGCTACAGCACACACAAGGAGCTTTAACTGAGCAGCACAAGCATGTCCATCGACTTACTCAGCGTGTTAATTCCATGAATCATCACAATGATACGGCATTTGACTTGGAAGAGTCTGAAAAGATTCCTATGAATGGTTGCTGTGAGTATGACACCGATATTAATGGAATCGAGATCTTAGAGTGCAAATATAGAGTGGCTGTGACTGAGGTCATCGATTTGAAGGCAGAGCTTAAAGCATTGAAAGAAAAGTATAACCAGTCTGTGGAGAGCCAATCGGAAGAGAGCAATCAAAGTCAAGGGAAGGTCCAGGCTCTGGAAGAGCAGGTGAATCAGTTGGAGAAAGCCTGCCGGGATGGCCGTGAGCAGGTTAGCAATCTAGAAGCAGAACTCCGGTGTGCTTCCGGAATGGCTACTGAAAGTAGTGGCATGCTGAACATGGCACAAGACGAGCTGGTAACATTTAGTGAGGAACTTGCTCAGCTTTACCACCATGTCTGCTTGTGCAATAACGAAACGCCAAATCGTGTCATGCTGGACTACTATCGCCAGAGTCGAGTGACTCGTAGTGGCAGCCTGAAGGGTGCAGATGACCCTAGAGCCTTGCTGTCTCCACGTTTAGCTCGTCGTCTCGCCGCAATCAACTCCTCGGACCTATCCAAGAGTCCTCAAGACTCTCCCTCAAAAGAACCTCTGGGAGAAGGTGGCAGTCCAATCAGAACCCCATTTGGTTTACAAATCAATACATCAAATCTATCGCCCTCCCCAGTGCCAGAAACTGGTGATCTTCGAAGAGAACCCATGAACATACATAACCTCAACGCAATCATCCGGGACCAGATCAAGCACCTGCAAAAAGCAGTGGACCGCTCACTCCAATTGTCCAGGCAGAGAGCTGCTGCTCAAGAGTTGGCACCCATACTTGATAAGGACAAGGAGGCGTGCGTGGAGGAAATCCTCAAACTCAAATCACTCCTGAGCACAAAAAGAGAGCAGATTGCCACCTTACGTCTTGTCTTGAAAGCCAATAAACAGGTAGACCTGATTCTTTCCTTATTGAGTTTCGTTCAGGTTATGTTTCTATTCGAATGAATTACTGAACTCACAATGCTTCATAACTTCTTGCACATTTGTTCAAGACTGCTGAGGTAGCACTGGCAAACCTGAAGAGCAAGTATGAAAATGAGAAGTCCATGGTGACTGAAACAATGATGAAGCTTCGGAATGAGTTGAAGGCTCTTAAAGAAGATGCAGCAACATTCTCTTCGTTGAGGGCGATGTTTGCCACCAGGTATGTTTTTTTAGCTCTTTTCTGATAAAGTTAGCCTTAGCTTATGTTAGGAATCATTTCACTTCTCAGGAAACATTTTCCCAAGGAAACATTTTGCAAAACAGATTGAAACTTTGTCTTAATTGAAAATGTATAGACAGATGCAAGCAGCTATAACATTGTATGATATGATGAGATTTCACACACCTGTTCCTGGTGTATCTGAAACAAGACAGCTTCTGTATTGAGTATCCACAACTCAAAAGGCGTCAGGTTCTGTTTTACTGCTGTGAATGTGTTTAGATTGGCAAAAAAGAAGTGTATTTCTTGCACAAATCTGAATAGATGTGAACAAAACAGCTGTTAAGATCTTTACGTGGAAATGGAATAAAGATGATTGGGCAAGGAACTCCCTCTTGGACCAGATTTCGAATATTACATTTTTTGTTCAAAAACCAACAGAAAGCAGACTTACCTGCGACTACACAAATCAATAATCAGAGCATACAATAGGCATCTAAACACCCCAATTACGTACCTTTCAAACATTAATGTAACATTTTGGATGTGTATTGGTCAGATACTGTTCTAGGGGGAAATTCTAAAATTGATTCCAAACTTTTTGAGCATTTGTAGAATATACTCCTGACACCATGGGTCATCACACCTTTATAGTTCACAAGCAGCCCATCATTTTTCACATTGTTCTGAGACGAGTCATGCTGATCCACCTTCTCCTCTTCATTGCTCAGATGTGATGAGTATGTAACCCAACTGGATGAGATGCAGAGGCAGTTGGCTGCGGCGGAAGATGAAAAGAAGACTCTAAACTCCCTCCTGCGAATGGCCATCCAGCAGAAGCTGGCCCTTACTCAGCGCTTAGAGGATCTGGAGTTTGACCACGAGCAGTCCCACTGTGGCCGAGGAGGGAAAGTTCCAAAAATCAAAAGCAGCCCTCAAAAAGTAAGTCATCGAACTGCACTCACTGCTCCACCTAGCCCAACTACAACAGTTTCAAAGCCTCCCTACTGTCTGTTCCAAAAGAATGCAGTTACATCAGCTCGTAGTTCTCCTTCACTGGACGTCCCTGGTCCATCCTCGTCCTCATGGACCTCATCAGCCCAGCCATTTTTCCTTGGCCAGTCCCAGTGGAATCTGGGCAATCAGACTATAGTTTTAGATCCAAAGACTCTAAGTGTTGAGTTTTGTCATGTTAGTCGTAGTGGAGACTCTGATGCTAACATTCCCAGGTCTGCTCCAACATCTCCCTATCATTCCCCTGTCCTGTGTGCTCGACAACCTTCACCGCGTTCTATTAGATCTCGCTTACGCTCCAACGTGTCCCATTTCACGACTTCAAGAAACTCTGTATTCCAGCATGGGATTCCCAGAATTCCTGACCCCGAGTAGGACAGACTGGTTTCCATCTGATTGATCCATTTGGAGTGTATAATGCAACTCAGGGATAGATTTTTGTGACATTTAAAAATATATATTGTTTTAAAAGTTATCATTTTAACCAATGGAATAAACAACAGGATTTGTGTTAAACACAAATGGAACAAACCTATTGGAACAAAACATGATGTTATGTAAACAACAGCTTCATATGTGTTTTACATGTTATTTAATCACTAACAATTCACATTTTTAATGGTATTATTATGCGGTCATGTGACTTTGTGTACTTATTAAAATGGTTGAAAGAAACACACAAAAAAACAAAGACAAAATGAATGCACAATTTTCATGTTTCTTGTGACTTGGCTCAAGAAAACAGGTTTTTCCAAACATAACTGCAACAAAAAGGAAATGTATTTTGGATCATGAACCAGGTATTGAATGATGCATGTCATTTCTGCATGCTTGCTTTCATCACATGGCTTGATGAAATGGCTGCAACACGTCATATTCATGCCAAGCAGTGGAATGGAGTGGTCTGCTGGTTTTCAATGACAAAAACCATAGCTCCATCCACTGGTGACAGAGTGCATTAAAAGAAAGAGCAGAAATCCAAGATTCATATGGTTAAAAGTTTTTAAAGCTCAGATCACTAGCAATGTTATAGTATATTACACATATGTTGGCGATAAATCCCAACTGTTTTGGAAGCAAACAGAAGATCCCAAAGCACCCTTTTTGATAAAATGTGCCAGTGAGCTGTTCTATTCATGGACAGAGCATATGGCGATGCAGGACATGCCAAATGCAAATGCAGCATTGTGTTCTAACACAAGGCCCCTGCTGCACTGCTACTGCATTTAAATGAACCATAGAGAAGTCAGCATATAGAATGCATCATTCATCACTAGTCTTTCAAGAGAATGGTTGGCTTACTTTTGAGATATATTACTTTTTCTTTCTTTGTTCTATTCATTTAGGTCTACTATTTAGGATTTCGTTGTTTTAAAATTACTTTTATAGTCGTCCTAAAGAAAACAACTTTGATATTGTCAGGGTTTTGGTCCTGTCATCCTGTGCCTATGTTCACTGAGTCTCCAGTACTTTTCCATTCATTAGTGTTAATTTTCTAGCTCGTAAATCTAGTTTTCCCCACTCTTTTTCATTATCCAAAGCTTAGTGATCTTAGCCCAGGCAAAATGTGTAAATCTATAAAATAGATTTGATGTACAAACATGAAAATATTTAGCTAAAACCGGTGAACTAAATCTTCTTTGTTGATAAAAATGTTAAAACAATGACAACTTTTTCTCTTTCCAAGCCTTTTTAGACATATTTATGTAACTTATTCTGTAGGCAAAACACAACCCAAATCAACTTTGGGGGCACAACGCTACCCGCAAATCACAAACGACTGCAAATCTTCAACACGGCAGTACGTCCAAAAGTATCCTCCATTATTCCGTTTATGAAAGCGGAGAGGGCTACCATAGTTTTCGGGTGGTCTTCTTCAGCCAAAAGCTCTAGCTTGTAAACAAACTCACAACACTTTTGTGTTGTCCACCATAGGGCCTATATGTCTTGTAAAGTCATTTTTGTTTAAAGAACCACAGGCTAAAAAGCCTTAGGCAATGTCAGCAGCTCCTGTGCAGTGAACAAGTACCAGATCTGTTGAGAGCTGCTAAGTTGTGTAATACTGTACATATGTAGAGGTCTCTGAAGTCTCAAAACTTTTCGCTTTTTCAGGTCAGTTTTTGTTTTAGAACGATTGTTCTGTCCTGTGTTTTACTCTGGTTAATGTAAAAGACGATTTTGGGTATTGTTCGGCTATCTAATGGAAACCAGTCTGATCTGCTTCATCTGTGCCACCCTCCATTTAATCCTTCAAGTAGCATTCCAAGATAAAACCAAAACATACACTAAACCACACATGTCCTGACAGCTCAAATAAGCAAGATAAAGGTTTTAATCATATTTGACACTTACGTACTTGATTCCTGAAAACCTTTTCAATTTCCCAGAACAGTGGTTCCCATCTGGATATTTAAAGATGGTGAATGATTCATTCAAACACCTACAGAATATATTGAACACAGCATGCTATAGTTATTTCATAACACTTTTTTCTGCATTTATCTTCTAAAACCTCTGCTTGTGCACCAAAAGCTTCACATGTCGACTACATCTCATGATCACATGGAGCTCCACTAATGTCACTTTAACTAGTGATTCACATTAAAAGGGTTATACCTTCGAGATTTGCAAAGGCCTGACAAATATTACTATTAGATTTCTTCATATCTATTATTAATACAATAATGAAGGTTATTTAAAATATTAACACCATGAAATATAGACACCAGGTATTGGAAAAATTCTATAACACGACAAAAACAGACATACATTTCTCTTTTTAATTATCAGATGGACTAACCCTTTTCAGAGCTTCACAAGCTCTGGCCATTCCAGTCTGTTCACTTCCTGTCTCTCATACTGCATGTGTGTGTAGGTCATAACCCTGACTGTCAGACCTCTGTATATCTGTCTAATGTGTCAGTCTCTCTCAGATTGTCAGCAGCCTGCTTCCTCAGTATCGCCAGCCTCCCCTCAGCTGAGGCGCAGGAGGGCATTCACAGCCCCCAGGTAACCTGCCCCATGGAGGAACTTGCTCACAGAGAAATAGGAGTCACGGTTATGTCACGGTTATGACCACTTCCCAATAAAATATAATCCTCATTTACTTGTTTCAAACCTCATGTGGTTCTTCTTTCTCATTAACAGAAAGTGTCATTACAGACACTAAAGAATTCAGTGGCTACAGGTTTTCAGCATTCTCTAAATATCTTCGTTTGTCGTGAACAAAGGAATGAAACTCAAACAGGTTTGAAAAAGGTGATGGGGAAGTAAATGATGACAGAATTTGTCTTTTTAGCAACCCTTTTGTTTTTTAACCATTTAAATATTGAACTCAGATATTCCAACCACTCAAGTAAAAAACAGAGCTTTAGGCACAAAAGCTACATTTGTGAAAGAATAAGCCACTCTCAGGAACTGAGTGAATTCTTAGAGCGGTACTGTCACAAAATGACACCTAGAATCACTAAAAAATCTTAACAGAATCCATAGAAACTATTGAAATGTTTCTTAGTATTGCATCTTGAATGCCATACTGTGTATGGGATCTCTACCCTGAGATCTGGCTAGAGTTGAAAGGAAGTTCATATGAGTTATGGAACATTATTATAAATATAATTATTTTTATTTATACAAAATTAAGCATGTGCTTACGTTTAGGCAACACAAAAGAGAAATTAACTCAAGTACTCTATTAACTTAAGTATTTTGTGCAGCCTACTTTTGCAACAGAATAAAACAGCCTCTAAACGCTTTCTATAGCTTTTTTCCACATTACTGCTTGTGTAAAGTGGACTGCAACGATGCACAGTGACACCATCTGCTGCAAGAAGATGTTGTTGGTTTTTGGAGCTGGTCTGTGGGTTGACTGTGGCCTTTGCTTATTTAAGATTTTTCTTGGTCTGCCACTTCGGGCATAAATAGAACTGTGCTTCTGGTCTTCCAGTTCCTCACAATGTTCGTCACAGTCGAAACAGAGACCTTAAATCTCTGAGATGTGTGTCCTTCTTCTAAACCATTTTCAGGTCATCTGAGAATTCTTTTGAGGCTCCCATGTTTCCACTGTTTAGAGAAGATGCAAAGTGGTGAAAGTAGATTCACCTGTGTATGAAGGTCAAGGTTAACTGAGGTTACCAAACCAATTTTAAGTTCTAATAATTATTACTAAAGGTTTTTAAAATTAATAAATGACAAGGGTGTATAAATGTATGCCCATGCCTAATTTTGTTTAAAAAAAAAACATAAAGTTTCATAAATCATATTAACTTTATTTACGTTCTCAAATATCACTGTGCTTGTCTCCTGTACCACAAAAAATTCTTATCCAGACAACTAATGATTTAAAAAGGAAAATAACCCCACGAACACACTTCTGGAAGGATGACCAATAAACACATTCCTTAAGGTTGTGGAAAAGTTAAAACTGTTGAGATGAAAAGCACATGAGTGGGACGGTGGGCACACGTCATTTTAAACCTTACTAGTTTAAAATGGTACGTTGCTTCATGCGCAACTAAATGCAGATGAATGAATACTTTTGGCAACTTTGAAAAACCCTGATTTTGCAGATTTCCAGTGCTTCGTATTTTTAATGTATACCTTAAGATGGAAAAGTTGGATTGACTGAGAACTAAACAAAATGACATGTAATCTTAAAATGATTACAGCCAATGGGTAAAATGTTTTTAACACAATTCTCCTTCACCTAGTTATCCTTCTTTCTTCCCATAATTCCTAGCCGTATTAAAAGCTTGCTTTGCATGTGCTGCTGGGTTCTTGTGCAAGCGCTCTTATCTTTTTTATTGCAGTTGTTCCAGTTCCAAAAGATCAAGGTAAATTCTCTAGCCTTCTTCTGATCTCTATCTCTCTTTTTAGTCCTAGTGTTCTACTCAGTCATCACGAGCAGAAACCTTGAGGGAACTCCAGACTTCCTTACAACCCTTTCAGCTGTTGCTTCAGCGCGCACCATATTTTTGCCACTTTGTATTTGTCCACTGAAGGAAACGTTACAGAGTGGAACATATCCTTGAGTGACGTCCTGATTTTCAGACAATAGATGAACACTTACGTTTCAAAATGGAGGTGACAGTAACCTGGAATGAACTGGTGTGTAAGCATTTGTGTATTTCATGTTTATTTAATTACTTTATTACTGTTTATATTACAGTGCTTAATGTGATATTATATGTCCAGTTTTCTGAATGAATACAGTTTTCCTAAGGACATTATTAATTTATGTTAACCCAAAAGTATTCTGCAATGCCTATGGCATGGGATTCATACATAAACTAACAATAAAAACTTTTGACTGAAATGTTCTGTGTTAATAAACAAATAAACATTTTCTTAAAGACAAGCAATAGCAGGTTAAATGAAATTGTTATAATATTAGGTTTTTCAGATTCCTCCTCTCACATTGTACAGTACTAAGTAATAATTACTATTTCATCTATACTCCAACTAATAAATGCAATAACAATGGCATTCAATAAAGGAGTGTAAGAAAAAAACTGGTAAAACAAGATTTGTTCTAAATTCTGTTCATTTGTAAGTGTTTCACAAAGGAGGCTGTTAATAACAATAGAGGGTATGCACCAGATGTCATGGTACCCACACGGTGCATGTTTGACCTGCATAAATGGGGAAAGGAAGATTTTCACGGACACCATTCTGCCAGAAATGCAAAGACAAGAGAAGCAAATGGATTGCTGCAATTCGAATTAAAAACTGGATTCGAGGAGCCAAAACCTGGTTTTGTCACCATTTTGTTGTCTAGTGAGTCATAATCACCATATTTACTGGTCGTAATTGAATGTTTGGTATGTTTGGTTATGTGGAAGTTAATTAAAAAACTACATTTTGTGTCATTGGTGAGAGTTTTCTGCTGTTAGCAGTCTTTTGGATCTAATAATACTACGTAGTAATCTGGACAAACTTGTCTTCACAAGCGAGTAACAGCATCACCTACAGAAAGCCTAGCTAGCTACCAGCATCTTGATTAAACATTGTTTACACATACAACCAGACGTCCTTAGATATCAACATCCCTTTAATGCCCTTAAAAAATCCTGCTTAAAAGTATGACCAGACATTGATCTGATTGAAAAGCTGGTCGTCGGATAAGTCGTGGGGATTAATTAAGAGTCAAGTCCACCATTTTTTTATTTAGTGTGTAATTATTAAAACAACTTGCAGTTTGTCACTGTATTAAACATATTTCAGGATCCCTGGTTTCTCATGTAGCTTTTATTTTGTCCCTTTCTTCTTTCATTAATCTGCTCCCTAGCACCCCCACATTCTTTGGCTGGTACTGTCTCTGTAGGACGCTCTGCTGCTCCTCCCAGGTTTCTCCTCTTCACGTTTCCTCAAGCTTCTCTCTCTAGCTTCGGCCCATTTGTTTCCTCTTTAAGTAATTACTGTTTTCCCCAGATGTTGCCTGTCTGATTATTATGGTTTGGCATTTAATAAGTCTATGCCTTTCCTCTGTACGGGTTTATTGGAGGCATTACACTTTTGTTGGAGGGATCCTGCTCTCGTCTGTGTTTATTTTGCTGCTAAGGTACATAACCATGTCATCATTTCTAGTCACCATTTCACCCTCTTTTATTTGCTTAGTTTAGTTCTGCTCTCCTTTGGAGAATGGTCAAGTTATTCCAGGTTTTCTCCACTCAGTCTCAGTGAAGGAGGCGTGGCACTGTGGCACCAATGCATACCCTCTATATATTGTCTCTTACTAATCTTGAGACCTGTTGGTTGCTAAAAGTTAGATGCTTAGTTTCCTCTGACACTTTTAAAAATCCTGTTTGTGTCCTCCAACATTCAAAATCTAAAAGAATTAGTCGACACAAGGAACAGCTTTGACAGCAAATCTTCTTATCGATTATGATCATCTTTCCACTGTAAATATTTACAATATCACTTTTACAATCTGTGCATGGGACTTGAATGCTAACGAAACTAAATTCTTCAAATTACAAAAAACCAAAACCAACAAGGCTTTTCTATACAATCATTTTAATGTGGAAATCTTTTAAAGTCAGACATTAACTTTGAGGGGTACATGCATTTTGTCAATAACAAAATGAATAGAATAACAAATACACTATGATATGGTTAGCATTTTGCCAAATATGTCCATCTACTTTTTGTTCCATAGCAGAAAGTTTATTGTGAAACAGAGCACAAGAAATGTAGATATTTCAGTTTGTTAAGGATATTATTGTCTTTCACACACATTTTGGTTTCATGCTAATTTTCTCAGAAATCCTGGTGATTGTAGTTTTAAACAATTTGTTTTGTCAGCAGCTATAATAAACTATTTAATTCATCCACTGTCCCAAAGAATAAAAAAGGAAAAAGCAGAAACAGGATACAAACCCTCAAACAATCCCACCACCATTTCTAAAAACAAAATTCACCCTTACCTTGACTTTTAACAAGAGTTTTCTGAAGGTTTATTTATGTTTCAAACACTCCTGTGCTGATATGTTACAGTGTTACTGTTTTTTTTTTTTTTTTGTCCCTCCAGGACATTTCAGGACCATTTTGGAGACAGAAAGGTTTTGAGATGGTTAAATTGTTTCTTGCACATTGCTATATTTGAATATAAACTCTGTTTATTACCCTCAGACATCTTCAAAATCGGCTTTTGAATTTTTTTATAATTTAAAATGTTCACAAAATCATTTATATTGGCTTGTTTAAATACCATCTTTATATTGTATCTATTTTTAGCCTAATAAAGCACAATTTTTATCTATGCATTTTGAAACAATCACATGATTACTTCTGCCTTCGAGCGGGGTGATTTATAGAAGGATGTTGTTTTACTGCGGTAAAGAGCTAAAGAGTATTTGGCTCTCACAGAGTCACTGAAAGGTTATTGAAGTGTCTGGCTGAGAACTTTCTAAAGCATAATTGTGTTCATTGTGGGAACAGAACAAAGCTTGGTTCATATGATGAGAGGAAAAAGGGAAGCATAATGTGATCAATGCTTCATTCATGATTTCATTTAACTTACAGTTTGGATTGTTTTTAGTTCAGCGCCATTCTTTAAATATTTTCCTTTTTACATTTCCAATGACACTTGAATCATTTCAATTTAAAAGCCATTGTTTTATGTGATGTGCATCGCTGACAGCATGGATACTTTGGGCAAGCAAAGCACTTTTTGTTGAATAAATTGTATAACAACATTTTCCTGCTGTCCTGCTTTTTCATTCATTTTTCAACCCGCTTATTCCCTTTCGGGGTCACGGGGGTCTGTCAGCATACATTGGGCGACAGGCAGGGTACACCCTGGACAGGTTGCCCGTACATCGCAGGGCAACATTCTCTCACACATTCAAACCTAATGGGAATTTAGATTATTCAATTAACCTAGCTGCATGTGTCACTGTGCTTTTCTGAGTTTCTACTGGTTACAAGAAAACGATGAGTATTAAAATATTAATTAATTAAAGGCCCGATTTGTCATATGTGGCTGGGTTGCAGATTTTTTTACTCATTTATAAAGCCTTACCTTTTTTGCTAAATGAATGGTGTGGTTTCTTAAGTGATAGTAAGCTGCATTCTTAAGCTGCATATAATCATAATTTGAAACCTTCAGCCATCCAGCTATCTTCGCTATGCTTACTTCCCAGTTATGTGCATCTTTTGGCCAGTTTGTCCATCTTTTGACGCAATTACAAGATGGTGAAGGCTGGAATTTTTTTCCTTTGCCTAAGCCAGAGCATAGACAACACAGAATTAAAATACAATTACAAGACACACATTTTTATAAAATGTGGAAAGAAAAAGAAATAAAAACAAAGAGAACGCTTTGTCAGTTTTAAATCAAATAAAGTTAGATGTTTCATTAGACTATATTTGTTTGTGTGTATTAAATTTCCCATACAGGACCATTAGAGTAATAACCAAACATTGCTGTGAATGTTTCCTTTTAAACATACAAAAAAATATCAAATTTGAAGCAGAAAACCCATGGGTGACGTATGGATGGATGGACGTTCATTGTTTATTTTCTGTCAATATAATATTACCAACTAAATGTTTTGTAAAAATCGAGTCAACAAAATGACTCAATTTATTTATTTGTAAAATTATTTATTGGTCTGTTTTCATTTCTTTATTCCATTTGTTTCACCGTTATGTAACGTTCGGTGGCTCGAGGCAGACAATCCTCACATTTGATTGGTGTAGCGGTGTTCAGGGAACCGAGTCTAAAGTATCGACTCGTCGAAGTGAATCAAACGCTTTACCAAACTTGATGTTCTCATCGGCGAGTTAAACATTTTAATATATTGTTTGGATGAGGACCGTGCACAGAGGAAATGGTTGGACTCATCGTACTTTTCAAGTTATTAGAAAGCGCTGAAATGGGCTGATACAGCTGGTATGAGCGTTCCGGGGCATTAGGAGCCAGCTCTAATCCGAAGCGGTTCGCTTTGCTTACAGCCTTACACGCAGCATTAACAGTTTTCCTCACATGACTTCTGGAATGATTCGCGGATGTAGAACAGACCGAAAAGAACTACATCATTTAAATGTTGGAGAGAGCGAATGAAAACATGAGTGAACCTAGGAGAAACGCCATCCGGAGAAAGTCTAAACCGAAGCGAGCAGAAGGGTCTTCGGCGGAGGAATGCGCTTCCCCAGGTGAGTGCAGCGGCCAGGTGAACACGCGTGTGCAGTGACTGATTAATCTTTTAAATGTAAATATTACAAGACGTATGCTATGTAATGTTTGTAATATTTGTGAAAGAACTACCCAGGCACGCTGACTTCTAGCTCCATGGTCGAAACGCATGGAATCAAGTAGATTCTATATGACGTCACAGTGTATTTATGTCTGACAAGTCGATACAAATCCAATGTCATGTGTTCACTGTCAAGTTTCTAAACATAAAAGTAAAATAGAAACAAGTCTAATGGTGACACAGAGGCTCTGTCCCATAAAACACAACAGGTCAGTCATTAACATTTTATTTAGAACTTTGAAACCAGAACAAACAGGAAGTCTGCTATTGTTGAGATTTTTTTCTGACAATACAGTATTTTAATTCTCACGTTCGTCGTGCCGTGATTCCTAAATCCCTGACAGCACACAAGAGATTTGGAAAATGCTTTGGAACATAACACGGATTCAATTTTCTAGCTTGGATGAAAGCCCAGTTTGTTCTGGAAGCTCAAGATATGAGCATGTACAAGTCCCAACGGGTTCAACTACAGTGTTTGCAACAGCGACATCTCTATCTGATTGAGAATGAACCTGTTTGTAGCTGACTGATAAGAAATGTGCTGGAGCGCCACTTTTTCTCATAGCGTATTTCCAAAATATTGATAAACATTTTATACGAAGGACAGTGTAGAGACCTCTGAGAGGCAGGTGTTCAAATTTTCTTAACTTTTTATAGTTCATGAAAGGTAAATGACACTTTTTTTGGATGTAAAAACTACAAACCATAGGCTAAATAATATGGACGATGTGACTCCGCCTACTTCCATTGGGCCAATATGAGGCAAGGATGTTATGAGCGCCGCCATGATGGTCAGAGAGCCTGAATGTCTTTGACCATTAGAAAGAATAAACAAATTTAAAGCCTTACAGTATTTGCATGAAAGAGATCCATTACTAACGGTGCAGTGCTAGTATAGAGGGCTCAAATATTTTTTTTTACATGCTTTAAAAATGCATATTATGTTTCCTTTTTACTGTGGCTCAGTGTTTACATTTGTAGTTTGATTAGTCTGGTCAATTTTCTTTGGCCAAAATAACAAAATTACACATTTAGTCTTGGTCCGGTTGGCATTCAGATATGCACTATCCACAAAGCTTAAGCCTCTGAACCTAAAAGTGCAGTGAAATCCATATTTCAGCAAAACTATTAGACCTAAAACTTTCACTGTAGAATTATTGTTCCATCAACACTATCAAAAGATCTAAGACCTTTTTGGTTTCTCAGTCCTTGACTTTTTTTTTCTTTTTTTTTTAGATTCGTAAAAATTGACCTACTCCTTTAAAATTCAGACAAGACGTTCTTTACTGTCTACTCATTACAGTTGGTCCAGAGAAGTCCACTGTTCCCATTTAAATGGCTGCCTTGGCTCTCATTTATCCAGTTAAGTTCCACTCTGTGCTAGTTTGGTTGACTGCTCTGTGAATTGGAGCGAGCATGAGGAGCTGCATTGTTTAAATGACCCCAGAGCTGGACGTTATCAAAAGGATATATCTAAACAAAACTGCTATAATGATTACTTTTGCTCCTTTTTTCTGTGATGTGAAAACTCATCAGCAGAACTGTGTTATCAGTGGGTGTTATACACCTTTTTGTTTTTGTTTTTTTGTTCAAACAACTACCTTTACCCTCAGGGATAATCGAAAAAGGACCAGAGTGCTTTTTTACGGTACAAAAGCAACACTGTTTTACAGGAAACCACACATGAGGGCTGGGTGATGTGGGCAAAATGTATATCTGTATTTTTAGGAATAATGACGATATAAAATATATATCCAGTATTTTTCGATGAATATCGTATTTTTCGGCTCATAAGACGCACCGGCACATAAGACGCACCCAATTTTAAAAGAGGAAGATCTAGAAAAAAAGATTCTGAACCAAATACTTTTGTAAAATATTTTATATCAACTGTGTAGAAGTTAACAGCCAAACATATAACATGAACAGACAGTAAACAGTAAAAGTAACAAAAAAAAGGCTGTAATGTTTTACTTTGCCCCCACTCATCACTCTAAAGTCCACCATTCGTTATCACCATCACTGTTCCAGTGCAACATTGCCCCCACATTAGTAATACCGTAATAGCCAGTAACATTGTCACTACATTACTAATAATAGCTAGTAACATTGTCACTACATTACTAATAATAGCCAGTAACATTGTCACTACATTACTAATAATAGCCAGTAACATTGTCACTACATTACTAATAATAGCTAGTAAGATTGTCACTACATTACTAATAATAGCTGGTAACATTGTCACTACATTACTAATAATAGCCAGTAACATTGTCACTACATTACTAATAATAGCCAGAAACATTGTCACTACATTTACTAATAATAGCTAGTAACATTGTCACTACATTACTAATAATAGCTAGTAACATTGTCACTACATTACTAATAATAGCTAGTAACATTGTCACCACATTACTAATAGCTAGTAACATTGTCACTACATTACTAATAATAGCTAGTAACATTGTCACTACATTACTAATAATGGCCAGTAACATTGTCACTACATTACTAATAATAGCCAGTAACATTGTCACCACATTACTAATAATAGCCAGTAACATTGTCACCACATTACTAATAATAATAATAGCCAGTAACATTGTCACTACATTACTAATAATAGCTAGTAACATTGTCACTACATTACTAATAATAGCTAGTAGCATTGTCACTACATTACTAATAATAGCCAGTAACATTGTCACTACATTACTAATAATAGCCAGTAACATTGTCACTACATTACTAATAATAGCCAGTAACAATTGTCACTACATTACTAATAATAG
The DNA here is from genome assembly GCA_007224835.1 of Danionella cerebrum. Lineage (NCBI taxonomy): Eukaryota > Metazoa > Chordata > Actinopteri > Cypriniformes > Danionidae > Danionella > Danionella cerebrum. Next base: position 206,548 of record SRMA01025357.1, read on the forward strand.
CCAGTAACATTGTCACTACATTACTAATAATAGCCAGTAACATTGTCACTACATTACTAATAATAGCCAGTAACATTGTCACTACATTACTAACAATAGCCAGTAACATTGTCATTACATTACTAACAATAGCCAGTAACATTGTCACTACATTACTAATAACAGCCAGTAACATTGTCACTACATTACTAATAATAGCTAGTAACATTGTCACTACATTACTAATAATAGCCAGTAACATTGTCACTACATTACTAATAATAGCTAGTAACATTGTCACTACATTACTAATAATAGCTAGTAACATTGTCACTACATTACTAATAGCCAGTAACATTGTCACTACATTACTAATAATAGCCAGTAACATTGTCACTACATTACTAATAATAGCCAGTAACATTGTCACTACATTACTAATAGCTAGTAAGATTGTCCCCACATTAGTAATAATACAGTGTTTCTCAAACTTTTTTAGTCGAGCCCCCCTTTAAACCTTTAAAAGAATCTGGGCAACCCATGATGTAAAATAATACTTATTTAATAATTAATAATTATTTTAATGTAAAATAAATGTAACTACTCCTTAATGTTAAATAACTCATTATTTATAGCTTATTCAAGTGACAATTCGGTTGCATGGTGTTAAGATATGATCCTTATGCGCTCTTACCTGGTTAGGAACACTACCCAATTACAGAGCACGTTACTTACGTTTGTTATCTCGTATGTACATGTGTGAGATGTACCGTTGAGAGATGATTTGAGTTTGAGTTCATTAAAGAAGAGTTTCCTTTGTAGCCAAAGGCATTGTGGAAAATGTAGTTTTTTTTCTCGTTTTCGTTACGACCGCGCGATGGCAGAGATGGGCGATGACGTCAGCGCGCAGCGCTGGGTGTACAAATATGGCCGCGGCTTCGGCCTAGCTCCGGAGCTCTTACGCCTCTCATACGGCCGTGACCGGACTTCGCGGCGCTCTGCATTCGGTCGATAAGACGCACCAACTTTTCCCCCTCAGTTTTGGGGAAGAAAAAGTGCGTCTTATGAGCCGAAAAATACGGTAATTACTTGAGAGTCAAAGCCTTCATTCAACACCACCCCTTAAAGACCTACGGGAGCGCCGGCAATCCCAAATGCATATCGGTTTTTAAATGCCTGTAAAATTATAACCACATAAGTTAGAACGATCATTCGTTTTGCGTCATAAACAGAAGGAGTTTGCATCATAAATGTTATAATCCACACCTAGGGTGTTAACATCACTTCAGATGAAGGATATTTCATCATCACATTGTAAAAGTGATAAACTCCCGCAATTTTACCCGTGAATCACGCGTGACGTCATCGTTCCGGGACTTTTACTGCGGGGGAAATGTTTGTCTAGGACTTGCTCAATCGATATCTAAATCTCTCCTAAACATCCCGTAACATCCCTTTTGCCATCTGTGAGTGGCATTAGGCTCAAAAAAAGCCACACAGGGGCAAATAAAGTGCGCTCCCTTCACGTGTGAGGCATGTGAAGTGCCTCTGTGTCATTGTGGAGCGGAACTGTATCAAGTCCAATCTCAGCTCCTCAGTGCAGTGAATAATACTGTTGCGCTGTAAATAGTTTGTGTAGTAACTAGTTTGGGATTTTTAATTGTTATACATGTATAAATATATTCATATATATATATTTATGCGTGTTTGTGTATGTTATGTTCACCACAGTACAATTTTCATTTTTGTTATTTATTGCACTGTATATTAATTACAATTGTCGGATACAAAGCTATCTATGATCAAAAGTATCTTAGAAACATTTTTTCAATTTACAATTTGATTGCACAGGTGTAAATAGTTTATTGTGATGTTGCTGGTATGTTTTCTGCAAAATGTGCATGTTTTTTAGTTATAAATTTGATTGTATCTCAAAAACTAAGCAATGAGTTCACTCAGAATGAATTTACTGTGATTTAAAAGCATTTTGTGCAACTTTTTTTACATTTACAAATTTGAGGGATAAAGGTATAATCCTAAGAGAAAGTATTGTTCTTGCTGATTCTATAATCATAGACAACATATTAGTGTAGAAATGAAACGCGGGGTATATTTCAAACACTGAACACAACAACTTCACAAATGATGAAAAATGGTTTTAAAAAAGTTGCCAACAAATAAAATCTGTTAGAATATTTTCAGCATTTGTTTTAATGTACCGCAAGGTCAATCTCTAATGATGCACTTCCTGTCATAGAGGGAGAATTCCTGTTAAAGTTTATGAGAGGAGGGTCAATTCCCTTCTTGCCTATTGTGAGGAACACAATGCACAGCAGACAGGATATTACAAGGCTCTGTTAGTCATGCAACTACTTTTAGGTTGGCAATACAATTAAATAGATAGTTTGCTCTGAGTAAATGTATAGCACAGTATGCTCCATCACTTCCAGTCAGCGCAGTTGTCTTCTGTGCTTGTAAAGACCTCAAGTAATCCAACCAGGTTATATTTAAAGTTACCACAGATGTTTACTCCAGAGGTGATTGTGATGGTGTCAGATACTGGGTTAGTCCGGGCTGTGTTCTTGCCCCCTGATCTTGTTGTTTTTGGCAGTGATTCAGCTGCTTGCCAAACACTCCTCAGGGCTGGAGTTTCCTGATAATTGTCTTGAGTTTCCCGCCCAGAGGCTGGTTGGTGCAATGGGGGCAATCCTGTAGCTACAGAGTCATGTCTTGGCTTGGAAAAGCTCTTTTTTTTTCAAAAAAAGACTTCACAGTCTTTCCAACTTCTACATTTCAGGTTGCTTTAAAGCTTTGATGGACAGATCTTTGGACATTTTTACTGGCGTAATTTTTATTTGTTCAAAACCTTTCTTCACGATTAGTTTTTCGACTTTTCTGGTGAACATGAATGGCATGAGAAACAAGGAATAGCATGGCCACTTGGAAGGATTTTATCTCAATTTCCATCATCTTCTATGATGGGCATCAATGGAGAAAGGAACAGGGAAAAGCATTTTTATTTGAAAAACTATTGGCATCTTTTTCGGCGTGGGAATTTTATCCACTTTGGTGACAATATTATGGTGAACATTTTGTGATTTCACATTGCAGTGACTTTTCAAAAAAAAAAAAGTACGTCTACATTTACTATTTGCTAATATGGTATCTAGAAAGCATTTGATTGTTAGGAAAAAAAATCTGTTATTCAGGTGTGTGAAAACAGTAGGGAAAAGAAGAGGATGAGGTGATGTAGCGGATATTTTGCCAATCTCTGTCCACAGGAAGGTGGCTTCTTTTTTGGAACTTCTGGATTCTCCTCTCTAGGATTTTTTTTCTTTTCATCCATGACTCTACTTCTAGTATGTGATAAGTCCTTAACAGAGCAATGATCTGGAAGAAAACAAACCATGGACAGCCATCAGAGGGGTTTTATTGAACTGTGAAAATGAAGCAGATTTGTTGGTGTCCATACATTTAAGAAAATGGATCATGGGGAATGGATTGAGAAAAATGAAGCATCGACGGAAATATTGGTTTTGGTCAACAAAAGGTAATGTTCAGGTTTTGTATCTGAAGCTTCAGCTGTATGAATAACGTGGATATCATCAAAGTATTGGTGATATTAGACCATTTTCTCATATTAACCTTTAAAACGTATATCTATGTACATATTTTTAAATGCCTGCAAACAAAAGAGCAATAGATCTTTTTGCATGAAACCATAGGAGTTAGACTTAAAAATGATGTTTAAATAGCCGTTCTTTTTTATGAGTGGATATACATAAAACCATTCTCAAGGATTGACAAAACGCATTCATGTGTTTGCAGCGCAGGAGAACATGAACTCATCAATTAAGATAAAAATTCATCCATTTTGTTTGATGTTCATGGTATGTTTTATGTTTATTGTGTGTTCACAATGTGCATGTTTCTCCACTTTTATTTGTTTTAGAAATTTTAATCTGAAAAACTAAGCACAGAAAGCACCCAAAATACATCGAAATTTAAAAAAAACTTCTTTCAAAAGAATTTTTAGGGATAAAACTAGGAAAAATGTGTTGAGAAAGAGAAAATAGTTTTTTGTGTGTGTGTTTTATAGCACTTTCAGCATCTTTTTCTGCTATCATTGACACAACATTATATTTTACATAAATAAATTCCTACTTTAAAAAATAAACAAATAAAAATGGCAAATGTCAATATTTTTAGCCCACGTACAATATTATTTCAAAGCTCTACCTTTTTATGTATGTACCTAATTTGTACCTAATTAACGTAGTAATGCATTTAAAGTGCACTTCAACTGAGGATAGTGTATTGGAAAACAGCTAGTAAATAACATGCCTGTCATCATTGCAAAGAGAAAGTAAATTAATTTGGACTTGAGACAAAGAATTGTTAATGCTCGAGAAGATGGAGAAGGATGCAGACGTTCATCAAAAGCTTTTAGTTTCAAGAACTGCAGTGGAAGCATCGTCAAGATATTTAAAGAGACCAACACAGTGAGAACAAGTGCCAACCTGGTTTGTGAAAAGTGATGTCTTAAAAACTAAAACTTTGTTCCTAGAAATGTTGCTTATTTTTCGAGAAGCACTGAATGGTGATGATGTTTCACTGCATTTAAGAATCTTGTCAGGGTTGAAGGATACATGGAACAGGAAGAGGATGATTTTGACTTTGGAAGTCTGCAAGAAAACTTGGTTTTGGTGAACCAGCATGATAATGACCCAAAGCATATCTCACTTCTGCTGAGGAAATACCTCGAAATAAGTAAAGCGAGTACTTGACTGGCCCAGACTTGAAAAAAGAAAACAAAAACAAAGCACACTCATATTTTTCAGGATACTTGTAAAACAGTTGTGAACTATTGGAAATGGTTAAAGGCTGTTATTAAGCAAAAGAGATTTATTATTATCTTTTAACAACAGAAAGCTAATAATTTTCTTAGTTCTAATAATAATAATTAGAACTAATTAATAATAAGCTAATAATAATAAGCTAAGTAATAATAAGCTAATATTTTTTTTCTTAGTTCTTGGTTGTACAATTATTTCCATTTGTAATATTAACACTACAATCTTCCTGAAGAAACTATTATTTGTTTACATTTTGTGTGTAAACTTAAACATAGTGAAAAATTGTTTATCAGTTGTGAAGTGATTAAAGTTTTGGGGTTTTTTTTTGTTCATAGACCTACTTTCACAGGGGAATAATTGTATTAGGTTTTCAGATTACCTCATTTTGATTTTTTCTTCAACAAAAACATTTCAAAGAGTTTTTTCAACTGAATGCTCTGCTCCTCGCAACTCTGTTTTAGTTGTGGACAGGTCAAGTATATCTTTGGTGTATTGGGAAGAGAAACAGTATTTGCAACATACTCCCCAAGAAAAGTTTAAAGACTTTTTAAACTAAGCTTTGCAAAGGAAAACACTCCTCTTGTGATACAGGAAGGAACTTACGAGAGCTACATCTGTTCTGCTTGACAGGAACTTCTGGCCCATTAGTTTGTGCTCAGACTGTGGTCTCTGTTTGTTATGGACTGGTCACAGCCTATTTAAAGAACGAATGTTGATTTTTTTTTTAACAGTGTACTTTTGGCTTTAGAAAGAGCAGTTGAACATAGCGGAATGCATGATTGGTGATCAGCCAAGGACAACTGTAATCAATCAATAAATGTATGTTTGTATGTATAAAGATCCTAATTTATAAGAACATTTTTTAATTATCTTTATGAGCTACTCCTACTTCCACTTTTAATTTTAAGTGTCTGTAGTGTGGTATTCTCTTTACATTTTGGTCTTAAAATGGACTGTCCACTAGGGGGCAGAAGTGCCTTGGCGTTTATTTACAAATCTGTGGGAGGTCAGCAAAAAAGAAAACCATGTAATGTGTTAACTTTGGACTGTAGATACTCTTAACGTTTTGGGTTACATCTTCTGTCTTAAACCTTAGAAGTCCGGGACCCCTTTTTAAACTACTTTACAATTTTATCAATTGCAATAAATTATCTTTAAATCTGTTTTTTTTCTGACAATGCTTGATATCATTTTTTTGTACAAACCCAGCTTCTTTTTTTTTCTTCATTGCATCACACAATAATGTCACAATCCTACTATTGTATTCTTTCAGCCTTGATTTCTCTCCTATCCCCCTCCCCTTTTTGTTGCCTTTTCATTATTGATCTCACCTGCTTCTTGTTTGTGTTGCTATTTAACCAAGTTTGCCATCCAATAATTTGACACCCCTGTACTAGATGTTTAATGATGCACTATATATCCCCTTTGTATTTTCATGATATGATTTGTGACTTAATAATAACACTAAAACATTTTTTTACATGAAAAAATAATAAATTCATCATTTCACAATGTCATTTGTTGAAACAAGACATTCACAATGTCTTCAGCGAGAATCCCCAGTGTTATCGAAATAAATACAACCTTTAAATTAGAAGAACTGTCGCAATACTGACTTCTATGAGCATATCTAAAGTATGTTACATTGCTGTTTTTTTCATAACTGGGTCAAGTTCTAAAACAATGAGAAACTTCACGTCCACATAACACTGACACACATCTGGACTAGCCTGTTTGTGCTGCTATTCATCACTGAGAGGCTATTTTGAGTGTCTTGTGAACGTCTAACAAAGACAGGAAGCAATTTTAAGAATGCTGTATATTTTGAATACCCATAAATTATGTTTGGGGGGTGTTTGGATATACATGTGTATGATTGGCGTGCACACAGAAATATTACAGTGGTATAAACACATTTTCTTTTTTTGAATTAAATGACAAAATGAAAAGAGTATCTTTATATATGAGAATGTACCATTAGAGCCCTTAGAATATGGGGAGGAAAACGAAAAGGACATTCGAAAACGCTGAAACGACTCTACCAAACCAACAGCTGACAACAAATTCTTAGCATATTTAAAATGATTATGCAGCACTGCTTGGAAATATGTGCATAAAATGTGTAGTAAACTGCAGCATAGTCCACCTTTCGGTCGCCATTACGCTTGCTGTTGGTATAAAAAATGCCTTGTTTTCAAAATAACCGGGCTTGAAGCTGTGTTTATACTCTCCTTGAAGCATTTCATGTTCTTCTGTTCATAACAAACCTGTAATGGTTGGATGTTTCTTCCTTGTTCACATTCCGTTTTGTGGCAGCAAACAATACTGAGCATACGACAGAGCATACTGTGTTGGACAATGATATGGAAAAACAATTTTTGTCACTCAAAATTCAACCAGGGAAGAAAAGATATTTGTTTTGTTTATTCTTCTTCCTTGTTTTTGTGAAGGAGACGAATAGATATTATGCTACTATTCTGACCAATCACTAAGTCTACGGCCCCTGTCTACTTCCAATTTTTGGTAGATGCAGGCCAAGCTATGCGGGAAGGTTTTATCACTTCGCAGGAAACGTACAAAGTCTTAGGGTTGGTGTGTGATGTAGTGTACATTCAGTGTCAGAAATGCATGCACATTATCACCAGCTAATCGATCAACCTCTGATTATGAATATATTAGGGGTGTAACGGTTCACGGTATGTATTGAACCGTTTCGGTACGGCCTGTTCGGTTCGGGACACTTGCGTACCGTTTCGGTATTCGGTATTTTTATTAAATGATATAAATGTATTATTAGCGCGATATTAAGCGCAGCGCAACAATGTTCCTAGGCGAGTTTCCGCACGGACGCTATTGACTGACGAGCATGAGCGCGAGAATCATATCAAAAGCGAAGGAGAAGCCAGAGCTTGAAGACCCTCTCACCTCACTGCGGTCTCGTGTTTGAGAACACTTTCGCTTCTCTGTTAAAAGACATAACGGGGATAGACGAGTGGATAAATTTAAAGTTGTATGCCGACATTGTTCCACGGAGATAGTTTCCGCACGGTCGCTATTGAGTGACTAGCGCAAGAAGGAAAATTACATGGCAAAAGCGAAAGGGAAGCCAGAGCTTGAAGACCCGCTCACCTAGTGCTGGGCGATATGGAAAAATCATAGATCACGATATGGATTATTTTATATCACGATAACGATATATATCACGATATGCCACAATAAAGTACATTTTCAGTTATTCTCTGAAAAGTTTGACAAAAAATATCATTGCATACTTTTTTTTGCAACTTTATTTTGAAGTGACATTTAACTGAACTGTCACAAATGAGAAAAACTACATTTTAGTGCAGCAATGTAAACGTATCAAATGACAACAGATGTGGTGGAGGTAGAGCTACAGTAGCCTTCACATTTTTTTAACCACATCATAGTTATTTAAATAGTATTATCGAAATAAACTATTTAAAAAAAAATAAAATAATGAACCACACAGCAAACATCATTCTCTACTTGGGCCCAGCATGCGTTATATAAGCGAGGCAACTCGACATTACTGAAGTGCTTACGACTGGGCATAACGTACCTCGGGTCAAGCACTTTGACGAGGTCTCGGAAGCTACCCTTCTCGACTGCATACACGGGGATCATGCCTTTACAACAGTAATGCAAGATGGCACATGTGATTTCTTTATGGCGCTGGGACGTTTTTTCATACGGTGTGCATTTTATGAAAGACTCTTTAATTTTAGGCTGGCTACATTTTTTCTCGCCACTTGCCCGGGCTGTTTCACAACTTTCTTTACGTCGCATTTCTTCGATTCTCCAGTATTCTTTATCGTGAACCTTCTTCAAATGGTAAAAGAGGTTTGTTGTGTTAGCGTCGGGCGCGGAAACAGTTTTTTGGCAGAGTTTGCAGATGACTGTCTTCTGCTCTGTGTCGGAGCTCTTGAAGCCAAAATGCAACCAAATCACTGACGTACCCCACGTTTCGGTAAAAGTACTTCTTGGGCTGCTGCCTGCGTAGCAGTTTCAATTTGTTGCGACTCCGGGCATTCATCTTCAATCTCTAGCGTCTCCATCTTTGAGCACTCACGAGTTAACTAGCGTAAAGCATGTCGCAACAACGTAAAGCGTCACGTCGCAAAATCACAAGACGGAGTTTCTTTGCGAAAAAATTCATTTTTATTCTTGATTATCACTTATATAAAGGGTAGAGTATGCATTGCATAGCCACAAGACATATCATACATTTGTCATAGCCTATTTAATGCAATATTTTCTTTAGTAATTGATAAAATTAGGTTAGAAACGATAGAAACGATAGACGAGAAATAGGACGATAGACACTTTTCAATCGTCCCCACGATATATATCGTCATATCGCCCAGCCCTACGCTCACCTCACTACGGTCTCGTGTTTGAGAACACTTTGGCTT